>OZ022415.1:18621321-18774866 GCA_963989365.1 Rhimphoctona megacephalus
AACACCCAAAATAATAATGAGAGTTACAACAACTGCGTCTGGAATATTGCGCCAAAACACACTTTCAATGGCAAAGTCATTGTTGAAATTGCATGTTATATTGCAGCCTGCATTTTCAATGAAGGGTACCAACCAGTATTAAAAATAATGAGTGTAATGGGCATCAAAATCGGTGAATGCGCGAATTGTTTCGCCAGTGCGCGCGATATCTAGCACATCAACTTTGCGAACAGACACTCATTGGAGGCTTCTAAGGAGAGCAGAATAAAGCGGAAAAAGGCTAAATCGCAAGAAATTGAGTTACAGGCAGTGGCAGAAGGAATTATGTATGGTCCAGGCATTGCTGATTAAGTGTAGGTCAGATTTTTTTACGATTTTTTATAAATTAAAACTTTAAACGCGTTTTTCTCGAAACAACGTTTTCGAACGGCTTGTTGAAAAAATCTCAGAAACTACTGAACTGATCCTTATGAAATTTTGACCACATATTTGGTACACTTATCGCTATATCCCATACCAGAATTATTGCAAAATTTTAATTTTTACTATTTTTTTTTGGCAAAAAACATGCAAAAAAACACGCTTTTTAATTTTTTTGTACGCCATTTTGTTATTTTTGCATATCAATTAATATTAGAGGTACCGGATATAGCCACTGTCACACTAAACCTAAAACCATTCAATTTTTTTTGTTTCAGATGGGCCGTTGTTCAGATTTTTTCAACAACGCACACCTACCTACTTTCTGAAGACTCCTGTTTACCTGGCATTTTTACACTAAAAAAGTAGTTAAAATCAATAATTTTTTTTTTTTTGTAATTTACGAATGTTTTTGTTAAGCCTAACAAGTTTTATATCAATAAACATAACAGTATTCTTAAAAAAAATTAATAAAAATAGCGTTTTTTTCATGCATCCAAAGTAGACAGAGCCCTTAAGAGTCGCGGCAGCGACTCGAGACAAGTACATTTACGAAGCGAGTCGCACAAGACACTTTTACCAGAAGGACCGTGATTCTACTTGTTATCGAAAATTGTTTCTTTAATATAAACTAAACTCCCAGGGAAAAAAACCTGGACAAGTACATTGGTGGTCCCTCGTTTCCCTATAATATCACAAAAATCCAAAACTCCACTTAATTTTTTTTTTTTAATGTTTACTAATTTTATTCATATCCCGAAGAGAAACCAACCATATAGATCACGAAATATCCGGCCAAAAAACCAAACTTCATAATAAATGTTATTTTAAATTTATTTCCACAGAACAAAACAGGAATTAAAACATTAAAAAATCAGCGTTATCAAGATGAGAAAAATACCACTTATAATTGGTGTGTAAGAAGTATCAGTAGTCTTGAAAATAATGAAAAAAGTCGACATCTAAGTTACGTGCAGCAGTAAAATTTATGATATCAGTACTAGGACAAGTATTTCTTTGGTGACTGAGAAGATATCGATATGGACGTACCGGCAACGTAGGGCATACAGTTGGTGCATTGCTTCTGGGATCTCCTAAGTCGAGTAGCTACTTTTGTTTTGGCCATGGCGCGACCAATGTTGCCAAATAGTATTTACTTTTATGACCTAATGAAACAACATTGCCCGCGCCGTGGCTGAAATAACGAAAAACAAGCAGGAACAGGAAGTTTCGCATAAGATCCCATACTTTTGTAGTGTTAAAAAAAGACTTTAATTTATGTCCGTACATGATAGCACAGTTTTGTTTGATCGGTAATAATTTGATGAACGTTCACCACCGTACGTTGAGCGTATACGCACAGAATACTTGTCCGGCCCATAACTTTTTATTTGATTTTTACTTGAATGAGCAATTTTAATAAAAAGTTATGTACCACCACCACCAATGTACTTGTCCAGGTTTTTTTTCCCGGGAGGGGATTTTTGCTATTTGATATCACTTCTTTTTTCTATAGTATTTTTATATATTTCGCTTTATATAGACTCCAATGGAGTCTGTATATAACAAAAAAACTTACAACGTGTTTGCATCATTACATCATCGATTTATTTCAATGACAGGAATCAGTACTGTTCACTCTACTAATTCGACATAAGAGAATGAGACAGATTTTCTACCATAAATTCATTGTTATTGAGGTTGTTTCAATATAGGAGCGTTTCGTTCCTGTGATAAGAAAAAAAGTTATAATGTTTTTAAAAGAGTTAACTACAGACTCGAGATACTTTCGAGATATTAGTAATTCGTTGATAGGTTATTATTCGATTATAGCTTGGCAGGAAGGTGTTATAGAAGAGACCTCAAGTACCAGATTTCCCCCAAGGCAAAAATTCAGAAAATTAAATACTTTATCATTAGCTTTCAAGTTGTCTATTAGAATAAGTCATCCAGGGGCGAAAAGGCAGCGAGGACATTAGCAATTTCGGTCTAAGCTATAAATAGACAATTATATTTAACTTTATTGTCAGAAGGAGCCTCAGAATTATTATTCTTTCAAAGATGAAATGACGGAAGATTATGATGCATCATCCTTGGTTTACAAATTGTTTTATAAAACATAGAAAAAAAATTAGATTAAAAAAAAATTCGGCCGAAGTACATGACGAGTATTTTTTTACTTAATTCACATAATGTACCAATCATGGTGACAACCTCCCCAAGTACTTCGGCCGAAATTCTTTTTCATCTAATTTTTTTTCGTTTGCAATCTGTTTTTGCTTCGGACTCTTATTGGTACAGTTTTTATTTTCATTCTGGTTGGTAAAACAACTGCATTTTCGAACTTGATTATGTTCTCTATCAACATTCAACATTATTTGAAGATTTTATGTCACACGATAAAGCCTCCCGTACTTGGCTACATATATTTTAGTATAGCTCAATTTATTTTATAACTTTTTGCGAAACCTAACCTTAGCTTTTCGCGAGGATTAACTCATTTTGTTTTGTGTGATACATTTTTTGAGAGTGGTCACTTTTCTTACTTTTTGATAGGATTTGATTTTTTCAGGGATTTTTGCGAGAAAAGGTTTTTGTAGTGTATGTATATTCGTGGAAAAATATGGGAACAGGGGTCAACAAATGTTCTTGTCCAGGTTTTTCCCCCGAGGGGGATTTTTATGCATGACATGATTCGTTTTTTCTCGTTCTTTTCAAACATCTCGATTTATATAGATTAGAAAAAGGTTATATTGGGAAATTATCGCTTTTTCGTTTCCAAACCCTGACCCCTTCTACTTCGAGTCAGGTTTTTCCCCCATGAAATAAAGGGGCACGTGTTTTGGAATTTTCAATTTGGCATTTTTTTTATTCTCGAGCCAGTCAAATTTTTTTGACATTTCGATTTACCTTTCTGGAATCAGGCTAAAATAAGTCGGGAACTGGGAGTCTGATACAAAAATTTACAAAGCTTTTGAGAGCAAGATTAGAAGAGTCAGAACTTTTCCATAGAATTTGTAGCTATTTGAATTTGTGTTTATCAAAGAAACATATTAAATAGCAGTATCTCCTTGTTATATTTGTAGATTTGTGGTAAAAAACATTACGCTTATTTCAGCTTGTTGATAAAAATGGGGCGATTTTTTTCGAAATTTTTCATTTTTGATTAATGATGAAATAAAAAACCCGTTTCATGTATGTTTAGAGAAAACATCGAATCTATTGTGAAAAAAGTTCACGCATTTTTTCATTCTTATTTTTATTAACAAGGTGGAATCATGATTATTTTTCAATACCATTGAAGAAGTTACTACCATGGAAATAAAAAGTTACAACTATTTCAATATTCTCATTGAATATAGAAAAGTTCAAATAGTATGTTATGGGAACTCCAAAACAATATATTGAACAAACCAAAGCGACTGTAGAGGAAAGCGTTTAGAATAAAACTTTTTCAATTTATTATGCTATAGTCAGAGCTAAAAAGTGGAAATACTTAGCACACAAGACATGTCTCCTCTTCACAAAAAGGTCAAAATTTGTAGATATCGGCTACATTCCAATGATACAAATTTTGATACTATCAGAAGAAGAGCACCCGAAGACTTTCTGAAACAACTTTTTAAATTTATTATGCTATAACTAAAGTGGAAAAGTGAAAAAACATAGTGCACTTTAAGCCCAACAAAGTTCAGAAAATTTGGATGTATCTATTGCGTTCCGAGGACAGAAATTTTAATCCCATCCAAAAATGAGCAGCCGAAGACTTTTTGTAATAAATTTTTCAATTCATAATGCCACAATCAGAGACAAAAAGTGGAAATACTTGGCGCTTCACAAAATGTTAAAAGTTTGTAGGTATCGGCTACATTCCCATGATACAAATTTTGATGCAAATTTTGATATTTATAACAATAATGGCCGTGAAAGCCTTAAAACTAGAACTTACAGATATTTTAATATTATCTTTGAATTTTGAAAAGTTCAGAAAGTATGTTGTGGATATTTTAAAACAATAAATTCAACAAAGTGGGCAAACTTAGATCAGTACTGTGCCCAAGAAAATGGATCGAGTTGAGTTGTACCAGTTGCATTATCTTCGTGCAAATTTTCGTACCATCACAACCAGAGCATCCGTAGAGCAAATCTTTTCGAAAATATTTTTCAATTCGTTATGCCACAATAGCAGCCAAAAAGTAGAAATACTGAGCACACATGTTGCTCCAGGAAATTTCCAAAGTTTGTAAGTATACGGTGCGTTCCAATGAAACATATTTTTATACTTCCAGAAAAAAGGAACCAAAGACTTTCTGACAATTTTTTGAATTAATCATGCCACAACTCAAGCATACCACACATTGGGCTCAATAAAGTTTATGAACTTTGCATGTAGCCATTACTTTTCGAAGCCAAATTTTAATCCCATCCAAAAATGAGCAAACGAAGAATTTTCATAATAAAATTTTCCAGTCCTAATAATGCCAGTATTTCAGCAAAAAAGTGGAAATATTGGGCACATTTGTTACTTCACAGATATTTCAAAGTCTGTACGTATCTGTTGCAATTCAATGATACAAATTTTGATAATATCAGTAAAAACACATCAGAAGACTTCGTAAAATAATTTTTCAAAATTTATTATGCTACAACTAAAGTAGGGAAGTGAAAAAATATAGCTCAATTGAGCCGAATGAAATTCTGAAATTTTGCATATATTCATGGCGATCCGAAGACAATAATTTTGATCCCATTGACAAATGAGCAACCACAGAATTTTCATAACAAAATTTTAAATTCTTAATGCCACAATCGGGGCCAAAAAGTGGAAATATTGGTACATTTGTTGCTTTACAGAATTTCCAACGTCTGTAGGTATCCGTTGCAATCCAATGATACAAATTTTGATAATATCAGTAAAAAAACATCAGAAGATTTCCTGAAACAATTTTTCAAAATTCATAATGCTACAACTAAATTAGGGAATTTAAAAAATGTAGCGTACATTGGGCCCAACAAAATTCTGAAATTTTGCATGTATGCGTGGCATTCTGAAGCCAGCAATTCTTAACCCATCGACAAATGAGCAAAAGGGAAAATACTTGGCACATTTGTCGCTTCACAGAATTTTCAAAGGCTGTAGGTATCCATTGCAATTCAATTATACAAATTTTGATCATATCAGTAAAAGCACATCGAAAGACTTCCTGAAACAATTTTTCAAAATTCATAATGTTACAACTAAAGTGGTGAAGTGAAAAAATAGAGCACATATTGAGCTATACAAAATTCTGAAATTTTGCATATATTCATGGCATTCCGAAGACAATAATTTTGATTCCATCGACAAATGAGCAACCGAAGAATTTTCATAACAAAAGTTCAATTCATAATGCTAAAATCGGAGGCAAAAAGTAGAAGTATTTGGTACATTTGTCGCTTCACACAATTTCCGAAGTTTGTAGGCATTCGTTGCAATCCAAAGATATAAATTTTGATAATGTCAGAAAAAACACATCGGAAGACTTTCTGAAACAGTTTTTTAAAATTCATTATGCTACAACTAAAGCAGGGATGTGAAAAAATGTAGAGCATATTGAGCCAAACAAAATTCTGAAATTTTGCATATATTCATGGTGTTCCGAAGACAATATTTTTGATCCCATTGACAAATGAGCAACCAAAGAACTTTCATAACAAAATGTTCAATTCATAATGCTACAATCGGAGCCAAAAAGTGGAAATACTTGGTACATTTGTCGCTTCACAGAATTTTCAGAGTCTATAGGCATTCATTGCAATCCAAAGATACAAATTTTGATAGGATATGGAGTATATACCGCCATAGCCTTTTGACATAAAGATATATTATACGAGCCATTTTGACATAAAGATATATCATTACTTACTACGGTTATCATCCAGAGGCATCCATATATATCCACATGCAGGTTGACAGTGTATTTGACTATTAATTCATCAAACGCAAGATGATTCTACACCATATTTTGGATAGAAAAACGACGTCAAAAATCTTTTGAAATGGATCAACAATTATCATGCAAGAAACATTTCATGATGTACAAATCTTATTATGGCAAGCGAGGAACATTTTATAATAAAGAGGAAAGGGACCAATAAAATAAATTGTCAACGGTGTAGAGTTAAAAAAAATATTTATTAAACACTGCTCAAAACTCGACATGATAATAACAAACTTTGCCACATACATTTTTTTGACACTCATTATTAGTTTTATAGAGTTTCTTTTCCAAATTTACATCGATTCACACCAATCACGATTAACAGTTCAACGTATACCATTTCATAGTTATCAAAGAATCGAAAAGAATGATTTCTCAAGAAATCTTATACGAGGAACATTTAATCGCGAAAGAGAAATTCCGTCGTAGAGTTAAGTGTGGAAAATAAAAAGTGCAGGGTTAACAATAATAAAAAAATGCATATTCATTTCAGCACTGTTCGAAAGTTGATTAAAAGCACTTCACTATTTTCACACCATCACTTTCTTATTATTACTGTAACCAAGAGTCGATCGAACCTAACCACGATATTTATAACCTCACAAATGTTCGTGAAAAAACATTCATATTTTCAATACTGTTTAAGCCACGAGATTCTAATTAGTCGCGATCGAAAGGGGGAAAAAAATAAAAAATACGTGAATTTGATGAAACTCTAAATTGCTGTCATTGAATTTATATTAAAGAAATCATTTTTGGATCGTACGCGTACGATCCAAAATTATTTCGCGATCTGTGAATAAATTTATTCATAGATCGCGAAATAATATTTTTCCCGAATTTATCCACAACAGGACCCGCGTAAGCACTGCTCACTTCGAAAATTCCGTTCAGACTTTCCGTTGTATGGGTACTTCGAACTATTTATTTATTCACAGATCGCGAAATATTTTTTTTTCCCGAATTTATCCACAAACACGTCTCGCGTATAAGCACTTATTCTCACTTCGAAAACTCCGTTCAGACTTTGCGTGGTATAGGTAGAGAAAGATGAAACGGAATGGTCAATCACAAGCTCGGAAGGCGTCAAGAGGCCTTTCATTGTGTCGTATACAGACAAGCCAATACTTCGATGTAGCATAAGCTTGAGCCTGTGCAAAGTTTTTTCTCAGGAAATACGGCATCAATCGTGCTGATTTAAGGCTCAATCGAAATATTTTTTCGTAATAAATCTCCCGTTCAATTTTCAAATCACCATATGCCTCCTGAGCTTCGTAATTAAAGAAAATGAATTTCAGTTTTTACCTCACCACCGTGAATCGTTTTATTCATTGCTCGCACGTCCCGCACTTCGTTGTGTCGAAACTCCATTCAAACTTTCTGCTGTGTCGGTACCGAGAAAAGAGAGAGAACTTTCCGCTGTGTCGGTACCGAGAAAAGAGAGAGAAAAGTAGTTGTGACCAATCGCAGCTCGTTGCTCTCGTCGCCAGAGACCGGCTTTCATGTAAATGGGTTTTGATGGGCATCAAAACGCCTTTGATTGTGTCATATACAGACACGTCGAATCCTTCGATGTGTTAGTATTTTTTACATAATCTTGAGCCTGTGCAAAGTTTTTTCTCAGCAACTACGCCACCGATCATGCTGATTTTGGGCTCAATCGAAAGAGAATTTCTTAATTAGTCTCCAGTTAAATTTTCAAGCCATCAAATGACTCCTGTGCTTCGTAAATGAACAAAATGACATGCCAATTTTACCCCCACCACCGCGAATCGTTTTATTCAGAGATAATATAGTCTCGGCGAGCCTCGGGCCAGCAGACGACAGAACTGTCAATGTACTTGTCCCGAGACTCTACCGAGTCTCTTGAATAAAAAACGTTTTGGACAAGAATTGAACGAAGAAAAGCGAAATAATTGAAAAAATGGAAAAATGAATGTAAAAAACACATTTTATGTTGAGGTTCAGCGATGCCATATATTTTTCATAGTCTTTACGTAACCTTAGCAAAAGTTACAACAAATTCAACGCAGAGAATCCAAGAGGAATCAACACATAGTCATTACGTAATTTTAAGAAAAATCTTCTCGTGGCGAAGAATGTGCGAAACGCAAAAGACGTGCCAACGAATTATTTTCTTCATAGATATAAAAAAAAACAAAATTTATCACTAGTTTGAACACTTAAAAAAAATTTCTTGCACGTATTTTTTTAGATTGTTCGCTATTTGGTTTTTTCTTTAAGATTTCGTTTTTGGCACCTTTATTCGACCGAACCAAAATAAACCAATTAACGCCTTACATACGTCCAGCAGCGCCTAAAACGCGCTAAAAGAAAAACTGTTTTTAGAAGAGATAGCAATAGAAATTAATAAAAATAATTTTTACACATTGTTTATTAGTATTTAAACTTTATAAAAAAATTTATTTCATTTTTTTTTTCAAAAATTACAACATAAAAAATCACGTTTCCCGAAGCACTATGAAAAAAAAGTTGCTCCACAGTCTGCATCATTTCTTCTTGAAATGCTGAAGGATCTGCAAAACGTAAAAAAATTCTTGTAAAATAAAGTTGTAGTTATAGTCTGTCGAGCCGGATTTTTGAAATTCGAAAAATTTTGGCAATTTACGGTAGTTTAAAAAAAAGTGTGCATTTTGTGTCATAAATGTCACACTTTAATTATGTTTATAAAATTTTTTAATCACAACATCAAAAATCCGACTCGACAGACTATAGAGAAAACAATTTCGAATATTTAAAAAAAAAGCATCAAAAAATATTAAAAACTGTATGAGTTATCATGCAGACCGTGCTAGAAAAAGTAATTTGGAGAAAAATGCATTTAAAGTTTCAAGTGCGTTTCGCTCGAGACATCTACCTGCGCGCATCAGACTCTCGTTGGGCAGTCACGTTTTCTATAATAACTTTCGATCTATGGGGAATTTGTACAATCGACTTACACAGAAATACGCCTAAAACTATAGAGAATAATAATCTGTAAAAAAAAATCGATTTTTTGAAAATTCTGGACGTATGTAAGGCCTTAAAATAACTTTACATTCATATAACAAACTTGAATCAAATAATATTCAAGAGTTGAATAACATTTGGATTGTGGCCCAAATCTATTTATCCAATTAAAATAAATCATCCTATTTTTTTTTTCATCAAAGTATATTCAATTATAGTTCTGTGTTACCTTGCTCCGTTACCAGGACTCGTGGGAAATGTGCGACGAAGCCAGTCGCGCCGATTCATGGCTTCTGTTTCAACACGCATATTCACGATGCGTATATAATCTTGAGAAAATCGTAAATGGCAAATTTCTACCTGGGAATTCCCTCGATCTGTGTACGAAACTTATTTTCCTTCCACGCAGAGAAACCATTGCTACGCTAATTATCTTTTTTCTTCTAATTTTCCGGTTCTGATAAAAACTTCATAAAACTTAATTTGTATCAATAATATTATTTAGCTAAATGATACTATTGATATTAATGATATTAATAAGTTAATTAATATTAATAATTATTCTTTATTTTCCGGTAGTGAAAATTCTTTTTGGTCCACAAAATGAAATCTTGATTTACCCTGAATAGATTTCCTTTTAATATCATCCATTAAAAAGGGCTCACTACCTTCCCTCAGCAATTTTCTCCCCATTTTCGTTTTTTTCCTTCCGCTTCAAATTCCGTGGCGAGGAAACAATTTGTTTCCCTCTTTTTTTCATTTTCTCTGCAGGGCTAGCAGCAAGGCTCACACATGAGAAAGACCGGAAAAGAGCGGCGTGTGGGAACAAAATCGAGTTTTCCACAATCGTAATAAGAGGAAACTGAACGTGCCGGCAAAATTGCAACACGTTCGTAAAAGTGGTCAGAGGTTTAAACCATATTACGCCGACTATTTGCTTGATCTGCGGAAATTCGATCCATGAACGTAACGGACTTATTTTGAAAGCAATTGACCAAGAATGTATGCATTTATTGATTGCATAAATAATTTGGAGTAAAAATTATTTCGAAAATTATCATTTAACATTATTGTGATTAATTCTCCATGTAAACATTAACATTTTGGAGCAATTAATATTCGTTATTGTTTTACTATTCAAAATTAGTTAGTCGGTAAACATTTTGTTCATCAATAAAAATAATAGTAAAATAAGAAATCGAGATGCAAACTTTGGACTCCCCCATAATAATTTATTTACGTTTACATTTTTGTTCAACGATTTTTCGAACGATTTCATTCGCCACATAACTGGAGAATCAACAAAGCATAGTCCTAATTAAGGAAACGAGATCTACCGAATGAGGATTCCGAAAGACCCTCAGGCACTTGACAAAAAAAATCTTCACAATAAATCCAACAAAACATTTCCAAGCTACGTAGTAAAACTGGTGAAACTATTCGGGCAACACGCTCGCTTTAAACTGGACAAGCGTTAGCAATCACGGTCACTGCAATCGTTCCCCGATTTATGTTAATTATTCGTGCTCATTTCTAAAAGTTAACGGTGCACGAACAATTTATACGGGAGAATCTTCAGAATTCGGAAATATCATTATTATCATGGGTGGGAATTAGTTGTACATGAATTTTTGGTGAAACAAATTTGAAATTCGGAAACGTCTTCATAACAATAAAATAAAATAAAAACAAATCACGTGTAAATGCCAACTTGAATAACAAACAAACCCCAACATTCTTTTTGATTATTGTATAACTTGGAAGTTAACCCTTTCAGAACGGGTCTGGTCGATATACCGACCATCCATGGAATACAAAATATTTGAGGTTTTCTTTAGATAATATTATGTGCTAAATACGAAAAAAATAGTGTGAAAATTCCTGGAAGTTTAGTTGACCTTGAAAAGTGCTATTTCAAGGTCAAATTTTTTTTTGCTGCTTCGGCCTGAAAATCGGTGTACCTATTTATTCAGATGCATTGAGCTCGAAAGAAGTAGCATTTTGTATTGCAAAGCTCATATTGAAGGTGAATCTAAGATTGAAAATTGAAATTATCGTTAGTTACTGTCAGCGGGTTAGCTTGCATCTAACACAACTACAAAGGTGATGGTACAAAAATTATTGTAGTACTACTAAAAATTTGGTAGAACTACTAAATACTGTAGTCATTTTTTGTAGTACGACTAAGTTTATGGTTGTACTACTAAAATTTGTGGTTAATTTTTGTAGAATTACAAAAAATTGAATTGAAATTGAACAGTACTAAATTGTATAGTTCATTTTTGTAGTCGTAGTTGTAGTTTATCGTTGTAGTATGTAATCAAATTCCGTAGTCGGTCTTCGTGGTTCTACAAGTGAAAACTATAAAAAAAATTGTAATTCTGAACTCAACCGCTAGGTGGCTAACAGTTTTCACTATCTTCAAGAAATATAGTGCTTTAGTGTGTATATAAGGCCCGGTGCCTCTAGAATCTCCGAATATCATATTCTTATCTTTGATAAAATGGCTGAAAATGAAGCTCGGAGTAGCGGCGAATCCGAACCAGATATACGATCCGTGAAGCATGAAGAAATTGGTAATATTGATTTGGAAGATTCTGATTATGACGGATCTGAAATTTTTGAGGATTCGTATTTTTACCCATCAATCAAAGATTTTGAAGGTAGCACCGAAATAAATCCGAATATCTCTATATCGGGAAATAAGCCAATCGATTATTTCAAATAATTTATCGGTTCTCCTCTGTGTGAAAACGTTGTACAGGAAACGAATCGTTATAAATCTCAAAATATTCGAGTTCAAAGTTCTCACGTAAAGACTTGGTCTCCTTTGACAAAAGATGAGTTTGAAAAGTTTATCGGTTTTTCAATTGTAATGGGACATATTCGAAAAGACGATTTGAAAGATTATTGGTCTAAAGATCAGTTGCTGCACACTCCGATTTTTGGTCAAACAATGTCTCGCGATAGATATCTTGCAATTCTATGTAATCTACATTTTCACGATAACGAAGATAACTCAAAAATGGCACACCACCCTTTAGTGAAAATAAAGCCAGTAATAGACCACCTGCAAAATAAATTCTCAACAGCCCTTATTTCAGACAAAAATCTATGTATAGACGAAAGTCTATTATTATGGGAAGGTAGGCTTCGATTCAAGCAGTAATTCCCCTTAAAAGAGATCGTTTTGGCACTAAGCTTTTTGAGTTAGTAGAGTACGAGACTGGATTTATATTAGCCTTTATTTTTTACACTGGTGCAAACACTGATTATCAAAAGTTTGATTTGGGTGTTACTGGCGATATTGTCGCTCACTTTTTACAAACTTATTTTTATAAGGGTCATGTCATATATATAGATAATTGGTATACGTCTCCCATTTTGGCAGAATTTTTGCATGATCGTGATACAGGAATGTGTGGCACAGTAAAATCAAATAGAAAAGGAATGCCTGAGTTACAAAACAAATTAGAGCGAGGGGAAGTACAGGTCACTCATAATTATAAGTGGATGGCAATGAAGTGGGAAGATAAACGTAGTGTTCTCATGCTTACAAGTGTACATGAACTTGAATTCTCAGAAACTGGAAAGAAACATTATCAAACAAATGAAACAATCATAAAACCAAAGTGTGTCCACGAATATAATCAAAATATGGGTGGTGTAGATCATGTAGATAGACAATTATCTATAACGGAAACAGTAAGAAAAACAATGAAGTGGGATCGCAAGCTATTTTTTCATCTTATTGATCTAAGTCTACTTAATGCACATACTTTATAAAAAATGAGAAATGAAGGACAGATGCCGTTTCCTTCATTTCGATTACAGGTTGCTAGATCATTATTGAAATTTAAACCTACTGAAAACATCTCTCGTGTTTTTAGCCCTCCAACTCGATTAGTTGGCCGTCATTTCCCGAGGCATAGTACAAGTCGAAGGTGTGATCTGTGCGCTTTGCGTAAGATTGTACGTCGAACGGTGTACATATGCCCTAGTTGCGATATTGCTCTATGCGCAGCACCTTGCTTTGAACAGTACCACATACAAGAGACATTACCATGAACTTAGCTATTCGAACGTAGGGGGCAAGGGGGCTCACAGAAATCAAGCACCCCGACATGAGAAGCAAGGAAACTCACATAAATCAAGCACCCCGACGTGGGAGGCAAAGGGACTCACATAAATCTAGCACCCCGACGTGAGAGGCAAGGGGACCCACAAAAATCAAACACCCCGACGTGAGAGGCAAGGGGACTCACAAAAATCAAGCACCCTGACGTGAGAGGCAAGGGGACTCACATAAATCAAGCACCCCGACGTGAGAGGCAAGGGGACTCACAGAAATCAAGCATTCCGACGTGAGAGGCAAGGGGACTCACATAAATCAAGCACCCTGACATGAGAGGCAAGGGGATTTACATAAATCAAGCACCCCGACGTGAGAGGCAAGGGGATCCACAAAAATCAAGCATCCCGACGTGGGAGGCAAAGCGATTCACATAAATCAAGCACCCCGACGTGAGAGGCAAGGGGACTTACAAAAATCAAGCACCCCGACGTGGGAGGCAAAGGGATTCACATAAATCAAGCACCCCGATGTGAGAGGCAATGGGACTCACGAAAATCAAGCACCCCGACGTGAGAGGCAAGGGGACTCACATAAATCAAGCACCCCGACGTGAGAGGCAAGAGGACTCTCATAAATCAAGCACCCCAACATGAGAGGCAAGGGGACTCACATAAATCAAGCACCCCGACGTGAGAGGCAAGGGGACTCACATAAAACAAGCACCCCGACGGGAGAGGCAAGGGGACTCACATAAATCAAGCACCCCAAAGGGATCACATTTTCGCCACATCCACGTTGTTGAACCTGGGTCATGCTAAGAGCGAAAACCGGAGTATTTCTTTCATAGGAGTTAATGGAGCTACTAGATGTTTTTTGTCAAACTCTGTTTTAGAATGCAACTATCCACACGCATATTCAGAGCTTTTACATAAGAGAGATTGAAAAAGCCATTTTACATTGTCAGTTCTGTCGAATTTTTGTGCTTTTGACGTGGTCTTGGTTTTGACAAAATAGGCTTGAAATAGTCATTATTTGCATCTCTTATTTGTAACTCAGCGCATCAAAAAACGTAAATATACCAATTTTGAGGCCAAAATAGAAAAAAAGCAATTTTCAAGGTCAAGAATGCTTTCAGGATTTTTCTTACTATTTTTTTCGTATTCAGCACATGAAATTACGTAGGAAAACACCCTCAAGTCGTTAGACCAAATTTCTAACATAGGCCTTTACGTTCTGGACGGGTCTGGTCGAAATATCGACCACTAGTTTGGTCGGGCACTCCACGTGAAAAATTCATTGATATTATGCACAAATTTCGTGTAAAATAAAAGGTCGATTTCAACTTAAAAATCCCCGTCCTGAAAAGGTTAATATGTACAAATTAATTAGTAATCAGTTATACAATAGGAATTCTAACACAAGTTAAATAAGCTTGCAGCCTTTTGCGCCTAAATTATTATTTTTTTCCACTTCATTGTAGTGGAAGAAATAACAACTGTATAACGATAATAATAATAACAGTATTCATGGAGAAATGGTATCTTTGGAAGGCAACGATTTTATTTTTTAGTGTTACTCACAATTTAGTTGCAATTTAAAGCTACGGAAATTGGAAACCTTTTTTTAGGACTCGACAATTGAATCTGCCACACATATATGAGAACAACTAAAAAAATCAACCAATTAATAAATATAAAGGGGATTTTTGGTTCGAATTATTAAAACTATAACACCGTCCAAGAGTAATAGTACTACTAGTAGAAATAGTAGTAATAGTAGTAATAATAACAATAGCATCAATAATAAAAATAATAATAATCGTAGTGTTTGAGGCACTTGTACGAGGTACGAGGCCAGCTCGTTATCATCATCTCCGATTCTCTGCACGGTACCATGCGGTACCGAGGGTGGACGGCAGAGTTTCAATTGCATACATACACAAAACAAATACATATACACATATATTTTTGTAGAAGAGTGAGATTTGTAGGATGATCTCTTGCAACTTCGCATCTAGATGGACTTGCCTTTTGCCAAGGAAATTCTAGAGAGCAAACACATACAGACGTGAGCAAATACATTAAGAAATAAAAAAAAATACAGCGCAGCTTCGAGTCCTTGATGTAGACTTCGTTGTGCCAGAGAGACTCTCACACGGCCAACCATTAAGCGCGTCTCTTTGCCTGTATATCGGCGCTAGTGTGCACGTTTATAACGATGATTGCGTCACGGTTTAAATAGCTATCGCCAGCATATACGAGTGGACGGGAGGATAAGGTGAATTTTGTGAAGGCGGCGAGTGGTACAGACGGACACCCGCTACGAGGCTTGTTCAGTTCTGTATATGTAATAGAATGTTACTGTGCAATGTGTAGACCGCACGTTTAAATCTTTATATCAAAACTACTAATCGACACTTATACCTTCAGTTTTTCTCTGTTAGTTTTTTTCTATATCTTTTCCTTTCGTTAATTTCTTCTTTCGCTATTTCTGTTTCAGTCTGGAACGATGAATAGATTCTACATGATTTTCGACAAAAAATTATAATGTTTTTATTTGATTTTTGTTTTATCGAAAAAATTGACAATTTCGTCGAACATTTACAATGTTTTGATTTGGAAGAATAAAATTGTATTGTATGAATACGTGGAGGTAAAAAAAATGAATTACTTTGCATTAATAAAATGTGGAATAAAAAAATTAGGCGAAGCAATATTAAGGCATCTTCTCACTTTAAGCGCCTCAAAAATAGGCTGTTTTTGCGATTTTTTTTCGAGGATTTTTGCTTAAAATTATGGGATAAAACGGATCCTATGTAATAAACACATCTTTCAAGTACATGAAAAAATTTTTATTTTATTTTTTTAAACAATTATTATAATACATCAGTAGCATTGAAAAACCCGTGTAAAAATGTTATGGTCGTGGCTTGTTGATGGTATCTCCGAGACGGGTCGTCTGAAACAAAAAAATAAAACTGTTTTAGATTCAGTATGTCAGTGGCTATAGCGCATATCATCAGATTTTTGATATTCGCGAAAATAACAAAATGGCGCACGTTTTTCGAAAAAGTAAAAAAAAACCACGATTTTTTTGCAGTTTTTTGTAAAAAAAAAATTCTTAAAATCAAAATTTAAAAAATCTGATGATATGCGCTATAGCCATAACTATGAAGCATATGTCATTCAAATTTCATGACAATCGGCCGGATAGTTTCCGAAATTTCATCAACAAAGCACCGAAAAACCTTGTTTTGAGATAACTGCGTTTAAAGTTTTGGAGGGATCGCCGGGTACTCTCAGGTAGTCACCTAACGGTCGCCAAAAAATGTAGTTAGACTCGTCCGATCTTTATGAAATTTCGAGATGACATTTTTGAAGATATGTACTTTCAAAATTTAAAAAAAAAAAAAAATCGATTTTTTTAAATTTCCAAAGTGAGAAGACGCCTTAATAGGAACGAATAAAATATTGTTATTGAACGTTGTTGTTCGTTGTTCTATTTGTTAAAATCCATTGAAAAACCAGTATTATTGGGAGAGATTATTCAGGATTTATTTCAATTCAAAATTCTCTTTCCAACCAAATGTATTATTGTAAAAGAATTATGCCAGAGAAGCATGAATTGGAAAGGGCTTCGAATAAACGATTTATTTGTAGTGCCTGTGCAAACGACGAAAAATACAACATCCATCGAAACAATAAAATGAAATTTTTTTTGTCGAACAATACTTTTTCAAGTTCATGGAGGAATGATAGAAATACGTGAAAAATTGTTACGATGTAATATCTCGCATTGTTCGATGTACCGTATACGTTTACGTGGTGCATGCAGCACATGTTGCACAATTGCGATTAACGTGCACTCTCTCTATTCCACCATTCGTCTATTCTCTCTCGACCACCATTTCGAACTCTCAGCGTAATTTTACCTCATTCTTCATTCTCCTCTATTCACATCCGCGTTTTCACTATGCACACATACATATTTGTACATAAACACAAGCACGTAAATACACTTCCACAAATGCGTAATTTCGTGTACATATAGGAACGACAGTGCTGACTAGAACGTAGATAATTCTATCTCGGCTTCTCTCAGTCAGCCTCGGTGATCCTCTCTCGTCGCTGCTAATTCTCTATTTATCTGGCAACCCTCTATTTCTGCTGCTCAACTCGCTATAAGAGCGCTTTTCACATGCAAGTACCGAGTATTTGTACTGTATCGAAATTTACATCGTTGAAATGTAACGATCAAATTCTCTTTTTATTTATCGAGATTTTTTATTCGATCTTTTTTTCAATCGATCCTGTCTTTTTCGAAACTGTTTCATCAATTTTGCATTAATAATGCTATCTAATCTTTTAAACGTGTGTTTACTTATTAGGCCTCGGAAAAAGACCAAAAGTTTCGTAGCTCGGTGACTCATTTTTAAACATGACAAAAAAGGACCAATTTTTTTGCTTTCCTTCTATGCAACTTTCAAAAAACTGTATTTCGTTATATGCACAGAACGATGTTTTACGAATTGACAGAAAGACATTTTCTTTCTTAAAACAGTTGTAAACTTTTTATTTCTCCCGTTATCCTAATAATGTTATAGAAGAATCGATCAGATTTTACCAATCATAGTCCCTACTATGTTTGTGGAAGAAATATGCTCGATTGTTTATTTTAAGATACGAAAATATATAAAACGAATATGAAAGGTTTCAAACCAACTCCCCGTACCTGAGAAATAGCCGGTAGTTAATACAATAATTGAAACTAAAAAATCAATTTTCGCAATTAAATTCGTACGGTCGATTCTAATTAAATCTACAACTTCGACGTTGTGCAAAGCGATCTACGAATTTAATACAATTATGAAAAATTAGTGCATAAAAGCAGAAAATTAATAGTGTGCTTTCCCGAATGGAATAACGAGAAAAAAGTTTAATCCACGCATTTAAGCATAAACTATGAATATGAATTTCTAGGTCGAGACAAGAAAAAAATAATAAAAATATGGATATCCGCTAATTAAGATCATTTCTCTTTCTATTCGTCCACCGTGCTTTTCCACTTATATTAAATGTACCATTTACTATACAATATCTATATGTATGTGTCATCATGCCCTTCATAACTTTTCTATACATTGTATATTTATATATATATATGGGGCGTTCTACACCAAATCAACCACTTCAGAATTATTAATTTTTTTATTTCACTCAAAGTTTTATATTTTGTATCATCCATGGAGAGGCTCTATTGATTTCTTTATCCACCCACTTATGAGATATTTTTTTTTTCAATATTCGTTGTTTTTTATTTCTACAGATGGTCATAAATTTCTGAAAAATTTCGACCTTTTTTTTAGAACATTGGTTTTTTACCGCAGTGTTTGGAAAAAAATACGAAAAAATGATTGATAATTTTCTTATATTTTCTCAATTTAAAGCGAAAAATCATTGATTTTAAGATGTTGGACATTTGTTTTTTTTTTTCAAAAAGTTCCCAAAAAAATTTTGATCAATCAAATGATTTTTGAGACTGGTCCCATGGTGGGAAGATTTCCCCTTATATTTTTAACAAATTTTCAATTTTTTTTTTCAGTCAATTCAGCCCGAACGAACTTTTTTTTTTAATATTAGTTTTCACTGGATTCTTTGAAAAAAATAATTGAACATTGTCTTCTATAAGTGATTTCAATGTTCAAATAAAAAATCATTGAATTAGATGTTCGACACTTTTGATATATTTTAAAAAATGTACAAGAAAGCTTTAACCAATTGAATGATTTTTGAGATCAGTCCCATCGTGAGGATATTTTTATTCATATTTTCTCCGTAATTTCAAACAATTTTTTTTTTCAGTCCATTCAGACCATATCGGACTTTTTTTCGACAAGTTGTTTCGCAATAAAATTTCAAAAAAAAGTTCCATTTTTTATAACCTAAAGCAGTGTTCAACATCTTAATTTAAATGATTTTTTTTTGCATTTAATTGAAAAACAATATGACTGACGATTTTTAATAATTTTTTCATCATTTTTTTCAAATAATTTGGCAAAAACCAGCATTTACAAAAAAAGTGCGATTTGTTCCGATTGGCTGAAAGAAATGAAAAATTTTGAAAATAAGAACAAAAATATAAGAAAAAATCTCCCTATAATGGGGCCGGTCTCAAAAATAATTTTATTGATCACAGTTTGCGACGTTTTTGAAAAAAAAAAAAAAAAAAAAAAAAAACACTAAGCTCTCCCTAACTCACGCTCTTCAGTAGGCCATTTCCCCTCAATTCTCTTTGTTCATGACTCTGAAGTTTGCAACGTTGGAGTCCAACGAAATGATCTAAAAAAACTCCAATAAGTCCAGTAATTCTCCAATTTTGTTCCCTACCGAATTTGCAATTCGTAGTTTTGCAACCTACACCAATAATTCGTGAAATAAAAAATTGGTGAATTACAAACATTTTTTTTTCGTTCATTTCGTTGGACTCCAACGTTGCAAACTTCAGCGTTATCTTTGTTCGCCGCTCTCCCTGCAGAGTTGGGGGTAGCACCTCGGTATTTTCTTAAAGTACTCGACCTTTCCTTTCGATTGGCACTAGTTTTAACAGAAGTTTGCTCCGAAAAACCAAACCGGAGGTGCCCTTTTTTGTATCCTCCTGCAGGGATAAAGCGTTTGTTAGGCCTGGCACCCTCTTGACCACTAAATTAGCTGTCGATTCGTCCATAAATTAGCTGGCTTATCGATGAGGGAACCTTTCGTGCAGCCAGCTCTCCGACTAAACAATGTCCATCATCTTGATCAATGATTTTTCGCTTTAAATTGAGAAAATATATAGAACACACTTATAAATCGTTTTTTTCTATTTTTTTCAACAGTACGGTAAAAAAACGACATTCAAAAAAAAGTTCGTGTTGGTCTATTTTTCGAAAAGTTGGAGCCATTTGAAGAAAAAAACACTGTAATTTGAGAAAAAATTATATTGCATAAGTGGATGGAAAAATGTGAGGGTAGTGAGAGTGGGTAAAAAATATCTGAAGAAAAGAGATTCATTCAGTGGTTCTTATAATACATAAAATTTCTAGCGAAATAAAAGAATGAAAGGTTCTGAAGTGGTTGATTTGGTGTGGAAAGCTCCATATATATAAGTACACACGTTTGATAGATAGGGGAAGGGGAAAGGCTTGAAAGAGTCAGCGGAATGTTTGAACGTGCCGTTTTAGTCCGTTAGACAAAGAACACCAATACATATACAGACTCGCACGACATAACGAGCCACGCGGTCGTTGTACACATCAAGCGTATAAGTGCGCTTGAACCCGTCCCGATAATATATACAATATGTATATATAATGAATAGTTACATTTTCCATATATGTATACATTTTTATTCGATGGTGAATATATTGTATGTTATAGTTGATAGTCATCAACGTCAGTGTACCGCATAGTATAACATTATCCAAACAATTGTACGAAATTGCGATCACGATTCGTCTGATATGCATATTTCTCTCTCTCTCTCCCCCTCCCTACCTCTCCCCCCTCTCGCCCTCTCTCTCTCTCTCTCTCTCGCTTCCTCCTCCCTCCCCCCCCCTCTCCCCCTCTCCCTCTCCGCCCCTCTCTCCCTCCCTCCCTCTCTCTCGCTCTCTCCCTCCCTCTCTCTCTCTCTCTTCTTACAAGGGGTTTCAAAATTTATATACTCATTTTTATTTCCAAGGAACTATTGATGGGATATTAATTAGTGACAGCCAATCTGGTGCGCCAATATCAAGAAGTGGGCATGGCAAACGTTGCAGTACGAGACCACCCTCGATTAATGCTTCTCTGTCCGAGAATGCAATCAATAGAAATTTTGAGAATAATGGGCCGGATAAAAAAATAGCTCAAGTCTGTCCTCTTCAGAATTTCACGATCTATTTATTCTGAAAACTGCGAGTGTGACTTTTAGAATGGTCTGTAACATATCTCATTGTGCCTTTCTGTTTTTATTTTTGTTCGTATTCAACATTTACAGATTGCATCGATAGTTCGATAGAACTGGATCCTCTCACTAGACACGCGTGAAATCTATGCATTGCTTTCTCTCTGTTTCGTACAGCACCACTGTACTAAATATGGATATGCAGTCAAATATGCACATACATATTTAATTTTTGAAAGAACCGAACGGACAACATTTTACGGTAAATATTAAATTTCGTAAAAAAACAAGTACTGCAACGTTGTACTCGTAAAATCTTCACCCAGTTTTACATGCATAAATAATCGAGGATTTGTATAGCATTTGAGGAGATCGATCGCAAAATATTTTCCTAAGTATTAAAATTCTGAAAAACAGAGCCGAATTGTTTAAAATCTTTCCTAAATATAGATTCTCTCAATGTTTTTGACAAAAAAAAAATTAATGCCCGCGCGTTTTTTGGATTAAACATTTTGCTAATTTTGTGTATTTTATATTTTAATTATTAGGATATGGTATATTGAAGCTTCAATAATTGAATACGAAGTATTAAATTATTATAATATTCTTTCATATATTTTATTATTGTTTATACTTTCGCACATGGAGAAAATATTCTTACTCTTTGGTCTCGGTTCTCCGATTGTGACAGACGCTGACTGACGTAAACTGACTCATAGCCTAACTCTAGGACTGGAAACACTTCAGATCCTTTCTTCCTGTCTTCTACT
Organism: Rhimphoctona megacephalus; assembly: GCA_963989365.1. Taxonomy (NCBI): domain Eukaryota; kingdom Metazoa; phylum Arthropoda; class Insecta; order Hymenoptera; family Ichneumonidae; genus Rhimphoctona; species Rhimphoctona megacephalus. Next base: position 18,643,458 of record OZ022415.1, read on the forward strand.
ACTCTTAATCTTAACTACCCTTGGTTTATTTTAACGGTAACAGTAATTCGGTATTCTCATAGGCGATACCAGAGTTGATACTGAACAGAGATTGACTTTTGAATACGGCGCCATAAGTCCAACGGTAATCCTAAAATTCGTAATGTATCATCATAAATTGAATTCCAGTATATTTTTTAAAGTCAATATCAATAACTTGTGTTAAAATGTTCGCAAACACATGTAGTCCTAAAAAGTGCATTTTCGTATTGGAAGTAAACGATTTAATGTTACTTCGGCTGTCAATAATTTATATTTAATGCGAGAAATATATCAATTCGTTGTCTGGTTTGGTATGTACACGTCACTCCCTGGTTATATTTACAGTTCGACTGAGTAGGTGTATTTCTGGGATTCGAAACAAGAGCAGGGCCGTAAGAAGCCCCCCACCGAGTCTACGATTCGATATTTGTCACAAAATGGATATTATGACACTTTTTTCTCGAGAATACGCTTCTGCATTCATCAATAAATTGTTCAACTGTGTTTCTCGTAGATCCAAAGAAAACAGACAAAAAGTAACTACATTTGGTAATGTTTTTTCTCTTTTTTTAGTGCCACACTTTTTTTTAGTGTTTCGAGTCTATAAAAATGCAGCTCAGCAATTGTTAAATGAACGATATGGAAAATAATACACATGAGCTCTTTGTGAATCAGTTCTATAAAGGGATTTTTTTTAAGAACTTTGGCGTCCTCTCGCCTACGAGTCTGATCAATGTCGAGATCTATCCGTTGGTTTTAAAAATAGGAAAAAAAAATATATACAAGGTGTTCAAAAAGTTATGTCCAAAATTTTGAGATCGAGTTCGTCTCTAAATTTTAAAAAGAATTTTCTTCAATAATTTCTCTTTTTCATCGATCGTTCATGAAATATTAATTAATTAAAGAAGCTATAAATTTCTATAGATTTATAATCGAGTAGAGGCTGTCAAAACAAATGGAATTTTCTCATTGTCTGCAGAAACAGCGAGAAATCCCGCACGCTTCGTTAACCGTGACGAGTGCATAACAGAAGATAAAAAGACTTTTTAAATTTTACCGTTAGGTACAATAGAACTTTTTTTCAGTGACACATTAATTATTGAAAAAATTGTAAAGATTAATAAGATAACATTCATACATAAAAATCTATAGATCTGAAATTCATTGGAAAAATGAAATTTATTTGATTTAAATTAAACAATGAAACAATTTTTCTAATCCCAAATTAATATTTAGAAAAACAATAAAGTAAAAATATATAAAGACGAAAATCTGTAAGTTAAAATTTGTCCCGAAAACGAAAAGATCTCAAATTCTCTTCCATTAATCATAAAGTTTCGAGTGGTCGAATTAAAAAAAGGTGGCAAGTTTTTCCAAATGTCAACAAACTTTGGCCTCGTAAATTGAAAATTCAAGAATACGCTTCGTTTCGTAATAACATAAAACTCAAGCAAGGCACTTGCACGGTAAAGTATTTCACTCCAGCGGAAAGGTTTAGCCGGGTGAATTAAAAAAGATTGTGAAAGCAATATTATTTTTGAATACGTTAATCGAGCTTCAATTTAATAAAATTCAAATTTCTCTCGACGAACTTTGTACGAGGAACAACATCGAAATAAAAAAAACTGCAGCCTTTTAGATTCTCATTAAAAAAAGACACATCCATGAAAAATGGAGACATTAGCGTTAAAATTAATAACCCAATTAAAATCGATCATACATAGAAGCTAATCTCTCATGTTATTTGCGGCACTTTCTCCATCGAATAGACCATTAATCGTTTAGCCTAATTATTATCTTTTGCTTGTTTTAGCGTCTTTTCAATGCCAACCACGAGTGTTTGTATCTCTTCTTTATTTTCTTGTTTCTCTTATTATGTCGTTGCGAAACGAGAAACGGGACGCTTTATAGTAAGAAGTAGAACGTGCCAGCCGCTGGTCTACTCGACTTGGCTGTTCACACTACTGGCTTTCCATACACTTGCAAATAAAACATACATATATCCATGTCCACAAATACAGGTAGATTATATATAAGGGTCATTCCACATCAATTCGACCGCTTTTGAACCCGACCCCCTTCGATTTGGCTGAAACTTCGCAATTTTCTTTTACGCCACTAAAGAAATTTTTGTGAATTTTTTCAAATTTTTTTACCGAAGGCAAAAAAAGTTATGAATGTTAAAAAAAATGGCTTTTTCTTTTTCAAATAGCTATAACTTTTTCAAAAATTGACCTATCGGGACGTTTTTTTTTTAAGTTTTGTTTTCGAATGTCCGTTTTCTGAAAAAAATACAAAAATAATTTTGGAAATCAAGTTCTATTGAAAATATCAGTTTTTTGGAAAAAACCATGAATTTTTCATATTCCGACACTTTTAATTTTTTTTTATTTCCCCAAAAAAAACTTTGATTTATTCCGGAGTTAACCCCGCTAGTTGCTTAGTGGGCCGAATTCTTCTTCTATTTTTTTTTTTTCGATTAAAAAAAAAATTTATTCGTTGTCAATTTTCAACTCCTCTGCATTCAAAAATTTTATTTCACATCGAAATCAATCTTAGTAAATAATTTTGAGATACTCTATACCTTACACATAATCTAATTCAATAATATATGATAAGCATTTCACAGGTAAAGCGATTATCAATTATTTTTCTTGTAATACGATTATAATAAGGCTGTAAATGACCTAAAGGACCGATTTGCCAAAACAAAATCAATCGCTGGAACTCATTAATTACATTGTGTCATTCCAGACAAAGATGGTTGCCTTTGTGTCCGAAATTTTTCGAATTCAAAGGAATACAGAGTATGTAAACTATTTAAGCGCCAAAGAGAGGTAAAATAAATTAATTTGTAAAATTGGTATTACAATAAAAATAGTTATATTACCTATGAAATGCTTATCATAAATTATTGAATTATATCATGTGTAAGGTATAAAATATCTTAAAATTATTTACTATGATTGATCTTGACGTAAAATAACATTTTTGAATGCAGAGGAGTTGACAATTGACAACAAATAAATTTTTTTTTTTAATCGAAAAAAAAATAGAAAAAAAATTCGGCCCACTAAGCAACTAGCGGGGTTAACTCCGGAATAAATCAAAGATTTTTTTGGGAAAATAAAAAAAAATTAAAAGTGTCGGAATTTGAAAAATTCATGGTTTTTTCCAAAAAACTGAAATTTTCCATAGAACTTGATTTCCAAAATTATTTTTATATTTTTTTCAGAAAAGTACATTCGAAAACAAAACTTAAAAAAAAAACGTCCCGATAGGTCAATTTTTGAAAAAGTTATAGCTATTTGAAAAAGAAAAAGCCATTTTTTTAACATTCATAACTTTTTGTACTTTCGGTAAAAAAATTTGAAAAAATTTACAAAAATTTCTTCAGTGGTGTAAAAGAAAATTGCAAAGTTTCAGCCAAATCAAAGGGGGTCGGGTTCAAAAGTGGTCGAATTGATGTGGAATGACCCATAAATATCAAAACATTGCGAATTGCGATAAATATTATCAAAAAAATATAATAAGTATTCAGAATAACAATATTTATATCTTTATCATATTGAATAAAAATTTTTGCATATAAAATCATATTAAAAATTTACATACAAAAATATTTAAAAAAAATATTTTACCAAAAATATATAATATATTTATAATATTTCATAAATATTTTCGTACATGTACACGAAGGAAAAATTTTATTGATGTTTCCTAAAAATATTTGTCAGAATTACTGTGTTAGATGTTTTCGTCGGACTATGTGGCACATCCCATTTTATTTCACCGAGTAACATAGTAAAAGTTTGTAAATGTTTACTACGTTGCGCCGTTAAAATAAACGAGGTTTTATTATCCTTGCTAATATACAAAAGCTCAGATCGTTCGAGTAGAATTTGAACCCTACATTTTTTTTCAACGCATACTCATGAAAAATTACTGTATTTTTCTGTAAATTTTCATAAATACGAAATGAAATTGTATGATCATACAATACAGTTCTCGAGTGTTTTATCATGCTATTTAGTAAAAACTGAGAATTCAAAAATGAATATTTACCCTAACACATTGTAATATTTATTTCTTATGAATTATAGTGTTTCCCACGATAATTTACGATAATTTATTGGGCATAGTCCGATGAAAATGTGTCAACCCAGTAATTTGTCGTGGCATCTATTCTCCTTGTTATAATATTAAAATATAAAGTATCAACATTTCAATGTATGGAAGAATAGAATTTATTTGAAAAAATATATTCATATGTTAATGTGTGTACATTTGAGGATACATGTTAGCCGATAGAAGTTAGATATAGTGCCGAAGTTAGATTTCCATTACGAGGGATATACCTGTGGGAAATATATTCGAAGGAAATCCGGGCGAAGTGTGGGAGGATCTCTAGTCACGCCTCGAGTCCTGCTGACGTTTTCAAAATAGCATCTTCTTTTGATTAATCTTCCTTTTGTATCACAACCACGAAATAATTCATATATTTATACCATCCGAATGAGTATACCTCAAATTTTTCAGTAACGAATTATTTTGATAACTATGTGATTCAATAATACAGATGATTATAAATTGTCACAATTCTGACTTGTGCGAAATATGTTTTGCTTTTTCAATTTCGATAACACTATCCCTGGTGGGATTACTATACAAAAAGAGGGATGTGTGTGTGTGTGTGTGTGTTTATTTAAATGAATATAGGTATATTATATGAACTAGTGACAGATTGTACGACTTATGAAGCATTCGAGACACGTTCGCGTACGAAGAATGTCGCGCATTCGCTCGATGCTCGACACGAACTGATGCTCGTACCCATGGCAGACCCCGGGATCCCTCACTACGAGACTCCCAGAGTATGGAGGCTCTCTAAGAGCTCTCCCTCCCGCTCCCGTTTTCTCACTCTCCCTCCCTCTTTTTCTACCTCCCGCTTTATAAGGTATTCCTTTCGCGGAGGGCCGTATTTTTTGGGCGCATAAGCAGGGCCCTCCACATTTGTTCATAAATTAGGCTGCATTTTGTTTAAAAAAGTTATAACCAATTATTAGTCCGAACTGTAAACATAAATCGAAAATTTCAGCCTAATTGTATAAATTATGAAACTTTTTGATATTTTTTAGAGAGCTACAAATGTCAACAACTGCACTGTCAAAGAGAGAAGCTGGACTTATTGTATTTGGTTAAAAAAAATAGTGAAATATGAGTGAAAATACGTATAAAGTACGCAGTAACATTGGTAAAAATGTGAGCCAATTTGTAACGGGCAAAAACAAGAATAGCGTTAAAAAAATTGAAAAAACTGCCGAAGATAACATAACCTCTTGAACGTCATGGCTACGAAAAATCGTCTGCTGATCACATTCTTTCAAGTTCTATCGTGAATATTTTCTTCAAACGTCCGGTGACTCTCTGTTTTTATCGTTGCTACGGAATCTTTAGAATTGAATTTACCGCAAGACAGTTTATATCAAACATCTATCATTATTTAATATATGAATTATTAAATAGAAATGTGAGCAACAGGTCATCTCCATAAAGTGTCGTGTAAATTAGACGATTTTCAAAGTTATAATTCTTTTCTAAAGGTTCGGTAACCTGGCTCAATATTTTTCCAGTGGACTGGGATGTGCTTTTACTTTTATGTACAAAAAAATCCGTGAATTGTCAAATATTCGAGTTCGTGAAAGGAATACCTTATAACCACTCGAATCTCTTTTTTTATCCTCTTCTATGGTATACAAGGCGTCCGAATTGTTACGCCTGCATAATTTAATAGAACCCGAAATTATGACGAGAAAAGTTTTGACCCATTCTTCTCTCGGATTACGCGTTCGCGAGATATCAATTAACTAGTGAGCGCCAATCCGGTGCACCGGCAAGACGAGATCGCAGAGGAAAAAGTGAGCCCCGCCCCTTTGAGCACAGTTGATAGGCTCGCGTGGCAATGCTCTATCCTTGCTACTCCCACTTCTTATCAACGACGTACCGAATTGGCGTTTACTAATTAATTAATATTTCACGACCGAGTCATTGAAGAGAAAAATGGTTAAAGACTTTTCTCTTCAGAGTTTTGAGATCTAATAAACTTTTTTATTTACTTTGTAAATAAATACAAAGGGATAGAAAGATATTCAAGGCTAATGAATTAATATCTTATTGCTGCTACGTCGGAAAGAAAAATGATTAATAGCTCTTTTCGTCAAAACTTGACAATCGATTTATTCTGAAAATTTTGGATGCAACTTTTGAGACAACTTGTATATACGCGTTACACACGTGCTGCCCTCCTCTCTTAGTTCTCTGTCTCCCTTCCTCTCGGTTATAACATGTAGTAACTCTGTCGTACTCACTATAGTAACTACCTTTCACACACTCATTCTTTCAACAGTATCTTACGCATATATGTGCCCAGAAGCATGTCTATAATATGGTTTCGCGTGGCTAAAGACTCTCACTCACATATACATAGACATAACTTCCCACGCTATCTAATTATATGAAGGCTATATATAGTAACTGTATTGGTGTACTTGCATTCAAGAGTGATGCAAGTGTTTATTAGCGATATATATATCCTGGCCAAAAATCCCCTCCCCGGGGAAAAAACCTTGGACAAGTACATTTGTTGACCCCTGTTTCCATTTGTTTTCACAGAATAAAACTACCCAAAAAAGTACAAAATTTTTAAAAAATTGGCAAGATCGAGACAGGAAAAAGAAGATTGTTTCTATAAAATAACTATACTCCAAATGACAAATAGAAATGAAAAACTTCACATATTTTATCGAGATCCCAAGAAAAAAAGCATCAATGCCCATCGTGAGTGTCCGGTAAAAAACAGAGTCTACAAGTCAATGATCAATTTGCGCATAAAAAAAATAATTACTTTACAAAAACAGAAATGGAAAAGCCAATGATTTACGTTCAGCACTAAAATTTATAATATCAATAATAGGACAAGTATTTTATTGTCGCTTGAGGATGGAGTATTTAAAAAAAAGCAAAAATTAGTTGGTTATTGAAAAAAGTCACCAATGTACAAAAATAAAAATCGGTCAAAAGAACAGAGTCCAGAAAAAAAAATCGGGATGAAAAAAAACTTGAAGAAAAAAATTTCAAACGAAAAAAATTAGATTGAAAAAAAAATTTCGGCCGAAGTACTTGGCGAGTTTTTTTGCTTAGCTTGGATCACGTAATGTATTTCACGTAATGTTGTATGTGTTACAAACTCGCCAAGTACTTCGGCCGAAATTTTTTGTTCAATCTAATTTTTTTCGTTTGAAATTTTTTTCTTCAAGTTTTTTTTCATCCCGATTTTTTTTTCTGGACTCTGTTCTTTTGACCAATTTAATTATTATTGTACATTGGTGACTTTTTTCAATAACCAACTAATTTTTGCTTTTTTTTAAATACTCCATCCTCAAGCGACAATAAAATACTTATCCTATTATTGATATTATAAATTTAGTGCTGAACGTAAATCATTGGCTTTTCCATTTCTGTTTTTGTAAAGTAATTATTTTTTTTATGCGCAAATTGATCATTTACTTGTAGACTCTGTTTTTTACCGGACACTCACGATGGGCATTGTTGCTTTTTTTCTTGGGATCTCGATAAAATATGTGAAGTTTTTCATTTCTATTTGTCATTTGGAGTATAGTTATTTTATAGAAACAATCTTCTTTTTCCTGTCTCGATCTTGCCAATTTTTTAAAAATTTTGTACTTTTTTGGGTAGTTTTATTCTGTGAAAACAAATGGAAACAGGGGTCAACAAATGTACTTGTCCAAGGTTTTTTCCCCGGGGAGGGGATTTTTGGCCAGGATAAAACTTCTTTTTTTCTGAACAGCTCCAAATCCTAGAATTTTTACATGATAACAGATAATCCTTGAATATCTACGCTGACATAATCAGTAAAACCCTAGCTCAATATCAAATATGCAATGCGATGCTATAAAGAAAAAGCGAACGAACTTAGTACAGCTTGCACAAACAAAGCGCAGAAATTCATTTCAGTTAACACCTCGCGTCTCCTGTGGTATATTGAGAAATTCGATACATATATTTGGTGTGTCTCAGCAATATGCACTTCAATAATATGAGAAAAACATGAGCAAAAGGCCAAAACTGAAACCGTATAGAAATATTTGTGGAACACTTTTTTTTTAACAAATCATATCACAATGCACACTATAAACTTGAATGACTTTTGAATTTTTACATTGTTTTCTCATGCTTTTATTTCCACTTATATCTTTTGCACAAGCCTGACCGAGCGATGCCATTACACTATTGCTGAATTTCTGATCCTTCGATTTCTTGTGAAATATGATAACAGATGATCCTTGAATATTTACACTGACATAATCAGTAAAACCCCAGCTCAATATAAAATATGTAGTACGATGCCAAAAAGAAAGAGCAAAGGAACTTAGCACAGCTCGCAGTAACGAAGCGGTGATCCTTGTATGCAAAGGAAATAAGGCATCTCTTGTTTCCGCAAGGAATAGCAAATGCTTCATTGCTTTAAGTTTCACCAGTATTTTTAGATCAAATTGTCGAAGCAGAGAATCTCAGCTCAATTCACAGCTCGCAGCGCCTTCAGTATATTGGTAAATTTCTTGAAGCCGAAAAGAAAAATCGAAGGAACTGAGCACAACCTGCAGAATATTGGAAATTTTATGTTTATTTGTAGACCGCACCTGAAAAGTATTGAAAATCATGATTTCACGACAAAAGTAATTTGTCAAATTTTTATAATTAAAGTATTTCATCAACAATTAATATTTTTACAGGTTTTTATTTATGAGCACATGATACATCTTGTCACAACTATTTTCATACACTCACTTTTGGAAAAAAAACACAGTCTTTTGATACGTAAGAAAAATTTAAGTGACATGATTAAAAAAAAAAATCGTTGCGTTCTAGATTGAAACTTCAACATCATTATTTGCGAGTTCACACATTTTCAGAACGTATAACACTGATTTTTAAGGTTATGTTCATTGTATTTTCTAGCACTTATTCCGGCCACACTAATTAACGGTTTTATTCGGATTATTTTATACGGAAAAATAAAAATGATAACCTCAACGAGTGGTGAGGTTTGTTTCTATTTGGCTTTTCTGGAATCCGAAACAAAAATGATTTCACCAGCGGGTGCGAGGTTATCTTTTTTAATTTCGCTGATGATTAATTCCGAGATATTAAAAAATATTATTATCACATTTCGCAATATTTATATATTACCGTTTTTTCGCTCTATTTATATATTTAAACTATTTATGAATCACGATTTTTCACAATCTAAAAAACACGCGACTTACACGACTCGCACTTTACACTGTCAAAAGTTCAAAAGTCAAAACTACCGTCACACTGGTTAAACATTCAAACTTTCCGTGGTATGGGTGCAGAGGAATGTAGTCACAGGGACACGGTCAAAAACATCACTCGTGTGCACACTGGTTTACCGGTTTGGGAACACAGGGAAATGACCACACTCGTGACCAATCAGAATCTTGATAGGCACGCTGAGGCCTTTCATTGTGACATATACAGAAACGTCAAATTCTTCGATGTGTTGGAAATTTTGCATAATTTTGAGCCAGTGCAAAGTTATTTCTCAACAAATACGGCATCACTCGTGCTGATTTAAAGCTCAATCGAAAGATTTTTTCTTAATTAGTCTCCAGTTCAATTTTCAAGTCATCATCTGTCTCCTGAGCTTCGTAATTCGAGAAAATGACTTTCAGTTTTTACCCCCACCATCGAAATTTACTATATTCAGAGATAATATACTCTGGCGAGCCTCGGGCCAGCAGACGACAGAGCTGTCAAATGTACTTGTCCCGAGACTCTACCGAGTCTCTTGATTACCGTTTTTTTTTGCACTATTTACCTAAAAAACACGCGGTTTACACGTTCAAACATTCAAACTGTCCGCCGGATTGGTACGGAGGAAAGTCGACATAAACAAAAACATCGTAAGTCACTCGTAACCAGAAACTTTCCGCCGTATCGGTACAGAAGAAAGTCACTCGCGACCAATAGAAACTCGTCGCTTCCGTCATCGGAGACCGACTTTCATGAAAATGGGTCATGATGGGCATCAAAAGCCCTTTTATTGTGACGTCTGCACGCATATACAGACACACTGAATCTTTCAATGTGTTGGCGCTTTTGCATAACTTGGCCTGTGCAAAGTTTTTTTTCAGCAATTACGGCATCAATCGTGCTGATTTAACGCTCAGTCGAGGGAGTCTCACGTAATTAGTCTCCAGTTCAATTTTCAGATCATAATATTTCTTCTGGGCCCCACAATTAAAGAAAATGATTCCCCCCACCGCCGAATTTGCTTTATTCAGAGATAATATACTCGGGTGTCTCGGGCCAGCAGACGACACAGCTGTCAAATGTGCTTGGCCGAGACTCTACCGAGTCTCTTGATACACCGCAAAAAAACAGCATAAATGCTGTAAAAAAAGTTGAGACAAGTACATTTACTCCCCCCAAATAGTTTGTCCGGTAACAAATCTCAGTTTCGACACAAAGCCTTCACTAAAAGTTATAAAAGAGATTTTCTCCCAAGAAAACCAACCTTGCAAAAATTCTCTGATTCACATCAAATCTCTCAAAAAATGATAGGAGAACCCCGCAAAAATTTTTGTCAATAAATTAGAAACTCACAAAAAGCTATAAGAGCCTCTCAAAAATTTATCAATCAAATCATAATTTCACAAAAGATGCCAATTTAAACCTGCCCAAAAATTAAGTCTAAACTTCACAAAAAGTTATTAAATAAATAAAAATGATAAAAGCATTAATAGTCAAATACATTAAAACCTATTAAAATCCAATAAAAACACTTTCAACGAATTGAAAATACAGTTGTTCTACACAACAAAAATAAGAATTAAGAGTCGCGATAGCGACTCGAGACAAGTACATTTACAAGCGAGTGCTACAAGACACTTTTACAGGAAGCAGAACGATTCTACCTGTTTTCAAAAATGGTTTCTTTAATATTTATTAAATAACAGCGTTTTGGAGGACTATTCAAGTTCACGTATTTTCTATTTTTTTTTTCTTTCGATCGCGACTAATTAGAACGTCGTAGCTTAAAGCGTATTGATAATATTAATTTTTTTTTTATTAATCTTTGCTCCGAAAAATTGAGCATTTTTTCGCACACATTTTTGATGCTCAACTGTTTTTTGCGTAGTCGCTGTCTAGTGACACTAGTGATATTGGTGAAAATTCTGGTGATATTCGATCGATCGTGCATATGACGGCTGACCAATATTCTTTCTTAATAGTCGTGAGGTTATAAAGATCGCGGTCAATTTGAAATTTTGGTTAGAGTAGCGTTTATAGATAGATAGACAGACGAGTAAAGAGTGACTTTTATTATTATGGATAGAAGAGTCATAGTGGGAATATAAAGTGTGATAATAAACTATTGAACAGTGACTAAATAAATAATTTTATTTATTAAACCAAGCCCCTACAATTTTTTTCCGAAAGTAAATTCTACAACGGAATCGAAAACGATCCCTTTTCTCTTTTACCATAAAATGTTCCTCGAATGCAATAATAAGGTTTATTTAGAGACCATTCTCTTCGTTTTTTTGATAACAAAGAGAATGGTGTATGATAAACTCGTATTCGGTGAATATTTAATATCTTTGTCGTAAGGTTATAAAGATCGCGGTCGGTTTTAACTTATTTTGATTAAAGTATATATATATATAGAAGAGTGATAGTGCAAAAAAATGAAGTGTAATTTAATAAATAAACGTTTGAACAGTGTCTTAATAAATAATTTTTTTTATTAACCCTAGCCCCAACAATTCATTTTTCCGAACGTAAACTCTAGATAGGAGTCGAAAACAGTGCCTCTTCTCTTTTACCATAAAATGTCCCTTGCATGCAATAATAAAATTTATTTGGAAACCATTCTCTTCATTTTTTATATAACTGAGAGAATGGTGTATGATACCACCTTACGTTTGAATCACCCTAAGTTTGAATTATATATGGTTTTAAGCCACCCTAGAGTGGTAGAGACCTTAAATACATGAAAATACTATTTGCACTTGCAACCCAAAACGGAATCAAGCGATGCGAAATAATTTTGAGCGAAAAGATATTTGATTTGAGAAAAAAAAATTTCATATGTACTTCACCAATTTTTTTTTTATCTATTGCTCACGAGATATAATTCGTAATCAATAAACATTACAAAAGAAAAACTCGCGTAGTAGTTCGGCCAAAATTATTTTTTCCAATCAAACTTTAGCTCACGCAATTTTGTATGTATACTTTTTTGTTTCAAAAGCTCGTTTCGTTATGATTACTTATATTTAAAAACTTTTCGTGCATTCTGACGCTATTGGAGTATTTCTTCGGCATCATTTTTTATCGAATATTTTCCGATCCGTTGATCTGTTGGCACGGATGTTTCGGTGCAATGTTTTTTTAAATTTTTTTTACTATATTAAAAAAAAAAATCAATTTTTTACTTGTTCGTTGTTCTTTTATGCGTCGTATCTTCTCAGAATGACTGTACGTTTTAAGTAATCTAATAATTTTATAAGTATTGACGGTTAATTAGAAGTTTGAATTCATTTGAACACTTCTTAGATTAATATTTCACATTGCATTTTTAGTCCGAATATAGTCGCGATACACCAGCTCGAAATTCGATCATGTATACATTTTTAGCCGAAATTATTAAAAAATCGCTTGAGCGACCTCTGAAATTTTTATTCAGGATTCACTTCTTGAGAGAATCACTTTTTGATAAAATGTAACCATGTTTTGCTGCAATGCCGAAAAAAATGTCAATTCTTTTGCATCACTCAGATACATACATAATATAGACACGTTTAATTGGCAAGCTATGAATTTCATACCCGAGTACGTACACAATATTGACATGTTTAATTAACAAGCTATGACTTCCATACAAAAAGTCGACAAATCCTAGCCAAAAACAGCATAAACGCTGTGAAAAAAGGTGAGACAAGTACATTTATGTCCCCCAAATAGTCATTCCAGTTAATCCCCCCCACCACCCAGTGCCAAAATACCGTTCCCTACAAAAATTTACAAAAACCCGTCTAAGTCGTTCATGCAAAGATCTCCGCACAAAAATCCTTTCTAAAAACCAACTCATCATACAAAGTTTTATGGGTAACTGCTCTCATTATCTTATCAAATTAAGTCAAATTGTACAGAGGTGATAATTTCATTCTCGTAAATGTTGTAAGTTCACAAAAAGTTGATAAATAAATAAAGATCTACTAAAGTATATGTGGCCAAGTACGTGGGATTTTATTATGTTTATAAAATCTCCAATTATGTTCATATGCCATTTCTCTAATTAATGCTTTATTACCGCGAATTATTATCCTATGACTTGGAACTACAAGGGCTTTAAAAAAAATACAGAATTGCATTAGCCTGCATGAGCTTGAATGCTGCCACACTCTCATTTGTAATATTTGTAGTACAGTTTTATTGGTAACAAATTGATAAAAGTTTACTATCGTACGTAGAGCGGATACGCACAGAGTACTTGTCCGGCCCGAAAATTTTTCATACAATTTGTCACATAAGTCAACATTAATCTACCATACATTTTGGCCTTAAGTGTATGGGTCAGTCGGTATCTCGCCACCGTGAGTGCGAGAGAGATAGCTGCAAATTTCGAAAGTGAAATTCTTCGACACGGTTTCACCGATTACAAAAAGGCCCTGTCAGTGGATTTTTGCCATCGTCCCGCGTCCGCTGACAAAGCTTTTTTGTATTCGGTCAAACGGTGTCGAAGAATTTCAATTTCAAAAATTCGAGGTGAGGTTAGGTGACTGATCCATACTCTTAACTAGTAAAATAAGCACAGCTAATTTGGAATCACAATATGCGGATTGTTTTGTATCCCAAATTATCCTCCATTCCTTTAACCAATTGTTATCGATGAATCGATGCTCATGTGGAGCATATCTCACGTTATTACACGGCACGTTTATTCCGGTTTTGTAACACCCGGGGGAAAACTGGAGTTCCAGAGCGTCTAAACGGTACTGTACACCCGGAATAAGTAATCCAGTACCATTTACACGCACTTTTACACCGGTTTTTACTACAACAGGTTTCACAAAACGAAATAAGCCTGCCATGTAAAAGCGGTCATCAATTGATTGCATTCCAAGGCGGATAAGATTCAAATCTGCGTCAGGAGATCCGAATGTTCGGAGTGGTTGAAAAATTTGCCGTGAACAAAAAAGCATATTTTTAGCTGACTAGTCGAAAAATTTTCGGGCCGGACAAGTACTCTGTGCGTATCCGCTCTACGTACGATAGTAAACTTTTATCAATTTGTTACCAATAAAACTGTACTACAAATATTACAAATGAGAGTGTGGCAGCGTTCAAGCTCACGCAGGCTAATGCAATTCTGTATTTTTTTTTTAAAGCCCTTGTAGTTCCAAGTCATAGGATAATAATTCGCTGTAATAAAGCATTAATTAGAGAAATGGCATATGAACATAATTGGAGATTTTATAAACATAATAAAATCCCACGTACTTGGCCACATATACTTTAGTAGATATTTATTTATTTATCAACTTTTTGTGAACTTACAACATTTACGAGAATGAAATTATCACCTCTGTACAATTTGACTTAATTTGATAAGATAATGAGAGCAGTTACCCATAAAACTTTGTATGATGAGTTGGTTTTTAGAAAGGATTTTTGTGCGGAGATCTTTGCATGAACGACTTAGACGGGTTTTTGTAAATTTTTGTGGGGAACGGTATTTTGGCACTGGGTGGTGGGGGGGATTAACTGGAACGACTATTTGGGGGGCATAAATGTACTTGTCTCACCTTTTTTCACAGCATTCATGCTGTTTTTGGCTAGTAAAAAATAATTATGAGAAAAAATTTCGATACAAAAAAGATTTCAAACGCAAAAAATTAGATTGAAAAAAAAATTTCGGCCGAAGTACTTGGCGAGTTTGTAACCATAAGTGATATATTATTAAGAGTCGCAGTAGCGACTCGAGACAAATACATTTACGAAGCGAGTCGCACAAGACACCAGAAGGACCGTGATTCTACTTGTTCTCAAAAATTGTTTCTTTAATATAAACTAAATTACAGCATTTTGGAGGTTCATTTAAATTCACGTATTTTTTATTTTTTTTTCTCTTTCGATCGCGATTAATTAAAACCTCGTAGCTTATTTAAATAGTATTAAAAATATTAATCTTCTTTTTTTCGTTGTGCCGAAAAATTGAACATTTTTTCGCACACATTTTGATGCGCAGTCTTTTTCGCAGTCGCTGTCTAGTGACACTATATATTGGTAAAACTTTGGTAATATTCAATCGATCGTTGGATATGACAGCTAACCAACAACCGTACTATATTGTTGAACAGTCATGAGGTTATAAAGATCGCGGTTAGTTTCGATCGACTTTTGGTTACAGTGACTTTTATTATAATAAAAAAGTGATAGTGCGTAAATAATAAAGTGCAATTCATTTCAATCCTCTTTCGAACAGTACTTGAACAAATATATATATTTTATTATTGTTAAGCCTGTAATTTTTATTTTCCACATCTAACTCTACAATGGAGTCGAAAACGATACCTTTTCTCTTTTACCATAAAATGTTCCTCGAATGCAATAATAAGGTTTATTTAGAAACCATTCTCCGTTTTCTTTTAACTAAGAGAATGGTGTATGATAAACTCGTACCTCGCAAAAAAACAGCATATATACTGTAAAAAAAGTTGAGACAAGTACATTTACTCCTCCCAAATAGTTGTTCCGGTAAAAAATCTCCTTCTGAACGTGAACCCTAACAAAAAGTTATAAAAGAAATTACCTTCCGAAAAAACTAACCTTGCAAAAATTCTCTCATTTACATCAAATCTCTCAAAAGATTATAGGAGAACCCCACAAAAATTTTCTCAATAAATTAGAAACTTACAAAAAGTTATAAGACAGCCTCACAAACATTTACCGATCAAATCATAATCTCACAAAGATGCTAATTCAACTTCGACCAAAAATGAAGTTTAAACTTTACAAAAATAAATAAAAATTATAAAAGCATTAATAGTAAAAAACACTAAAGCCTTTTAACCTCTAATAAAAAATCTTCCAATTAATTAAAAATATGGATGTGCTACAGTACAGTTGTTCTACGCAAAAAGAACAAGAATAAAAAATTAGAATGAAAAAAGTTCAGATACAACAAAAAATTTCAAAAGAAAAAAATTAGAATGAAAAAAAAATTTCGGCCAAAGTACTTGGCGAATTTGTAACCATGAATGAATTAAGCAAATTGAATTAGATTAAGCACATTGTATAAATTAATCAAAAAAACTAAATAATAATTTTTAATTAAAAAAAAATAATTTCTTTGAAAAAAAATTGGCTTAAAGTAGTACGCTCATTTTTTATTGCTAAATGTACACAATGTACATAATTGATAAACATTGTTATAACCTCGCTATGTATTTCCGTCGAAACTTTTTTTTTCCATCCAAATTTTTTTAGTCGGTAACTTTGTCAGCATAAATTTGGTTGTTTCGCAAATTCAAAAAGAGATTAAGTATATAAAGAAATATTCTAATAGAAATAAAATGTACCTGAAGTTTTGAAATGAAAAAAACAATCAGAATGAAACCAACACAAAACGGAAGCAAATGATGCGAAACCATTTTGAGCTAAAAGAAAAGAATTTCATAAGTACTTCAACAATTTCTTTTTTTTTACTAATTGCTAATGATATAAAATTCGTAATCAATAAACGTTATAAAAAAACTGGTGTAGTACTTCTACCGAAATTCTTTTTTCTAATCGAACGTTTGCTCTCGATATTTTGTGCACATACCTTTTTTTTGTTTCAAAATATCGTTTCGTTTTGATTTCTTTTATTCAAAAACTTTAAGTGCATTTTGATGGTAGTATTTTTTCAGTGTAATTATTTATGGAATATTTTTCGATACGGAATTTTTTTTCCTAACAATTTTTTTTTCAATTCGACGTATAATTTACATACTTTATTTTGCTCCGAGAATTTTGTTTTATTTAGATTTTTTATTAAATTCGAAAACTTAGTGCATCTTATTTCTGTTGGTATGTATATTTCGGTCTAATATTTTTTTGAACAATTTTTTTTTACAACATTAAAAAAAATGAGTTCTTATTTCTTCGTAGTTTTTTATACGTCGTATCTTTTCAAAACTACTACAAGTTTTTAAATAATCTAATAATTTTATAACTTCTGACGGTTAATTACGAAGTTTGAATTCACTTGAATACTTCTTAGAGAACTATTTCTCAATGCATTTTTAGTCCCGATATAGTAGCGATACAGTAGCTCGAAATTCGATCATGTATCCATTTTTAGTTAGTCGAAATCAGAAAGAAATCGCTAGAGCGGCCTTTCAAATTTTTATTAAGGATCGAATTCTTGATAGAATCACTTTTTGATCAAATATTATTATATTTTGCTGCAACACCGAAAAACAATGCTGATTTTTTTGTATCACCCAGGTACGTACAAAATATAGACATATTTAATTGACAAGGTATGAATTCCATACAAAAAGTCAACAAATCCCTGCAAAAAAACAGCATAAATGCTGTAAAAAAAGTTGAGACAAGTACATTTACTCCTCCCAAATAGTTGGTCCGGTAACAAATATCAGTTTCGACACAAAACCTTCACTAAAAGAAATAAAAGAGATGTTCTCCCAAGAAAACCAATCTTGCAAAAATTCTCTGATTCACATCAAATCTCTCAAAAAAAATAGGAGAACCCCACAAAAATTTTCTCAATAAATTAGAAACTCACAAAAAGTTATAAGAGCCTCCAAAGATTTATCAATCAAATCATAATTTCAGAAAAGATGCCAATTTAAACCTGCCCAAAAATGAAGTCTAAACTTCACAAAAAGTTATTAAATAAATAAAAATGATAAAAGCATTAATAGTCAAATACATTAAAACCTATTAAAAACCAATAAAAACACTTTCAACGAATTGAAAATACAGTTGTTCTACACAACAAGAATTGCTGTGTAGAAGAAGAAGAATAAAAAATAATTATGAGAAAAAATTTTGATACAATAAAGATTTCAAACGCAAAAAATTAGATTGAAAAAAAAATTTCGGCCGAAGTACTTGGCGAGTTTGTAACCATAAGTGATATATTATGTAAATTAAGCGAAAAACTCACCAAGCACTTCGGCCGAAATTTTTTTTTCAATCTAATTTTTGCGTTTGAAATCTTTTTTGTATCAAAATTTTTTCTTATAATTATTTTTCATTCTTATTCTTGTTGGGTAGAACAACTGTATTTTCATTTCGTTGAAAGTGTTTTTATTGGATTTTAATAGGTTTTAATGTATTTGACTATTAATGCTTTTACCATTTTTATTTATTTAATAACTTTTTGTGAAGTTTAGACTTAATTTTTGGACAGATTTGAATTGGCATCTTTTGTGAAATTATGATTTGATTGATAAATTTTTGAGAGGCTCTTATAACTTTTTGTGAGTTTCTAATTTATTGAGAAAATTTTTGTGGGGTTCTCCTATCATTTTTTGAGAGATTTGATATGAATCAGAGAATTTTTGGAAGGTTGGTTTTCTTGGGAGAAAATCTCTTTTATAATTTTTAGTGAAGGTTTTGTGTCGAAACTGATGCGAGATTTGTTACCGGACAAACTATTTGGGGGGAGTAAAATACTTGTCTCAACTTTTTTTACAGCATTTATGTTGTTTTTTGCGGGGATTTGTTGACTTTTTGTATGGAATTCATACCTTGTCAACTAAATATATCTATATTGTGTACGTACTTGAGTGATATAAAAAAATCAGCATTTTTTTCGGTGTTGCAGCAAAATATAATAATATTTGATCAAAAAGTGATTCTATCAAGAATTCGATCATTAATAAAAATTTTAAATGCCGCTCTAGCGATTTCTTTCTGATTTCGACTAACTAAAAATGGATATATGATCGAATTTCAAGCTACTGTATCGCTACTATATCGGGACTAAAAATGCATTGTGAAATAGTTCTCTAAGAAGTGTTCAAGTGAATTCAAACTTCGTAATTAACCGTCAGAACTATAATATTATTCGATTACTTAAAAACTTGTAGTAGGTCTGAAAAGATACGATGTATAAAAGAACCACGAACAAATAAAAACTCATTTCTTCTTTTATTTTGTAAAAAAAAATTGTTCATAAAAATATTAGACCGAAATATACATACCAACAGAAATAAAATGCACTAAGTTTTCGAATTTAATAAAAAATCTAAATAAAACAAAGTTCTCGGAGCAAAATAAAGTATGTAAATTATACGTCGAATTAAAAAAAAAATTGTTAGGAAAAAAAATTCCGTATTGAAAAATATTCCATAAATAATTACACCGAAAAATACTTCAATAGCATCAAAATGCACTTAAAGTTTTTGAATAAAAGAAATCAAAACAAAACGATATTTTGAAACACAAAAAGGTATGTGCACAGAATATCAAGAGCAAACGTTCGATTAGAAAAAAGAATTTCAGCAGAAGTATTACACCAGTTTTTTTATAACGTTTATTGATTACGAATTTTATATCATTAGCAATTGGTAAAAAAAAATAAATTGTTGAAGTACTTATGAAATTCTTTTGTTTCAGCTTAAAATGATTTCGCATCACTTGCTTCCGTTTTGAGTTGGTTTAATTCTGATTTTTTTTTTCATTTCGAAACTTCAGGTGCTTTTTATTTCTATTAGAATATTTCTTTATATACTTAATCTCTTTTTGAATTTGCGAAACAACCAAATTTATACTGACAAAGTTACCGACTAAAAAAATTTGGATGGAAAAAAAAGTTTCGACCAAAGTACATAGCGAGGTTGTGACAACGTTTATCAATTATGCATAGCACATTGTGTACATTTAGCAATAAAAAATGAGCGAACTACTTTAAGCCAATTTTTTTCCAATAAAAATGATTTTTTTTATTTAAACATTATTATTTAGTTTTTTTGATTATAATTTATACAATGTGCTTAATTCAATCCAATTTTCTTAATTTATTCATGGTTACAAACTTGCCAAGTACTTCGGCCCAAATTTTTTTTTCAATCTAATTTTTTTCTTTTGAAATTTTTTGTTGTATCCGAATTTGTTTTCATTCCAATTTTTTATTCTTGTTCTTTTTCCGTAGAACAACTGTACTGTAGCACATCCATATTTTTAATTAAATGGAAGATTTTTTATAAGAGGTTAATAGGTTTTAATGTTTTTACTATTAATACTTTTATAGTTTTAATTTATTTTTGTAAAATTTAGGCTTCATTTTTGGTCGAATTTGAATTAGTATCTTTTGTGAGATTATGATTTGATCGGTAAATTTTTGTGAGGCTGTCTTATAACTTTTTGTAAGTGTCTAATTTATTGAGAAAATTTTTGTGGGGTTCTATAATTTTTACAGAGATTTGATGTGAATGAGAGAATTTTTGCTAGGTTAGTTTTTTTGGGAGGAAATCTCTTTTATAACTTTTGTTAGGGTTCGCGTTCAGAAGGAGATTTTTTACCGGAACAACTATTTGGGGGAAGTAAATGTACTTGTCTCAACTTTTTATACAGCATATATGCTGTTTTTTTGCGAGGATTTGTTGACTTTTTTGTATGAAATTCATAGCTTGCCAATTAAACATGTCTATGTTGTGTACGTATCTGAATGATATAAAAGAACTAACATTTTTTTCGGTATTGCAGCAAAATATGGTAACATTTTATCAAAAAGTGATTCTCTCAAGAATTGGATCCTGAATAAAAATTTTAAAGGTTGCTCAAGCGAGTTTTTAATTGTTTCTGCTAAAAATGGATACATCATCAAATTTCGAGCTGGTGTATCGCGACTATATTCGGACTAAAAATGCAATGTGAAATATTGATCTAAGAAGTGTTCAAATGAATTCAATCTTCGTAATTAACCGTCAATACTTATAAAATTATTAGATTACTTAATACGTACAGTAGTTCTGAGGAGATACGACGCATAAAAGAACAACGAACAAGTAAAAACTTGAATTTTTTTAATTTTGTAAAAAAAAAATTCAAAATATATTACACCGAAACATGCGTGCCAACAGATCAACGGATCGGAAAATATCTCATAAAAAATGATAACGAAGAAATACTCTAATAGCATCAGAATGCACAGAAAGTTTTTAAATAAAAGTACTCATAACGAAATGAGATTTTGAAACAAAAAAGTATACGCACGAAATTTCGAGAGCAAACGTTTGATTGGAAACAAGAATTTTGGCGGAACTACTACGCGAGTTTTTCTTTTATAACGTTTATTGATCACGAATTATATCTTATGAGCAATAGGTAAAAAAAAAAATTGGTGAAGTACTTATGAAATTTTTTTTCACAAATCAAATATTTTTTCGCTCAAAATTATTTTGCATCACTTGATTCCATTTTGGGTTGCAAGTGCAAATAGTATTTTCATATATTTAAGGTCTCTACCACTCTAGGGTGATTCAAAACCATATATAATTCAAACCTAGGGTGGTATCATACACCATTCTCTCAGTTATATAAAAATGAAGAGAGTAGTTTTTAAATAAACGTTATTATTGCATGCAAGGGACATTTTATGGTAAAAGAGAAGAGGGAAGAGGCACCGTTTTCGACTCCGTTCTAGAGTTTACGTTCAGAAAAATGCACGGAGAGAATTTTACGCGAAAAATTACTATGTTCACATTGCGTCGTGGAACCATGTCGTCGCTTTTGAGCAAAATTTACTATGTTTTGAAAAGAAAAACATAGTAAAGTTTTTCACAATGTTCGACATGGTACCATGCCGCAATGCGAACATAGTAATTTTTCGTATAAAATTCTCTCCGTGTGGATTGTTGGGGCTAGGATTAATAAAAAAAAATTATTTATTTAGACTCTATGCAAAAGTTTATTTATTGAATTACACTTTATTTTTGCATTATCACTCTTCTATCTATACATATAAAAGTCACTTTAACCAAAAGTTGAAACTGTCCCCGATCTTTATAACCTCACGACAAAGATATTAAATAATCATCGAATACGAGTTTATCATACACCATTCTCTTAGTTATAAAATATAAAAACGGAGAATGGTTTTTAAATACACAGTGTCTAGTCGTCCGGATACCGCAAAAATTTTCCGTTACATTTGAAAAAACTTTGAATATTCCCCACTATAGTTGAAGGAAACTAAGTATTCCCCGCTGTAGTTATAAATTTTCATTCATTTTTCATCCATCAAAATCCATTGAGAGAGATTTCCCGGACGAATTATATGCGATTATTCGTCCAGATATAAATGAAAACTATCATAAATTGTATATCCGAATGGATTACGTACAAATTACATACGAGGGAGTTTCAATATACCATTATACTGTAGAAAAGTTAATTAGAAAAGTTAAATAAAACAATTATAATCGCATTCTCGACAAATATCTGGACGAATACCAGTCTTGTATTCGTCCAGATATTTGTCGAGAATGCGATTATAATTGATTTATGGCTGTGTCTAGCCGTCCGGATACCGGACGAATACAAGACTGGTATTCGTCCAGATATTTGTCGAAAATGCGATTATAATTGTTTTATTTAACTTTTCTAATTAACTTTTCTACAGTATAATGGTATATTGAAACTCCCTCGTATGTAATTTGTACGTAATCCATTCGGATATACAATTTATGATAGTTTTCGTTTATATCTGGACGAATAATCGCATATAATTCGTCCGGGAAAACGATTCTCAATGGATTTTGATGGATGAAAAATGAATGAAAATTTATAACTACAGCGGGGAATACTTAGTTTCCTTCAACTATAGTGGGGAATATTCAAAGTTTTTTCAAATGTAACGGAAAATTTTTGCGGTATCCGGACGACTAGACACTGTGTATTTAAAAACCATTCTCCGTTTTTATTTTTTATAACTAAGAGAATGGTGTATGATAAACTCGTATTCGATGATTATTTAATATCTTTGTCGTGAGGTTATAAAGATCGGGGACAGTTTCAACTTTTGGTTAAAGTGACTTTTATATGTATAGATAGAAGAGTGATAATGCAAAAATAAAGTGTAATTCAATAAATAAACTTTTGCATAGAGTCTAAATAAATAATTTTTATTTAAAATCAAATAAATTAAATAAATACTTAGTTTCCTTCAACTATAGTGGGGAATATTTAAAGTTTTTTCAAATGTAACGGAAAATTTTTTCGGTATCCGGACGACTAGACACTGCGTTTAAATAAACCTTATTATTGCATTCGAGGAACATTTTATGGTAAAAAAGAAAAGGTATTGTTTTCGACTCCGTTGTAGAGTTAGATGTGGAAAATAAAAATTACAGGCTTAAAAATAATAAAAAATACATATTTGTTAAAGCACTGTTCGAAAGATGATTGAAATGAATTGCACTTTATTATTTTCGCACTATCACTTTCTTATTATAATAAAAGTCACTGTAACCAAAAGTCGATCGAAACTAACCGCGATCTTTAGAACCTCATGACTGTTCAAAAATATAGTAAGGTTGTCGGTTAGCTGTCATATCCAGCGATCGATTGAATATTACCAGAGTTTTACCAATATCACTAGTGTTACTAGACAGCGACTGCGAAAAAGACAGTTGCGCATCTAAATGTATGCGAAAAAATGCTCCATTTTTTGGCACAACGAAAAAAAAAAACATTAATATTTTTAATACTATTTAAACTACGAAGTTCTAATTAGAGGCGATCGAAAGAGAAAAAAAAAATAAAAAATATGTGAACTTAAATGAACCTCCAAAATGCTGTAATTTAGTTTATATTAAAGAAACAATTTTCGAGAACAAGTAGAATCACGGTCCTTCTGGTAAAAGTGTCTTGTGCGACTCGCTTCGTAAATGTACTTGTCTCGAGTCGCTACCATGACTCTTAATATATATATCGTACCCGAGATGAGCACAGTCCTCTGATCTTCAATGGGTAAAAAATTTTCGCATATTTTACATCATTCATATGTTGAATTATTGATTTTTTAAATTTCTGTAAATTTTGTTTTGTTAAGGCGAATACCCATACATTCCAAGCCTAAAATTTGGTTTACTATTATTACTTTGTTCTTATTATATATTGAATGATTAGAATAATTTGTTAATAACTTTTCTATTTGTGTAAAATGTCTTCAAAGTAACGTTTTCATCAATTTTATAACTAAACTATTTTCGAAACATAACACATATTACAAAAATGTTGCGATTAATATTCTGAGATGGGAATAAATGCACTGCTTTTTTTGTAAATAACATCTATTTTATTTTGTATTTTTTAATGAGAATAAATTGGAGTAATAAAAGTATGAGTGAAGGATGATGAAGTGTTCTATTTTCATATTTTTCAATTTCACGCCATAATTTGTAAACATAATATTATTTATGTTAACAAGTATCTCGGCAGTGATACAAAAATAATATAATAACTGCGATATTTCAGAGGATGAGTACAGCATTGTATAAAACTTTTTAATTGACACGGTCTCTCGAGCTTTTTGCATGAATGCACTCATAGTAAAAAGGAGAACGAAAAGCCAAAACTTTCTTTTTTGTATACGAATTTGTATGAAAACTCGAATAATTCAACCCGGCTTTTTTATTCCTCCTCTTTTTTGTCTCCTATATAATTCGTTCATTAACCCTTACACGATCAACGTGTTTTGGCACTCTATCACGATCAACGTGGACATTTTGCTCCAACGCATTTTTTATCCAATTGACACGTTGAGAAAAATCTCAAATAATTAACGTCGCTACTTTTGGTCATATACCAAAACGCTACGCTTAGATATTTCCAAAATTAAGGTATGCATATCGACTAAGGTAGTGGAGCGACAAGTTTTACGGCACTCATAGAAATTCAAATAGGCCCGGACACAAATGATCCACGTTGATCACGCGAATAAGGGTCAATTAAATTTGAATACCTGGTTACTCTTGTTGCAAATTGAAGAGGATCTGGTTTGGTCATTAATGTACACTTCAGAATACTTTTCTTTGGCTTATTGAGAACCATCTGTTTAGGAGTGGAAAAATGGTCTTCATTAAATTGATTCGGTCACTTACGATGTGAAAAACAAAAACGAAGATTATATTGCGCACTTGGACCTCTCTGCCGTGTATCATGTCTATATATATTTGACTCAAGTGGAATGTATCTTATAAATTCAAGTTAGGATATTTCCCAATGGGTTCGAGACTCTCAAGACCTCAAAGATCATATCTGAATAGTCAGATCCGCACCCTGTACTTTTGGAAGGTCCGGAATTTTTTTATTCATTTAGTAATTTATACATTTTAAACATTACCCTTTTTTGCATATTTATTGACCCCAAAACAGATCTGTTCAAATGTTTTAACCTAAACTATTAACCTCGATAATATTAGAAATATACTTATGAACACCAAAGTTAAAACGTTTAGAAGCAGTCGAATTATTTCGCATAATTCATAAAACATAATTAAATAATTGATAAAATGAGGAAAGTCAAGTTCATTTCAATGATGTAAGTTTAAACATTTCAGAAAAATGTGTTAAAATCAGTGTAAACTGATTTTGCTCCGGCATTTATAACGATGAGTTCTGAAAGGAATACGAGATTACGAATTGACGTAAACCTTGTAAACATTCATGAAACACAATGTCCAAATCCCGAAAAGCTGATATACTCGTTCAGCAATTGCGGGGGACGTGCATGGTATGTGTTCATGTATTGCAAGTGTTATATATGTAGTTGCACGACGATGACGATTCGCGGTTATATTGCGGTACAATCGGATTCGCTCTATCGGTCTGATGGCCTTCCCTCCCATTTATTATATCCCTATACATACACGTATATAATTAGAGATACGCATTATTGCGTGTATATACATAAGGATAGTTTGATATCAAAAGCAAGAGAACACAAAGGATGGATTCCACATAATTAATCGTATGGTGATACGCTTTCATTTTATGGTATTTAAGTTTGCATTGATGAAATGCACCAACATTTTTTCAAATCAGTTTTTTAATATTTTAATTGTTTATATGGCAAGTCCAAGATTTGCGGCGATTCTGAAGAAACACGTCTTCTTTCATTTTTCCCTACCAATCAATGTTTATATTAATGACTGAAGTAACAGCCAATGCGATGTATTGCAAATAAAGAGTGAGAAGTGACAGAAGCGTGTCCCCGCTCTATCGACTCAGCGGGGTTCATATCAGCCCATCGGATTCCTTGTCACTATTAACTATGAATATCTCATGGACTCTGCATCGGAGAGAAAAATGACTAGACTTTTCTCTTCACAATTTTACCATTTGTCTATTCTCGAAAGCACAGACCCCCTCGTGTGACCTTTGTGAAACGGGGCAATTATCTCGAAGTGATAAAAGTGTGTATTTCGAGCTGCACGACGTATAATAAATGTGGAAATTCGTGAGCGTGAGATTACATAAATACATTCGAACAATTTTATTCTCAAATCTGTTTCAACATTTGCACTTTAGTCGCTTTAAATTTAGATCCACTAACGAACAGACACACACACGCAAATATGAGTATTGTACTTCTGCCATTGCTATAACGTTATCATCACGCGAAAACAGAAATGTACAGCCTCGAAGTAGCCGGTCGAATCGACGCCGAAGTAACGGATGAAGTTTAAGCGCGATGCTATTATTTTTATCTCAATTGCATATATATCTGCAGTTGTGTCATACGGAGCTTCGTAAATATCTCAAATTCCGGGTCAAATCGATGAGGTCGTGACCGTTTATATTTTTAATCTAAAAGGATAACCATATCTCGCGCTTCTTTAGTTATTCTTCTATTTTGGTATTTTCCTGGAAAATACATTTGTGCGGTTATCATTAAAATTAAATATATTTTAAAATGTAATAAAACAAAAACAGTAATTATTAATAATGATGAATAAAAAATGAAAACGAAATATGTAGCATTGAAGTTTGCATCCACTGTAAAAATAAGCGTGTTGTCATATATGTGTTGAACCAACACACTACACACCTAACAGGTGTGTTCTTTTCGTTAATCGCATTGCGACAATATGCCTCGTTCAATTCAGCGTGTTGAAACTACATGCTGCGCCATGTTTTTTCTGACAACACTGCTTCTTCCATTTTGTGATTTTTGCAACACACATTACGCGTGTAGATTCAACACGGATAGTACCAAAAAATAGCAAAAATCCCCTCCCGGGGGGAAAAAACCCGAACAAGTACATTGGTGGTCCCTCGTTTCCCTATGATATCACAAAAATCCTACAAAAAATCCAAAACCCCACTAAAAAAAATGAAAAAAATGTTCACCTATTTTATTCATATCCCGAAGGAAAACCAACCATATAGATCACGAAATATCCGGCCAAAAAACCAGACTTCATAATATATATTACTTTAAATTTATTTCCACAGAACAAAACAGAAATTAAAACATTAAAAAATTAGCGTTATCAAGTTGCGAAAAATATTACTTATAATTGGTATGTAAGAAGTATTAATAGTCTAGCAAAAAAAATAAAAAAGGTTATCATCTAGGTTACGTGCAGCAGTAAAATTTACGATATCAGTACTAGGACAAGTTTTTCTATGGTGACTCAGAAGATATTAACATCGACGTGCTGGCAACGTAGGGCATGCAATTGGTGCATTGCTTCTGAGATCTTCCAAGTCGAGTAGCTACGTGCAGAGCCAGAAGTTGGATGAGTGATCCCTTCCCTGTACGCGAAAAAGTTTCAAGTCGTTTTGACTATGGCGCGGCCAATGTTGCAAAATACTATTTACTTATATGATCCAATGAAACAACATTGCCTGTGCCGTCGCTAAAACAACGAAAAACATTCAGAAACCAGCTGGAATCTCGGCACATAAACGCAGGAACATTGGATTACGTTTTCACTGAGATTTATTTTCAGAAATGATTTCATTTCTAAATTTAATTCCTGATGTTCAAGTATCGATTGTTTTTATATGGGTGTCAAGCTAAGTTTCGCATAAGATCCCGTACTTTTGTAATGTTAAAAAAAAAACTTTAATTATGTTAATTAATATGTAACATAATTAATTTAATTATGTTAAAAAAAAATTAATTTATGTTATGTGTGTTTAATTTATGTGTTTAATTATGTAATATTATTAAATTATTATAAGGTGACTGGACTAATGTTTTGATTCGGCTTATTCCAACCTCCACTGAGTTAGCCCCCCCATATGGATTAAATTAATTTTCAATTTTACAAATCTCTTGGTGGTCGTACAGTGGTGTACGGTGTCACATTTGAAACGTTGAGTGGTTTATCATTTTTTCAAAAAATTAATTTCAAAAAATACCCCCAGAGTTAGACCCCCATTACGACGATTTTGACTTTTTTTTTTGCAAATCACTTGGTGGTCGTACAGTGGTGTACGGTATCGTATTTAAATCGTTGAGTGGTTTTATCATTTTTTCAAAAAATTAATTTAAAAAAATACCCCCAAAGTTAGCCCCCCCATCAAGAGACTCGGTAGAGTCTCGGGACAAGTACATTGACAGCTCTGTCGTCTGCTGGCCCGAGGCTCGCCGAGACTATACTTTCTCGAAACAAAACTTTTCGCGGTGGTGGGGGTAAAATTGGCACATCATTTTGTTCGTTTTCGAAGCTCACGAGTCGTTTGAGGCCTTGAAAATTGAACTGGAGATTCATTAAGAAATTATCTTTCGAATGAGCCCAAATTTAGTACGATCGGTGACGTAAATGCTGAGAAAAAACTTTGCACGGGCTCAAAATCACGCAAAAGTCACCTACACATTCAAGAATCAGACGTGTCTGTATACAACACCAAAGCCGGCTGAAAGTGTCTCTCGAGTTTCTGATTGGTTCATTCTGACGACACCCATATATATATAACACTATCAAAGGCCTCATGTCCTCGCGGCTAACTTCACGGCGCTGTCGCAGACCGACGTCACATGAGACTTCCTCCACCTCGTCGCTATATATATATATACCGAACCGCGGAAAGTTTGACAGGTGGAGTGTTATTATCTCTGAATAAAACGATTCACCGTGGTGGGAGTAAAAACTGAAATCCATTTTCTTTAATTACGAAGCTCAGGAGGCATATGATGATTTGAAAATTGAACTGGAGATTTATTACGAAAAAATACTTCGATTGAGCCTTAAATCAGCACGATTAATGCCGTATTTGCTGAGAAAAAACTTTGCACAGGCTCAAGTTATGCTGACATCGAAGTATTGGCATGCCTGTATACGACACAATGAAAGGCCTCTTGACGCCTTCCGAGCTTGTGATTGGCCATTCCGTTTCATCTTTCTCTACCTATACCACGCAAAGTCTGAACGGAGTTTTCGAAGTGAGAATGAGTGCTTATACGCGAGACGTGTTTGTGGATAAATTCGGGAAAAAAATTATTTCGCGATCTGTGAATAAATAAATAGTTCGAAGTACCCATACCGCGGAAAGTCTGAACGGAGTTTTCGAAGTGAGAAGTTCTTATGCGGGACGTGTTGTGGATAAATTCGGGAAAAAAAATTATTTCGCGATCTATAAATAAATTTATTCACAAATCGCGAAATAATTTTGGATCGTACGCGTACGATCCAAAAATGATTTCTTTAATATAAATTCAATGACAGCAATTTAGAGTTTCATTCAAATTCACGTATTTTTTATTTTTTTCCCCCTTTCGATCGCGACTAATTAGAATCTCGTGGCTTAAACAGTATTGAAAATATTAATCTTTTTTCACGAACATTTGTGAGGTTATAAATATCGAGGTTAGGTTCAATCGACTCTTGGTTACAGCAATAATAAGAAAGTGATGGTGTGAAAATAGTGAAGTGCTTTTAATCAACTTTCGAACAGTGCTGAAATGAATATACATTCTTTTATTATTGTTAACCCTGCAGTTTTTATTTTCCACACTTAACTCTTCGACGGAATTTCTCTTTCGCGATTAAATGTTCCTCGTATAAGATTTCTTGAGAAATCGTTCTTTTCGTTTCTTTGATAAATATGAAATAGTGTACGTTGAACTGTTAATCATGATTGGTGTGAATCGATGTAAATTTGGAAAAGGAACTCTATAAAACTAATAATGAGTGTAAAAAAAATGTATATGGCAAAGTTTGTTATTATCATGCCGAGTTTTGAGCAGTGTTTAATAAATATTTTTTTTTAACTGTACACCATTGACAATTTATTTTATTGGTCCCTTTCCTCTTTATTATAAAATGTTCCTCGCTGGCCATAATAAGATTTGTACATCATAAAATGTTCCTTGCAGGATAATTGTTGGTCCATTCCAAAAGATTTTCGACGCCGTTTTTCTATCCAAAATATGGTGTAGAATCATCTCGCGTTTGATGTATTAATAGACAAATACACTGTCAACCTGCATTTGGATATATATGGATGCATCTGGATGATAACCGTAGTAAGTAATGATATATCTTTATGTCAAAATGGCTCGTATAATATATCTTTCTGTCAAAAGACTATGGCGATATATACTCCATATCCTATCAAAATTTGTATCTTTGGATTGCAACGAATGCCTATAGACTCTGGAAATTCTGTGAAGCGACAAATGTACCAAGTATTTCCACTTTTTGGCTCCGATCGTAGCATTATGAATTGAACATTTTGTTATGAAAATTCTTCGGTTGCTCATTTGTCAATGGGATCAAAAATATTGTCTTCGGAACACCGTGGATATATGCAAAATTTCAGAATTTTGTTTGGCTCAATATGCTCTATATTTTTTCACATCCCCGCTTTAATTGTAGCATAATGAATTTTAAAAAATTGTTTCAGAAAGTCTTCCGATGTGTTTTTTCTGACATTATCAAAATTTATATCTTTGGATTGCAACGAATGCCTACAAACTTCGGAAATTGTGTGAAGCGACAAATGTACCAAGTATTTCTACTTTTTGCCTCCGATTTTAGCATTATGAATTGAACTTTTGTTATGAAAATTCTTCGGTTGCTCATTTGTCAATGGGATCAAAATTATTGTCTTCGGAACGCCATGAATATATGCAAAATTTTAGAATTTTGTATGGCTCAATATGTGCTCTATTTTTTCACTTCACCACTTTAGTTGTAACATTATGAATTTTGAAAAATTGTTTCAAGAAGTCTTCCGATGTCCTTTAACTGATATTATCAAAATTTGTATAATTGAATTGCAATGGATACCTACAGCCTTTGAAAATTCTGTAAAGCGACAGATGTGCCAAGTATTTTCCCTTTTGCTCATTTGTCGATGGATTAAGAATTGCTGCCTTCAGAATGTCATGCATACATGCAAAATTTCAGAATTTTGTTGGGCCCAATGTGCGCTACATTTTTTCAATTCCCTAATTTAGTTGTAGTATAATGAATTTTGAAAAATTGTTTCAGGAAGTCTTCTGATATTTTTTTACTGATATTATCAAAATTTGTATCATTGGATTGCAACGGATACCTACAGACGTTGGGAATTTTGTAAAGCAACAAATGTACCAAGTATTTCCACTTTTTGGCTCCGATTGTGGCATTAAGAATTAAAAATTTTGTTATGAAAATTCTGCGGTTGCTCATTTGTCAATGGAATCAAAATTATTGTCTTCGGAACGCCATGAATATATGCAAAATTTCAGAATTTCATTCGGCTCTATTGAGCTATATTTTTTCACTTCCTCACTTTAGTTGTAGCATAATAAATTTTGAAAAATTGTTTTAGGAAGTCTTCTGATGTGTTTTTACTGATATTATCAAAATTTGTATCATTGAATTGCAACAGATACGTACAGACTTTGAAATACTTGTGAAGTAACAAATGTGCCCAATATTTCCACTTTTTTGCTGGAATAGTGGCATTATTAGGACTTGAAAATTTTATTATGAAAATTATTCGCTTGCTCATTTTTGGATGGGATTAAAATTTGGCTTCGAAAAGTAATGGCTATATGCAAAATTCATAAACTTTATTGAGCCCGATGTGCGGTATGCTTGAGTTGTGGCATGATTAATTCAAAAAATTGTCAGAAAGTCTTTGGTTCCTTTTTTCTGGAAGTATAAAAATTTGTTTCATTGGAACGCAACGTATACTTACAAACTTTGGAAATTTCCTGGAGCAACATGTGTGCTCAGTATTTCTACTTTTTGGCTCCTATTGTGGCATAACGAATTGAAAAATATTTTCAAAAAGATTTGCTCTACGGATGCTCTGGTTGTGATGGTACGAAAATTTGCACGAAGATAATGCAACTGGTACAACTCAACTCGATCCATTTTCTTGGGCACAGTACTGATCTAAGTTTGCCCGCTTTGTTGAATTTATTGTTTTAAAATATCCATAACATACTTTCTGAACTTTTCGAAATTCAAAGATAATATTAAAATACCTGTAAGTTCTAGTTTTGATGCTTTCACGGCCATTATTGTTATAAATATCAAAATTTGTATCATGGGAATGTAGCCGATACCTACAAACTTTTAACATTTTGTGAAGCGCCAAGTATTTTCACGTTTTATCTTTGATTGTGGCATTATGAATTGAAAAATTTATTACCAAAAGTCTTCGGCTGCTCATTTTTGGATGGGATTAAAATTTCTGTCCTCGGAACGCTATAGATACATCCAAATTTTCTGAACTTTGTTGGGCTTAAAGTGCACTATGTTTTTTCACTTTTCCACTTTAGTTATGGCATAATAAATTTAAAAAGTTGTTTCAGAAAGTCGTCGGGTGCTCTTCTGCTGATAGTATCAAAATTTGTATCATTGGAATGTAGCCGATATCTACAAACTTTGAACATTTTGTGAAGAGGAGACATGTGTGTTAAGTATTTCCACTATTTAGCTCTGATTATGGCATAATAAATTGAAAAAAATTTATTCCAAAGGCTTTCCTCTACAGTCGCTCTGGGTTTGATGGTATCAAAATTTGCTCAAAGCTAATGTGACTAATACAACTAAATTCATTTCATTCTCTTGGGTACGATCCTGGTCTGAATTTGTCCGCTTTGTTCAATATATTGTTTTGGAGTTCCCATAACATACTATTTGAACTTTTCTATATTCAATGAGAATATTGAAATAGTTGTAACTTTTTATTTTCATGGTAGTAACTTCTTCAATGGTATTGACAAATAATCATGATTCCACCTTGTTAATAAAAATAAGAATGAAAAAATGTGTGAACTTTTTTCACAATAGATTCGATATGTTTTCTCTAAACATACGTGAAACTGGTTTTTTATTTTATCATTAATCAAAAATGAAAAATTTCGAAAAAAATCGCCCCATTTTTATCAACAAGCTGAAATAAGCGTAATATTTTTTACCACAAATCTACAAATATAACAAGGAGATACTGCTGTTTAATATGTTTATTTGATAAACACAAATTCAAATAGCTACAAATTCTATGGAAAAGTTCTGACTCTTCTAATCTTGCTCTCAAAAGCTTTGTAAATTTTTGTATCAGACTCCCAGTTCCCGACTTATTTTAGCCTGATTCCAGAAAGGTAAATCGAAATGTCAAAAAAATTTGACTGGCTCGAGAATAAAAAAAATGCCAAATTGAAAATTCCAAAATACGTGCCCCTTTATTTCATGGGGAAAAAACCTGACTCGAAGTAGAAGGGGTCAGGGTTTGGAAATGAAAAGGCGATAATTTCCCAATATAACCTTTTTCTAATCAATATAAAGCGAGATGTTTCAAAAGAAAGAGAAAAACGCATCATATCACGCATAAAAACCCCCTCGCGGAAAAAACCTGGACAAGTACATTTGTTGACCGCCGTTCCCATATTTTTCCACTAATATACATACACTGCAAAAACCTGTTCTCGCAAAAATCCCTAAGAAAATCAAATCCTATCAAAAAGTAAGAAAAGTGACCACTCTCAAAAAATGTATCAAATAAATTCAAATCACACAAAACAAAATGAGTTAATCCTCACGAAAAGCTAAGGTTGGGTTTCGCAAAAAGTTATAAAATAAATTGAGCTATACTAAAATAGATGTGGCCAAGTACGGGAGGCTTTATCGTGTGATAAAATCTTCAAATAATGTTGAATGTTGATAGAGAAAAGAATCATGTTCGAAAATGCAGTTGTTTTACCAACCAGAATGAAAATAAAAACTCTGTATCAATAAGGGTCCGAAGCAAAAAAGATTGCAAGCGAAAAAAAATTAGATGAAAAAGAATTTCGGTCGAAGTACTTGGCGAGGTTGTCACCACGACCGATACATTATGTAAATTAAGTGAAAAAACATTCGTCAAGTACTTCGGCCGAATTTTTTTTTAATCTAATTTTTTTCTATGTTTTATAAAACAATTTGTAAGTCAAGAACGATGCATCATATTCTTCCGTCATTTCATCTTTGAAAGAATAATAATTCTGAGGCTCCTGACAGTAAAGTTAAATATAATTATCTATTTATAGCTTAGACCGAAATTGCTAATATCCTCGCTGCCTTTTCGCCTATAAATGCCTTATTCTAGTACACAACTTGAAAGCTAATGATAAAGTATTTCATTTTCTGAATTTTTTCCTTGGGGAAAAACTGGTACTTTGAGATCTCTTCTATAACACCTTCCTGCCAAGCTATAATCGAATAATAACCTATCAACGAATTACGAACATCTCGAAAATACTTCGAGTGTGTAGTTAACTCTTTTGAAAACATTATAACTTTTTTCTTATCACAGAAACGAAACGCTGCTATATTTAAATAACCTCAATAACAATGAATTTATGGTAAAAAATCTGTATCATTCTCTTATGTCGAATTAGTAGTGTGAGCAATGCTGATTCCTGACATTGAAATAAATCGATCATGTAATGATGCAGACACGTTGTAAGTTTTTTTTGTTATATACAGGCTCTATTGGAGTTTATATAAAACGAAATATGAAAATACTATAGAAAAAAGAAGTGATATCAAATAGCAAAAATCCCCTCCCGGGGAAAAAAACCTGGACAAGTACATTGGTGGTCCTTCGTTTCCCTATGATATCACAAAAAGTCCAAAACCCCACTTAATTTTTTTTTTTAATGTTTACTAATTTTATTCATATCCCGGAGGGAAACCAACCATATAGATCACGAAATATCCGGCCAAAAAACCAGACTTCACAATAAATGTTACTTTGAATTTATTTCCACAGAACAACACAAGAATCAAAACATTAAAAAATCAGCATTATCAAGATGAGAAAAATGCCACTTATAATTGGTGTGTAAGCAGTATCAATAGTCTAGAAAAAAATGAAAAAAGGTCGACATCTAAATTACGTGCAGCAGTAAAATTTATGATATCAGTACTAGGACAAGTATTTCTTTGGTGACTGAGAAGATATCAATATGGACGTACCGGCAAAGTATGGCATGCAGTTGATGCATTGCTTCTGGGATCTCCTAAGTCAAGTAGCTACTTTTGTTTTGGCTATGGCGCGACCAATGTTGCCAAATAGTATTTACTTATATGACCTAATGAAACAACATTGCCTGCGCCGTGGCTAAAACAACGAAAAACATTCAGAAACCAGTCGTAAACTCGACACACAAACGCAGGAACAGGAAGTTTCGCATAAGATCCCGTACTTTTGTAATGTTAAAAAAAGGCTTTAATTTATGTTCGTACATGATAGCACAGTTTTGTTTGATTGGTAATAATTTGATGAACGTTCACCACCGTACGTTGAGCGTATACGCACAAAGTACTTGTCCGGCCCATAACGTTTTATTAAAATTGCTCATTTAAGTAAAAATCAAATAAAAAGTTATGGACCGGACAAGTACTCTGTGCGTATACGCTCAACGTACGGCGGTGAACGTTCATCAAATTATTACCAATCAAACAAAACTGTGCTATCATGTACGAACATAAATTAAAGCCTTTTTTTAACATTACAAAAGTACGGGATCTTATGCGAAACTTCCTGTTCCTGCGTTTGTGTGTCGAGTTTACGACTGGTTTCTGAATGTTTTTCGTTGTTTTAGCCACGGCGCAGGCAATGTTGTTTCATTAGGTCATATAAGTAAATACTATTTGGCAACATTGGTCGCGCCATAGCCAAAACAAAAGTAGCTACTTGACTTAGGAGATCCCAGAAGCAATGCATCAACTGCATGCCATACTTTGCCGGTACGTCCATATTGATATCTTCTCAGTCACCAAAGAAATACTTGTCCTAGTACTGATATCATAAATTTTACTGCTGCACGTAATTTAGATGTCGACCTTTTTTCATTTTTTTCTAGATTATTGATACTTCTTACACACCAATTATAAGTGGCATTTTTCTCATCTTGATAATGCTGATTTTTTAATGTTTTGATTCTTGTGTTGTTCTGTGGAAATAAATTCAAAGTAACTTTTATTGTAAAGTCTGGTTTTTTGGCCGGATATTTCGTGATCTATATGGTTGGTTTCCCTCCGGGATATGAATAAAATTAGTAAACATTAAAAAAAAAAATTAAGTGGGGTTTTGGACTTTTTGTGATATCATAGGGAAACGAAGGACCACCAATGTACTTGTCCAGGTTTTTTTCCCCGGGAGGGGATTTTTGCTATTTTTAATATCTACGAAAATAATTATTTTTTCGACCTGGGTCCAACGGCATTTTAATCTTAAAAGTATTTTAGATT
The DNA here is from genome assembly GCA_963989365.1 of Rhimphoctona megacephalus. Classification (NCBI taxonomy): domain Eukaryota; kingdom Metazoa; phylum Arthropoda; class Insecta; order Hymenoptera; family Ichneumonidae; genus Rhimphoctona; species Rhimphoctona megacephalus. The sequence goes on from OZ022415.1 coordinate 18,680,303, forward strand.
TTTTTTTATGGCTTTCAAAAAATCGATTTTTTGAAGCCGTCACAGTGGTGTTGTCCGTTAAAAAATTGCATCTGCGAGCGATACCTTCTCAAACGTCATCGATCCATCGAATCGAATTGATCTTTGCATATCGTTTACATATGTGCGCACGCTATGGCCGCCTCATGTCCAACTGCCCGCTCCCGTTTTCCATAATAATATTTTACAAATAAATGGCGGAAGTAATTGTTCTTATTCGTGTTTACTCCAGTTCCATTCAGTTCGACGTGTGTTTGTTCACAAATTTGTAGAGTTGCAATGTCAAAAAGTAGCTGTTAACTTCTCCATTTCTCAGTCAATGATTTGGTTAGACTTCACCCGACCAAAATTGAATTCGATTACGATTATAACATTTTTTGATTTTATGTAAGTTTACATTTTTTTATCATCTTCATTCTTCGTACAATCATTCAACTTCGACAATTATATTTAAAATTTTATTTTCGTATGTAAAAGACTTTTCATACCGTCAATCAACATTAACCATAGGAATTGAATCTCGAGGGAGTTGTACTTAACAATTGAATGATCTCTTATCTATCTGTATTATATTTTATCAATTTTTATTTCAGACTTTTTAAGGTTCACTATTATTTTTTTTTTGTGAAGGAATTGTAAAATAAACCAGTTTTTAGACTTTTTTTTTATTCTGCCGGGTTTTTTTTCTTGTTTTCACCTTATTTCCATCAAGCTATACGATTTTTTTCAAAATAATGATGAATCACTGAACGATTTAAATGCGATACCATACACCACTAGGGTTACGAAATTTTTAATGAAAATATTTTCCATTAAGCATTTAATTTAAATGGTTAATGAAAATAATATCCATTAGCCATTTAAATTAAATGGTTAGTGGAAATTATTTCTATTAACGATTTAATTAAATGGTTAATGGAAATAATTTCCATTGACCATTTGATTTTAATGGTAAATGGAAATATTTTACAATAATCATATAATTTAAATGGTTAATGGAAATAATTTACATTAACCATTTAATTAAATGGTTAATGGAAATCATCTCCATTAACCATTTAAATTAAATAATTAATGGAAATATTTTCCATTAACCATTTAATTTTAATGGTCAATGGAAATATTTTCCATTAATCATTTAATTTTAATGGTCAATGGAAATATTTTCCATTAATCGTTTAATTTTAATGGTCAATGGAAATATTTTCCATTAATTATTTAATTTTAATGGTCAATAGAAATATTTTCCTTTAACCATTAAAATTAAATAATAGTAATCGAGGTTTCCTCGGTTACTGGTACCGGCAGTAGTTTCGACTTCGGTCAAAATGACCCGATGGTAGTAATCGAGCCTCACTCGGTTACCAGTAGCAGTACCAGTTTTGGTCTGGGTCAAAATAACCCTATGGTAGTAACCGAGGTTTTCTCGGTTGCTACCATTGGGTAATTTTGACTCAGAATAAAACCGTTCCCGGTATTTATAACCGAGAAAACCACGGTTACAGCCATTGGGTCATTTTGACCCAGAATAAAACGGTTTCCACTACTAGTAACCGAGAAAACCACGATTAGTGTCATTGGGTCGTTTTGACCCAGAATGAAACCATTCCCGCTACTAGTAACCGAGAAAACCATGGTTACTGCCATTGGGTCATTTTGACCCAGAATAAAACCGTTACCGCCACTAGTTACCAAGAAAACCTCTCTCTCTCTCTCCCCCCTCTCTCTCACACCCTCTCTCACCAAACAAAATGCCGCGCTCGAATCATAACTCAAACAAACCCAAACAACTCCAAACAAAATGCCGCGTTCGAATCGTAAACCAAACAAACCCAAACAAAATACCGCGTTCGAATCGTAACCCAAACAAACCCAAACATAAATGCAAATAAAATGCCGCATTCGAATCGTATCCCAAACAAAATGACGCGTTTGAATCGTAACCCAAACGAACCCAAACAAAATGCCCCGTTCGAATCATAACTCAAACAAACCCAAACAAGGCCCACAATAAAATCACTTCCGCTATTAGTAACCGAGAAAACCGCGGTTAGAAAACCGTTGGGTCATTTTGACCCAGAATAAAACGGTTTCCACTACTAGTAACCGAGAAAATCACGGTTACTGCCATTGTGTCATTTTGACCCAGAATAAAACCGTTACCGCCACTAGTAACCAAGAAAACCTCTCCCCCCCCCCTCTTTCTCACCCACTCCGTCTCTCTCTCCCTCCTCCCCTCTCTCGCTCGCCCCTCCCCCCTCTCTCTCCCTCTCTCTCTCTCTATCGTCCTCTCTCTCTCTCTCGCCCTCCCACTCTCCCTCACCCTTTCCCTCTCGATCTCTCTCTCTGACTAATCAAACTGAAACAAACAGCCGCGTTCGAATCGTAACCCAAACAAACCCAAACAAAATGCCGCGTTCGAATCGTAACCCAAACAAAACCAAACAAACCCAAACAACTTCAAACAAAATGCCGCGTTCGAATCGTAACCTAAACAAACCCAAAATAAAATGCCGCGTTCGAACCGTATCCCAAACATAAATCCAAACAAAATGCCGCATTCGAATCGTAACCCAAACAAACCTAAACAAAAAGCCATGTTCGAATCGTAACTCAAACAAACCCAAACAAGACCCACAATAAAACCACTTCCGCTATTAGTAACCGAGAAAACCGCAGTTTTAACCGCTGGGTCATTTTGACCCAGAATAAAACAGTTTTCACTACTAGTAACCGAGAAAATCACGGTTACCGCCGTTGGGTCATTTTGACCCAGAATAAAACCGTTACCGCCACTAGTAACCAAGAAAACCTCTCTCTCTCTCTCTCTCTCTTTCTCTCTTCCCCTCTCCCTCTCACGTCAAACAAACACAAACAAACCCAAACAAAATGCCGCGATCGAATTGTATCCCAAACATAAATCCAAACAAAATGCCGCGTTCGAATCGTAACCCAAACAAACCCAAACAAAATGATGCGTTCGAATCGCAAACCAAACAAACCCAAACAAAATGACGCTTTCGAATCGTAACCTAAACAAACGTAAACAAACCCAAATATAAACCCAAACAAAATGCCTCGTTCGAATCGCAACCAAAAGAAATCCAAACAAGACCCACAGTAAAACTACTTCCGCTACTAGTAACCGAGAAAACCTCGGTTAGTGTCATTGGGTCGTTTTGACCCAGAATGAAACCATTCCCGCTACTAGTAACCGAGAAAACGACGGTTACTATCATCGGGTCATTTTGACCCAGAGAAAAACCATTCCCGCTACTAGTAAACGAAAAAACCTCGGTTATTACCATTGGGTCATTTTGACCCAGACCAAAACTACTCGCGCTATTTGTAACCGAGAAAACCTCGGTTACTACCATAGGATCATTTTGACCCAGATCAAAACTGGTACTGATACTGGTAACCGAGTGAGCCTCGATTACTACCATTGGGTAACGACTATTTTGACTTTTAACTCCGGGGGTATTTTTTGAAATTAATTTTTTGAAAAAATGATAAACCACTCAACGTTTCAAATGCAACACCGTACACCACTGTACGACCACCAAGAGATTTGTGAAATTCAAAATTATTTTAATCCATATGGGGGGGGCTAATTCAGTGGAGGTCTTATTCCCGGCCTGTATCAAGAGACTCGGTAGAGTCTCGGGACAAGTACATTGACAGTTCTGTCGTCTGCTGGCCCGAGGCTCGCCGAGACTATATTATCTCTGAATAAAATGATTCGCGGTGGTGGAGGTAAAATTGGCATGTCGTTTTGTTCATTTAGGAAGCTCAGGAGTCATTTGATGGCTTGAAAATTTAACTGGAGACTAATTAAGAAATTCTCTTTCGATTGAGCCCAAAATCAGCATGATCGGTGGCGTAGTTGCTGAGAAAAAACTTTGCACAGGCTCAAGATTATGTAAAAAATACTAACACATCGAAGGATTCGACGTATCTGTATATGACACAATCAAAGGCGTTTTGATGCCCATCAAACCCATTTCCATGAAAGCCGGTCTCTGGCGACGATAGCAACGAGCTGCGATTGGTCACAACTACTTTTCTCTCTCTTTTCTCGGTACCGACACAGCGGAAAGTTCTCTCTCTTTTCTCGGTACCGACACAGCGGAAAGTTTGAACGGAGTTTCGACATAACGAAGTGCGGGACGTGCGAGCAACGAATAAAACGATTCGCGGTGGTGGAGGTAAAAACTGAAATTCATTTTCTTTAATTACGAAGCTCAGGAGGCATATGATGATTTGAAAATTAAACTGGAGATTTATTACGAAAAAATACTTCGTTTGAGCCTTAAATCAGCACGATTGATGCCGTATTTGCTGAGAAAAAACTTTGCACAGGCTCAAGATTATGCTACATCTAAGTATTGGCATGTCTGTATACGACACAATGAAAGGCCTCTTGACGCCTTCTGAGCTTGTGATTGGCCATTCTGTTTCATCTTTCTCTACCTATACCACGCAAAGTCTGAACGGAGTTTTCGAAGTGAGAATAAGTGCTTATACGCGAGACGTGTTTGTGGATAAATTCGGGAAAAAAAAATATTTCGCGATCTGTGAATAAATAAATAGTTCGAAGTACCCATACCGCGGAAAGTCTGAACGGAATTTTCGAAATAAGAAGTGCTTACGCGAGTCCTGTTGTGGATAAATTCGGGAAAAATATTATTTCGCGATCTATGAATAAATTTATTCACAGATCGCGAAATAATTTTGGATCGTACGCGCACGATCCAAAAATGATTTCTTTAATATAAATTCAATGACAGCAATTTAGAGTTTCATTAAATTCACGTATTTTTTATTTTTTTCCCCCTTTCGATCGCGACTAATTAGTCTCGTGGCTTAAACAGTATTGAAAATATGAATGTTTTTTCACGAACATTTGTGAGGTTATAAATATCGTGGTTAGGTTCGATCGACTCTTGGTTATAGTAATAATAAGGAAGTGATGGTGTGAAAATAGTGAAGTGCTTTTAATCAACTTTCGAACAGTGCTGAAATGAATATGCATTTTTTTATTATTGTTAACCCTGCAGTTTTTATTTTTCACACTTAACTCTACGCCGGAATTTCTCTTTCGCGATTAAATGTTCCTCGTATAAGATTTCTTGAGAAATCATTCTTTTCGATTCTTTGATAACTATGAAATGGTATACGTTGAACTGTTAATCATGATTGGTGTGAATCGATGTAAATTTGGAAAAGAAACTCTATAAAACTAATAATGAGTGTCAAGAAAATGTGTATGGCAAAGTTTGTTATTATCATGCCGAGTTTTGAGCAGTGTTTAATAAATATTTTTTTTAACTCTACACCGTTGAAGATTTATTTTATTGGTCCCTGTCCTCTTTATTATAAAATGTTCCTCGCTTGCCATAATAAGATTTGTACATTATAAAATGTTCCTTGCATGATAATTGTTGATCCATTTCAAAAGATTTTCGACGTCGTTTTTCTATCCAAAATATGGTGTAGAATCATCTCGCGTTTGATGAATTAATAGTCAAATACACTGTCAACCTGCATCTGGATATATTAGGATGCCTCTAGATGATAACCGTAGTAAGTAATCAAGAGACTCGGTAGAGTCTCGGGACAAGTACATTGACAGCTCTGTCGTCTGCTGTCTCGAGGCTCGCCGAGTCTATATTATCTCTAAACAAGACTATTCGCGGTGGTGAGGGTAAAAATTTTATGACGTTTTCGCTAATTGTAGAGCCTAGGAGTCATTTGGCGGCTTGAAAAGCGAACTTTTCACTAATTGAGCAATGCTCTTTCGATTGAGCCTAAAATCAGCACGATTGGTTGCGTACTTGCTGAGAAAAAACTTTGCACAGGCTTAGGATTATGCTCGATTCTACTACATTCAAGAATTTGCCGTGTCTGTATATGCGCTCAGACGATACAATCAAATAGCAAAAATCCCCTCCCGGGGGAAAAAAACCTGGACAAGTACATTGGTGGTCCCTCGTTTCCCTATGATATCACAAAAAATCAAAACCCCACTTAAATTTTTTTTTTTTTGATGTTTACTAATTTTATATTCATATCCCGGAGGAAAACCAACTATATAGATCACGAAATATCCGGCCAAAAAACCAAACTTCATAATAAATGTTACTTTGAATTTATTTCCACAGAACAAAACAAGAATCAAAACATTAAAAAATCAGCGTTATCAAGATGAGAAAAATATCTCTTATAATTGGTGTACAAGAAGTATCAATAGTCTAGAAAAAAATGAAAAAAGGTCGACATCTAAGTTACGTGCAGCAGTAAAATTTATGATATCAGTACTAGGACAAGTATTTCTTTGGTGACTGAGAAGATATCAATATGGACGTACCGGCAACGTAGGGCATGCAGTTGGTGCATTGCTTCTGGGATCTCCTAAGTCGAGTAGCTACATTTGTTTTGGCTATGGCGCGACCAATGTTGCCAAATAGTATTTACTTATATGACCTAATGAAAAAACATTGCCTGCGCTGTGGCTAAAATAACGAAAAACAAGCAGGAACAGGAAGTTTCGCATAAGATCCCGTGCTTTTGTAATATTAAAAAAAAAACTTTAATTTATGTCTGTACATGATAGCACAGTTTTGTTTGATTGGTAATAATTTGATGAACGTTCACCACCGTACGTTGAGCGTATACGCACAGAGTACTTGTCCGGCCCATAACTTTTTATTATATATTATAAATATTTTATTATATTATTATAAATTTCTGACGGCGAAAAGCAACGCATGCAACGAAAAGCATCTCCAATTTGATTTTCACTTGAATGAGCAATTTTAATAAAAAATTATGGGCCGGACAAGTACTCTATGCGTATACGCTCAACGTACGGTGGTGAACGTTCATCAAATTATTACCAATCAAACAAAACTGTGCTATCATGTACAGACATAAATTAAAGTTTTTTTTTTTTAATATTACAAAAGCACGGGATCTTATGCGAAACTTCCTGTTCCTGCTTGTTTTTCGTTATTTTAACCACGGCGCAGGCAATGTTGTTTCATTAGGTCATATAAGTAAATACTATTTGGCAACATTGGTCGCGCCATAGCCAAAACAAAAGTAGCTACTCGACTTAGGAGATCCCAGAAGCAATGCATCAACTGCATGCCATACGTTGCCGGTACGTCCATATTGATATCTTCTCAGTCACCAAAGAAATACTTGTCCTAGTACTGATATCATAAATTTTACTGCTGCACGTAACTTAGATGTCGACCTTTTTTCATTTTTTTCTAGACTATTGATACTTCTTATACACCAATTATAAGAGATATTTTTCTCATCTTGATAACGCTGATTTTTTAATGTTTTGATTCTTGTTTTGTTCTGTGGAAATAAATTCAAAGTAACATTTATTATGAAGTTTGGTTTTTTGGCCGGATATTTCGTGATCTATATAGTTGGTTTTCCTCCGGGATATGAATATAAAATTAGTAAACATCAAAAAAAAAAAAATTTAAGTGGGGTTTTGATTTTTTGTGATATCATAGGGAAACGAGGGACCACCAATGTACTTGTCCAGGTTTTTTTCCCCCGGGAGGGGATTTTTGCTATTTGATATCACTTCTTTTTTCTATAGTATTTTCATATATTTCGCTTTATATAGACTCTAGTAGAGTCTGTACATAACAAAAAAACTTACAACGTGTTTGCATCATCACATCATCGATTTATTACAATGTCAGGAATCAGTACTGCTCACACTACTAATTCGACATAAAAGAGAATGAGACAGATTTTCTACCATAAATTCATTGTTATTGAGGTTGTTTAAATATAGGAGCGTTTCGTTTCTCTGATAAGAAAAAAAGTTATAATGTTTTCAAAAGAGTTAACTACACACTCGAAGTATTTTCGAGATGTTAGTAATTCGATTATAGCTTGGCAGGAAGGTGTTATAGAAGAGACCTCAAGTACCAGTTTTTCCCCAAGGAAAAAAATCAGAAAATTAAATACTTTATCATTAGCTTTCAAGTTGTGTATTAGAATAAGGCATTCAGGGGCGAAATGGCAGCGAGGATATTAGCAATTTCGGTCTAAGCTATAAATAGATAATTATATTTAACTTTACTGTCAGGAGCCTCAGAATTATTATTCTTTCAAAGATGAAATGACGGAAGAATATGATGCATCATCCTTGACTTACAAATTGTTTTATAAAACATAGAAAAAAATTAGATTAAACAAAATTCGGCCGAAGTACTTGACGAATGTTTTTCACTTAATTTATATAATGTATCGGTCATAGTGACAACCTAGTCAAGTACTTCGGCCGAAATTCTTTTTCATCTAATTTTTTTTTCATTTGCAATCGTTTTTTGCTTCGGACTTTTACTGATACAGAGTTTTTATTTTCATTATGGTTGGTAAAACAACTGCATTTTCGAACTTGATTCTTTTCTCTATCAACATTCAACATTATTTGAAGATTTTATGTCACACGATAAAGCCTCCCGTACTTGGCCATATATATTTTAGTATAGCTCAATTTATTTTATTACTTTTTGCGAAACCCAACCTTAGCTTTTCGCGAGGATTAACTCATTTTGTTTTGTGTGATTTGAATTTATTTGATACATTTTTTGAGAGTGGTCACTTTTCTTACTTTTTGATAGGATTTGATTTTCTCAGGGATTTTTGCGAGAAATGTTTTTGCATTGTATGTATATTCGTGGAAAAATATGGGAACGGCGGTCAACAAATATACTTGTCCAGGTTTTTTCCGCGAGGGGGATTTTTATGCATGATATGATTCGTTTTTTCTTGTTTTTTTCAAACATCTCGCTTTATATAGATTAGAAAAAGGTTATATTGGGAAATTATCGCTTTTTCGTTTCCAAACTCTGACCCCTTCTACTTTGAGTCAGGTTTTTTCCCCATGAAATAAAGGGACACGTGTTTTGGAATTTTCAATTTGGCATTTTTTTTATTCTCGAGCCAGTCAAATTTTTTTGACATTTCGCTTTACCTTTCTGGAATCAGGCTAAACTAAGTCGAGAACTGGGAGTCTGATACAAAAATTTACAAAGCTTTTGAGGGCTAGATTAGAGCAGTCAGAACTTTTCCATAGAATTTGTAGCTATTTGAATTCGTGTTTATCAAAGAAACATATTAAATAGCAGTATCTCCTTGTTATATTTGTAGATTTGTGGTAAAAAATATTACGCTTATTTCAGCTTGTTCATAAAAATGGAGCGACTTTTTTCGAAATTTTTCATTTTTGATTAATGATAAAATAAAAAACCAGTTTCACTTATGTTTAGAGAAAACATATTGAATCTATTGTGAAAAAAGTTTACGCATTTTTTCATTCTTATTTTTATTAACAAGGTGGAATCAATATTCTCATTGAATATAGAAAAGTTCAAATAGTATATTATGGGAACTCCAAAACAATATATTGAACAAAGCGGAGAAACTCAGACCAGGATCGTACCCAAGAGAATGAAATGAATTTAGTTGTATTAGTCACATTAGCTTTGAGCAAATTTTGATACCATCAAAACCAGAGCGACTGTAGAGGAAAGCCTTTGGAATAAAATATGTTCAATTTATTATGCCATAATCGGAGCTAAGAAGTGGAAATACTTAGCACACATGTCTCCTCTTCACAAAATGTTCAAAGTTTGTAGATATCGGCTACATTCCAATGATACAAATTTTGATACTATCAAAAGAAGAAGAGCACCCGAAGACTTTCTGAAACATCTTTTTAAATTTATTATGCCACAACTAAAGTGGAAATGTGAAAAAACATAGTGCACTTTAAGCCCAATAAAGTTCAGAAAATTTGGATGTTTCTATTGCGTTCCGAGAACAGAAATTTTAATCCCATCCAAAAATGAACAACCGAAGACTTTTTGTAATAAATTTTTCAATTCATAATGCACAATCAGGGACAGAAAGTGGAAATACTTGGTGCACATGTCGCTTCACAAAATGTTAAAAGTTTGTAGGGATCGGCTACATTGCCATGATACAAATTTTGATATTTCTAACAATAATGGCCGTGAAAGCCTCAAAACTAGAACTTACAGATATTTTAATATTATCTTTGAATTTTGAAAAGTTTAGAAAGTATGTTATGGATATTTTAAAACAATAAATTCAACAAAGCGGGCAAACTTAGATCAGTACTATGCCCAAGAAAATGGATCGAGTTGAGTTGTACCAGTAACATTATCTTCGTGAAAATTTTCGTACCATCACAACCAGAGCATCCGTAGAGCAAATCTTTTTGAAAATATTTTTCAATTCATTATGCCACAATAGGAGCCAAAAAGTAGAAATACTGAGCACACATGTTACCCCAGGAAATTTCCAAAGTTTGTAAATACGTTGCGTTCCAATGAAACAAATTTTTATACTTCCAGAAAAATAGGAACCAAAGATTTTCTGACAATTTTTTGAATTAATCATGCCACAACTCAAGCATACCACACATTGGGCTCAATAAAGTTTATGAGTTTTGAAGGACCTACCATTTTTTGAATTAATTACAGGAGATAAAAGCAACTATCGTAAACGTAATTCCGGCAATCGACCATAAAATGTGATGTGAATAAATATTCGTCCACATTGGTTTCATCTCGATACGTAAAAAAATCATTCATTTTATGCGTATTTATCTGGGTTATTGAGAACCAAATATCGGATCTTTTTGTCGGAATAATTTTTTCGTTAAGATTTTAATGAATCCAAGTAGAACAACTTGAAGTACTACTTGGATTCATGTAAATATCAACGAAAAAATTATCCCGACGATAGAAATGGAAGGCAGATTTTTTTCCGAAATTTTTCGCTTTAGATAATTGAACCATCAAAGAACCAGTTTCATGTAATTGGACAGAAAACATATCGAATCCATTGTAAAAAAAAAGTTTATGCATTTCTTCATTTTTATTTTTATCAACAAGGTGAAATTATGTTATTTGCAAATACCATTTATAATAATAATGGCCGTGAAGGCCTCAAAACTAGAAGAACTTACAGATATTATAATTATCTTTGAATTTTGAAAAGTTCAGAAAGTATGTTCAAGAGACTCGGTAGAGTCTCGGGACAAGTACAGTGACAGCTCTGTCGTCTGCTGTCCCGAGGCTCGCCGAGTCTATATTATCTCTAAACAAGACGATTTGCGGCGGTGGGCGTAAAAATGTTATGACGTTTTCGCTAATTGTAGAGCCTAGGCGTCATATGGCGGCTTGAAAAGCGAACTTTTGACTAATTGAGCGATGCTCTTCCGATTGAGCCTAAAATCAGCACGATTGGTTGCGTAATTGCTGAGAAAAAACTTTGCACAGGCTTAGGATTATGCTCGATTCTACTACATTCAAGAATTTGCCTTGTCTGTATATGCGCTCAGACGATACAATCAAAGGCGTTTTGATGCCCATCAAAACCCATTTCCATAAAAGCCGGTCTCCGGCAACGGAAGCAACGAGTTGCGATTGGTCACGACGACTCGTCTTTCCTCTGCACGGAGCCAACATAAAGTTCGAATGTTATTTTGACATAACGAAGTGCGGGACGTGTGAGCAATTATATCGATAAATTTATAAAAAAAATCATTTCATGGTGCACTGTGGTGATATTCTATCGATCGTCCATATGACAGCTGACCAATATCTTTTTTATAACAGTCATGAGGTTATAAAGATCGCGGTCAATTTCAACTTTTGGTTAGAGTGGTGTTTATAGATAGACGAGTAAAGAGTGACTTTTATATAGATAGTATAGTGATGGTGGGAAAATAAAGTGTAATAATGAACCATTGAACAGTGTCTAAATAAATATTTTTTTAATTAAACCTAGCACCTACAATTTTTTTCCAAACGTAAACTCTGCTACAACGGAATCGAAAATGATCCCTTTTCTCTTTTACCATCAAAATGTTCCCCGAATGCAATAACAAGGTTTATTTAGAAACCATTCTCTTCGTTTTTCTGTTAACCAAGAGAATGGTGTATGATAAACTCGTATTCGGTGAATATTTAATATCTTTGTCGTGAGGTTATAAAGATCGCGGCCAGTTTCAACTTTTGCTTAAAGAGACTTTTATTATAGATAGAAGAGTGATAGTGCAAAATTAAGTGTGATTCAATAAATAAACTTTTGGACAGTGTCTAAATAAATATATTTTTTTATTAACCCTAGACCCAACAATCCATTTTTCTGAACGTAAACTCTAGAACGGAGTCGAAAACGGTACCTGTTTACTTTTACCATAAAATGTTCCTCGGATGCAAAAATAAGGTTTATTTAGAAACCATTCTCTTTGTTTTTTTCTCTTTTGATAACTAAGAGATAGGTGTATGATAAACGCGTATTCGGTGAATACTTAATATCTTTGTTGGGAGGTTATAAAGATAGCGGTCAGTTTCAACTTTTGATTAAAATGACTTTTATCATATTACCGATGGAAGAGTAATAGTGCAAAAATGAAGTGTGATTCAATAAATAAAATTTTGAACGGTGTCCCAATAAATATTTTTTTTTATTAACCCTAGTCCCAACAATTCATTTTTCCGAACGTAAACTCTAGAACGGAGTTGAAAACGGTGCCTCTTCTTTTTTACCATAAAATGTTCCTCGGATGCAATAACAAGGTTTATTTAGAAACCATTCTCTTTTTTTTTTATAACTATATAAGGGAATGGTATATGATAAACTCGTTTTCGGTGAATAATTAATATCTTTGAACAGTCGTTAGGTTATAAAGATCGCGGTCAGTTTTATTTGGTTAAAGTGAAACTTTAGGTTAACGTGATTTGAATATGTAGATAGAAGAGCGATAGAGTGCAAAAATAAAGTGTAATTCAATAAATAAACTTTAGAACGGTGCCTAAATAAACAATTTTTTTTAACCCTAGCCTCAATATTCCAATTTTCCGAATATAAACTCTACAATGGAGTCAAAAACGGTGCCTCTTCTGTGTTACCATAAAATGTCCCTTGCATGCAATAATAAGGTTTATTTGGAAACTATTCTCTACGTTTTTTATATAACCGAGAGAATGGTGTATGATACCACTCTAGGTTTGAATTATACATAGTTTTAAACCACCCTAGAGTGGTTAAATACATGAAAATACTATTTGCAATTGCAACCCAAAATGGAATCAAGTGACGCGAAATAATTTTGAGCGAAACGATATTTGATTCGAGAAAAAAAAATTCATAAGTACTTTACGAATTTTGTTTTCCCTATTGCTCATGAGATATAATTTGTGATCAATAAACGTTATAAAAGAAAAATTCATGTGGCACTTCGACCGAAATTCTTTTTTCCAATCACACTTTTGCTCTCGAAATTTGGTGCGCATACGTTTTAGGGTTCCGTACCCAAAGGGTAAAACGGGACCCTATTACTAAGACTCCGCTGTCCGTCCGTCTGTCACCAGGCTGTATCTCATGAACCGTGATAGTTAGACACTTGAAATTTTCACAGATGATGTACTTCGGTTGCCGCTATAACAAGAAATACTAAAAAACAGAATAAAATAAATATTTAAGGGGGCTCCCATACAACAAACGTGATTTTTTGCCGTTTTTATAGATAATGGTACGGAACCCTTCGTGCGCGAGTCCGACTTGCACTTGGCCGGTTTTTTTTGTTTCAAAATCTCGTTTCGTTATTGAAAAACTTTCGGTGCATTCTGATGATATTGGAGTAATTTCTCGGTGTCATTTTTTATGGAATTCTTTCCTATCCGTTGATCTGTTGGAATGGATGTTTCAGTGTAATATTTTATCAAATTTTTTTACAAAATCAAAAAAAATTAAAGTTTTGATACTTATTCGTAGTTCTTTTATCAAGAGACGCGGTAGAGTCTCGGGACAAGTATATTGACAACTCTGTCGTCTGCTGGCCCGAGGCTCGCTCGAGTATATTATCTCTGAATAAAACGATTTGCCGTGGTGGGGGTAAAAACTGAAATTCATTTTCTTTAATTACGAAGCTCAGGAGGCATATGATGATTTGAAAATTGAACTGGAGATTTATTACGAAAAAATACTTCGATTGAGCACTAAATTAGCATGATTGATGCCGTATTTGCCGATTTGATGCCATCGAAGTATTGGCATATCTGTATACGACGCAATGAAAGGCCTGTTGACGCCTTCCGAGCTTGTGATTGGCCATTCCGTTAGATCTTTCTCGTTAGATCTGCAGTTTTTATTTTCCACACTTAACTCTACGACGGAAACGAAAGCGATCTCTTTTCTCTTTCGCGATTAAATGTTCGTCGCATGAGATTTCTTAAGCAATCATTCTTTTCGTTTCTTTGATAACTATAAAATGGTGTACGTTAAACTGTTAATCATGATTGGTGTGAATCGATGTAAATTTGGAAAAGAAACTATAAAACTGATAATGAGTGTCAAAAAAATGTATATGGCAAGATTTGCTATTATCATGCCGAGTTTTGAGCAGTGTCTAATGAATATTTTTTTTAACTCTACACCGTTGACAATTTATTTTATTGGTCCCTTTCCTCTTTATTATAAAATGTTCCTCGCTTGCCATAATAAAGATTTGTACATCATAAAATGTTCCTTGCATGATAATTGTTGGTCCATTTCAAAAGATTTTCGACGTCGCTTTTCTATCCAAAATATGGTGTAGAATTATCTCGCGTTTGATGAATTAATAGACAAATACACTGTCAACCTGCATCTGGATGTATATGGATGCCTCTGGATGATAAACGTAGTAAGTAATGATATATCTTTATGTGAAAATGGCTTGTATAATATATCCTTATGTCAAAAGACTATGGCGGTACATAGTCCATATCCTGGTATTATCAAAATTTGTATCTTCGGATTGCAACGAATACATATAGACTCTAAAAATTCTGTGAAGCGACAAATATACCAAGTGTTTCCACTTCTTGGCTCCAATTGTAGCATTATGAATTGAACATTTTGTTATGAAAATTCGTCGGTTGCTCATTTGTCAATGGTATCAAAAATATTATCTTTGGAACACCATGGATATATGCAATATTTCAGAATTTTGTTTGGCTCCATGTGCTCTATATTTTTTCACATCCCCGCTTTAGTTGTAGCATAATGAATTTTAAAAAATTATTTCAGAAAGTCTTCGGATGTGTTTTTTCTGACATTATCAAAATTTATATCTTTGGATTGCAAAGAATGCCTACAGACTTTGGAAATTGTGTGAAGCGACAAATGTACCAAGTATTTCTACTTTTTGCCTCCGATTTTAGCATTATGAATGGAAAGTTTTGTTATGAAAATTCTTCCGCTGCTCATTTGTCGATGAGATCAAAATTATTGTCTTTGGAATGCCATGAATATATGCAAAATTTCAGAATTTTGTTTGGCTCAATATGCGCTCTATTTTTTCACTTCCCCACTTTAGTTGCATTATGAATTTTGAAAAATTGTTTCAGGAAGTCTTCCGATGTGTTTTTACTGATATTATCAAAATTTGTATAAATGAATTGTAATGAATACCTACAGACTTTGAAAATTCTGTGAAGCGACAGATGTGCCAAGTATGTTCCCTTTTTGGTTTCGATTATGGCATTAGGAATTGAAAATTTTGTTATGAAAATTCTTCGACTACTCATTTGTCGATGGGTTAAGAATTGCTGGCTTAAGAATGCCACGCATACATGCAAAATTTCAGAATTTTGTTGGGCCTAATGTGCGCTACATTTTTTCAATTCCCTAATTTAGTTGTAGCATAATGAATTTTGAAAAATTGTTTCAGGAAGTCTTCTGATGTTTTTTTACTGATATTATCAAAATTTGTATCATTGGATTGCAACAGATACCTACATACTTTGGAAATTCTGTAAAGCAACAAATGTACCAAGTATTTCCACTTTTTGGCTCCGATTGTGGCATTATGAATTAAAAATTTTGTTATGAAAATTCTGCGGGTGCTCATTTGTCAATGGGATCAAAATTATTGTCTTCGGAACGCCATGAATATATGCAAAATTTCAGAATTTCATTTGGCTCTATTGAGCTATATTTTATCACTTCCCCACTTTAGTTGCAGCATAATAAATTTTGAAAAATTGTTTCAGGAAGTTTCAAGAAGGATGTGTTTTTACTGATATTATCAAAATTTGTATCATTGAATTACAACAGATACGTACAGACTTTGAAATATCTGTGAAGTGACAAGTGTGCCCAATATTTCCACTTTTTGGCTCGAACAGTGGCATTATTAGGACTTGAACATTTTATTATGAAAATTCTTCGGTTGCTCATTTTTGGACGGGATTAAAATTTGGCTTCGAAAAGTAATGGCTACATACAAAATTCGTAAACTTTATTTAGCCCAATATGTGGTATGCTTGAGTTGTGGCATGATTAATTCAAAAAATTGTCAGAAAGCCTTTGGTTCCTTTTTTTCTGGAAGTATAAAAATTTGTTACATTGGAACGCAACGTATACTTACAATCTTCGGAAATTTGCTGAAGCAACATGTGTGCTCAGTATTTCTACTTTTTGGTTCCTCTTGTGGCATAATGAATTGAAAAATATTTTCAAAAAGATTTGCTCTACGGACGCTCTGGTTGTGATGGTACGAAAATTTGCACGAAGATAATGCAACTGGTTCAACTCAACTCGAACCATTTTCTTGGGCATAGTATTGATCTAAGTTTGCCCGCTTTGTTGAATTTATTGTTTTAAAATATCCATAACATACTTTGTGAACTTTTCAAAATTCAAGGATAATATTAAAATATCTGTAAGTTCTAGTTTTGAGGCTTTCACAGCCATTATTATTATAAATGGTATTTGCAAATATCATAATTTCACCTTGTTGATAAAAATAGGAATGAAGAAATGCATAAACTTTTTTTACAATGGATTGGATACGTTTTCTATCCAATTACGTAAAACTGGTTCTTTGATGTTTCATTTATCTAGAGCGAAAAATTTCGGAAAAATATCTGCCTTCCATTTCTATCGTCGGGATAATTTTTTCGTTGATATTTACATGAATCTATGTAGTACTGCGAGTTGTTCTACTTGGATTCATTAAAATCTTAACGAAAAAATTATCCCGACAAAAAGATGCGATATTTGGTTCTCAATAACTCAGATCAATACGCATAAAATGAATGACTTTTTACGTATCGAGATGAAATCAATGTGGACGAATATTTATTCACATCATATTTTATGGTCGATTGCCGGAATTACGTTTACGATAGTTGCTTTTATCTCCTGTAATTAATTCAAAAAATTGTAGGACCTTCAAAGCTCATAAACTTTATTGAGCCCAATGTGTGGTATGCTTGAGTTGTGGCATGATTAATTCAAAAAATTGTCAGAAAGTCTTTGGTTCCTTTTTTTCTGGAAGTATAAAAATTCATTTCATTGGAAGGCAACGTATACTTACAAACTTTGGAAATTTCCTGGAGCAACATGTGTTCTCAGTATTTCTACTTTTTGGCCCCTATTGTGGCATAACGAATTGAAAAATATTTTCAAAAAGATTTGCTCTACGGATGCTCTGGTTGTGATGGTACGAAAATTTGCGCGAACATAATGCAACTGGTACAACTCAACTCGATCCATTTTCTTGGGCACAGTACTGATCTAAGTTTGACCGCTTTGTTGAATTTATTATTTTTAAATATCCATAACATACTTTCTGAACTTTCCAATATTCAAAGATAATATTAAAATATCTGTAAGGTCTAGTTTTGAGGCTTTCACGGCCATTATTGTTATAAATATCAAAATTTGTATCAAAATATGTATCATGGGAATGTAGCCGATACCTACAAACTTTTAACATTTTGTGAAGCGACATGTGCGCCAAGTATTTCCACTTTCTGTCTCTGATTGTGGCATTATGAATTGAAAAATATATTACCAAAGTCTTCTGCTGTTCATTTTTGGATGGGATTAAAATTTCTGTCCTCGGAACGCAATAGATACATCCAAATTTTCTGAACTTTGTTGGGCTTAAAGTGCAATATGTTTTTTCACTTTTCATACAAATATAATAAGGAGATACTGCTATTTAATATGTTTCTTTGATAAGCACAAATTCAAATTGCTACAAATTCTATGGAAGAGTTCTGACTGCTCTAATCTAGCCCTCAAAAGCTTTGTAAATTTTTGTATCAGACCCCAAGTTCTCGACTTATTTTAGCCTGATTTCAGAAAGGTTAAGCGAAATGTCAAAAAAATTTGACTGGCTCGAGAATAAAAAAAATGCCAAATTTTAAATTCCAAAACACGTGTCCCTTTATTTCATGGGGAAAAAATCTGACTCAAAGTAGAAGGGGTCAGGGTTTGGAAACGAAAAAGCGATAATTTCCCAATATAACCTTTTTCTAATCTATATAAAGCGAGATGTTCGAAAAGAACGAGAAAAAACGAATCATATCATGCATAAAAATCCCCCTCGCGGAAAAAACCTGGACAAGTACATTTGTTGACCGCCGTTCCCATATTTTTCCACGAATATACATACACTGCAAAAACCTTTTCTCGCAAAAATCCCTGAGAAAATCAAATCCTATCAAAAAGTAAGAAAACAGACCACTCTCAAAAAATATATCAAATAAATTCAAATCACACAAAACAAAATGAGTTAATCCTCGCGAAAAGCTAAGGTTGGGTTTCGCAAAAAGTTATAAAATAAATTGAGCTATACCAAAATATATGTGCCCAGTACGGGAGGCTTTATCTTGTGACATAAAATCTTCAAATAATGTTGAATGTTGATAGAGAAAAGAATCAAGTTCAAAAATGCAGTTGTTTTACCAACCAGAATGAAAATAAAAACTCTGTATCAATAAAGGTCCGAAGCAAAAAAAGATTGTAAATAAAAAAAAATTAGATGAAAAAGAATTTCGGCCGAAGTACTTGGCGAGGTTGTCACCATGACCAATACATTATGTAAATTAAGTGAAAAAACAATCGTCAAGTACTTCGGCCGAATTTTTTTTCAATCTAATTTTTTTCTATGTTTTATAAAACAATTTGTAAGTCAAGGATGATGCATCATATTCTTCCGTCATTTCATCTTTGAAAGAATAATAATTCTGAGGCTCCTGACAGTAAAGTTAAATATAATTATCTATTTATAGCTTAGACCGAAATTGCTAATATCCTCGCTGCCATTTCGCCCCTGAATGCCTTATTCTAATACACAACTTGAAAGCTAATGATAAAGTATTTAATTTTCTGAATTTTTTCCTTAGGGAAAAACTGGTACTTGAGGTCTCTTCTATAACACCTTCCTGCCAAGCTATAATCGAATAATAACCTATCAACGAATTACTAACATCTCGAAAATACTTCGAGTGTGTAGTTAACTCTTTTGAAAACATTATAACTTTTTTTCTTATCAGAGAAACGAAACGCTCCTATATTTAAACAACCTCAATAACAATGAATTTATGGTAGAAAATCTGTCTCATTCTCTTTTATGTCGAATTAGTAGTGTGAGCAGTACTGATTCCTGACATTGTAATAAATCGATGATGTGATGATGCAAACACGTTGTAAGTTTTTTTGTTATATACAGACTCTATTAGAGTCTATATAAAGCGAAATATATGAAAATACTATAGAAAAAAGAAGTGATATCAAATAGCAAAAATCCCCTCCCGGGGAAAAAAAACCTGGACAAGTACATTGGTGGTCCCTCATTTTCCTATGATATCACAAAAAATCCAAAACCTCACTTAAATTTTTTTTTAAAATCTTTACTAATTTTATTCATATCCCGGAGGGAAACCAACCATATAGATCACGAAATATCCGGCCAAAAAAGCAGACTTCCCAATAAATGTTACTTTGAATTTATTTCCACAGAACAAAACAAGAAGCAAAACATTAAAAAATCAGCGTTATCAAGATGAGAAAAATACCACTTATAATTGGTATGTAAGAAGTATCAATAGTCTAGAAAAAAATGAAAAAAGGTCGACATCTAAGTTACGTGCAGCAGCAAAATTTATGATATCAGTACTAGGACAAGTATTTCTTTGGTGACTGAGAAGATATCAATATGGACGTACCGGCAACGTAGGGCATGCAGTTGGTGCATTGCTTCTGGGATCTCCTAAGTCGAGTAGCTACTTTTGTTTTGGCTATGGCGCGACCAATGTTGCCAAATAGTATTTACTTTTATGACCTAATGAAACAATATTGCCTGCGCCATGGCTAAATTATCGAAAAACAAGCAGGAACAGGAAGTTTCGCATAAGATCCCATGCTTTTTTAATGTTAAAAAAAAACTTTAATTTATGTCTGTATATGATAGCACAGTTTTGTTTGATTGGTAATAATTTGATGAACGTTCACCACCGTACGTTGAGCGTATATGCACAGAGTACTTGTCCGGCCCATAACTTTTTATTAAAATTGCTCATTCCAGTAAAAATCAGGGGTCTCTCTCAAAAATCAAGGATTATAAATACGCACTTTTTCATTGTTGGTATTGTCTTATTTAATTTTTATTTTTTTATGATTAATCCCGCATAACGGTTTAAATTCTCATTTTCAAAACATAAAGGGCTATTTTGATAGCTGGCGCCCAAGAACGTCAAAATGAAATGAACGGAGGGGGATTATTTTGTGTGAAATTTGCGTGATCGGGGGTTAAAAAGAAGTGATATCAAATAGCAAAAATCCCCTCCCGGGGAAAAAAAACCTGGACAAGTACATTGGTGGTCCCTCGCTTCCCTATGATATCACAAAAAGTCCAAAACCGCACTTAATTTTTTTTTTTCAATGTTTACTAATTTTATTCATATTCCGGAGGGAAACCAACCATTAGATCACGAAATATCCGGCCAAAAAACGAGACTTCACAAGAAATGTTACTTTGAATTTATTTCCACAGAACAAAACAAGAATCAAAACATTAAAAAATCAGCATTATCAAGATGAGAAAAATACTACTTATAATTGGTGTGTAAGAAGTATCAATAGTCTTTAAAAAAATGGAAAGAAGATCGACATCTAAGTTACGTGTAGCAGTAAAATTCATGATATCAGTACTAGGACAAGTATTTCTTTGATGACTGAGAAGATATCAATATGGACGTACTGGCAACGTAGGGCATGCAGTTGGTGCATGGCTTCTGGGATCTCCTAAGTCGAGTAGCTACTTTTGTTTTGGCTATGGCGTGACCAATGTTGCCAAACAGTATTTACTTATATGACCTAATGAAACAACATTGCCTGCGCCGTGGCTAAAATAATGAAAAACAAGCAGGAACAGGAAGTTTCGCATAAGATCACGTGCTTTTGCAATGTTAAAAAAAAACTTTAATTTATGTCTGTACATGATAGCACAGTTTTGTTTGGTTGGTAATAATTTGATGAACATTCACCACCGTACGTTGAGCGTATACGCACAGAGTACTTGTCTGGCCTATAACTTTTTATTAAAATTGCTCGTTCAAGTGAAAATCAAATTGTAGGTGCTTTTCGTTGCATGCGTTGCTTTTCGCCGTCAGAAATTTACAAGAAAATCAATTCTTCTGCGAATTTCAGAATGGCCTTGTATCATAAAGAACATTCGACGTCGATTCAATCGGAATAAAATGGTGTTCGTAGTCATTATAAAATTACATTAACATAAAGTGCAGTCAGTTATGAAATTTCTGAAGATGCGACTCATTGTCAGTAAACTATTGCCAACAATGTAGCGTATTTGAAAACTACTATTGCCAGCAATGAAAGTTATTATATTTTGGAAAGCTACTATTTATTAGTAGAAGATCTAAGTAACCACTGGTGAATGGTCAAAAGATCAATACGGGCTATGAATGCACCGTCAAATTTGTATCCAAAGTTTTAAGATCACGCAAATTTCACACAAAATAATCCCCCTCCGTTCGTTTCATTTTGACGTTTTTGGGCGCCAGCTATCAAAATAGCCCTTTATGTTTTGAAAAAGAGAATTTAAACCATTATGCGGGATTAATCATAAAAAATAAAAATTAAATAAGATATTACCAATAATGAAAAAGTGCGTATTTATGATCCTTGACTTTGGAGAGAGACCACTGATTTTTCCTGGAATGAACAATTTTAATAAAAAGTTATGGGCCGGACACGTACTCTGTGCGTATACGCTCAACGTACGGTGATGAACGTTCATCAAATTATTACGAATCAAACAAAACTGTGCTATCATGTACAGATATAAATTAAAGTTTTTTTTTTAACATTACAAAAGCATGGGATCTTATGCGAAACTTCCTGCTCCTGCTTGTTTTTCGTTATTTTTGCCACGGCGCGGGCAATGTTGTTTCATTAGGTCATATAAGTAAATACTATTTGGCAACATTGGTCGCGCCATAGCCAAAACAAAAGTAGCTACTCGACTTAGGAGATCCCAGAAGCAATGCACCAACTGCATGCCCCACGTTGCCGGTACGTCCATATTGATATCTTCTCAGTCATCAAAGAAATACTTCTCCTAGTACTGATATCGTAAATTTTACTGCTACACGTAACTTAGATGTCGATCTTTCTTCATTTTTTTCTAGACTATTGATACTTCTTACACACCAATTATAAGTGGTGTTTTTCTCATCTCGATAATTCTGATTTTTTAATGTTTTGATTCTTGTTTTTTTCTGTGGAAATAAATTCAAAGTAACAATTATTTTGAAGTCTGGTTTTTTGGCCGGTTATTTCGTGATCTATATGGTTGGTTTCCCTCCGGAATATGAATAAAATTAGTAAACATTAAAAAAAAAAATTTAAGTGGGGTTTTGGACTTTTTGTGATATCATATGGAAACGTGGGACCACCAATGTACTTGTCCAAGTTTTTTTCCCCAGGAGGGGATTTTTGCTATTATATATATATATATATATATATTGTAACGGTTAGCTTTCGCCGTGACGCTTAAACCACGTTACGCGTAGATTCGAGCTACCTTGAATTTAGGAGCAGATATGAGAAAAACGTGAGACGACGCAGGAGTTTGATTTTAACAAATGACATGTGATGTATTCAAAAAAAAACATAGATGATTTTTCTTGGACAACAATTGTCGTTCCTTTAAGGAAAATTTTTATTTGTTTCGCTTTTTTTTCGTTATTTATTTGACCTGTTCGGTTTATCGTTTCTGGGCGTGGAGACAATATCTGCGCTACAATTATAATAATCTATCCTGAGTTCTTGTAGTCGATTTTTGGTTTGAATTTTCAACGTGAGAGTGTCCAAATTGACGTAAGATAAATTCGTTACCACTTAGAGTGTTCATTTATGCTTTCATTACGTTTGTTTTTGTTTTGCTGCCTCAGAAATCCTCTCGAGGGTTATTTCAACCGGGATCGTATCATCATAGGCTTTTTTGATACGTACATTGAAATTATAAATGAACCATAATAACGAAGAGAAAGAAAGAACAATCGGTCCGCTTATTTCCTTATTTCATCGACGGACACTTTCGCCTTTGACACGATGATGTCTTTGTTCACGTTTTGTAGTCCTGATCGGAATAATGCTCTCTCTTTTTAAGATAATAATAATTGGTGTCTTTTTCCTGGCGTAGTATAATAACAATAGGACAAAATAAAATTTGCTTGTTTGAAAATGAATTAATTTCCTTCAAGGTGTCCTAAATAAAAATGTAATTGATACTATATAATGCAAATAATACCCTTTTTTGTTGATTCTATTCCAATTTAAATGCTAGGACAATTTGAAAAGGAATTAATTCAGAAAATAATGAGATATGAAAGTATTCGCAACCAGCGATATTTGGCTGGTGGATCATTGAATCTTCAAAAGAGAAGTATTCGGCTCTTTGTCACCCAGCTCAGAACTGATCCCTGATTTTAACTAGATAAAGTTTGAATAAAAAAAAGGTATAAACTAAAAGGATGGGTATGCTTCGAATCTTGAGTCGAACGGAATCGAACAACTCCTGCCCTCTAAGCATGGAATAATATGGAAATTAAAATTCGGACAGTGGTATGCTTCGAATCTTAAGTCGAACGGAATCGAACAACTCCTGCCCTCTAAGCATGGGATAATTTGGAAATTATAATTCGGTCAGTGGTATGCTTCGAATCTTGAGTCGAACGGAATCGAACATCTCCTGCCCTCTAAGCATGGGATAATTTGGATGGTTAGGTAGTCTAGTCCAGGGAGCGGTTCCGCTGGTAAGAGCTCTGAGACTCTCCAAGAATGAGCTAGAAATGAGCTGCCGTTGCTGTTACGTGCGGCCTTTTATACTGTTCAGAACAAAGAGATAATAACAATAATTTCTCTAAAAATAACTCGGGCGCTGGTTTGTTCCATAAAATAATCTCGAAGCAGAATTCTGTTTCTAAATTCTCTCATTGGCGTTTCGCGTTTCGCCGCCTAATCTAATTGGCCGAGGGCATGGCGTGTTTGTAGCGCCCATGCGCGAGAATTATTACTTTTGTAATTGTACATTGTTTTATAGAATGTTATATTTTCTTATTCTCTTCTCTATTTTAGACATCGACTATTTCCATTTATAACAAAAGTAATTGTCAAAGTTTTACAATATTTGATAATGCATCTATAATTCGCCGATTCTCTGGCGTGTTTATCACGCGCCTGCGCATTATTGTTTGTCACTCGCGTACTCAACGCTTGAGACCCACTAGTTCGTCATTAACCCGCGTGGCGGCCGCTCACTCTAGCAGTAGACGCCGAGCAGTGCACATCGTGCTCCGAGTCGTACTATGATGCCGTTAAAATATATATATATATATATATATATATATATATATATATATATATATATATATATATTGTAACGGAACGCTTTTGCCATACGCTAAACGTCGCTACGCGCAGGTCCGAGCTTCCTAAATAATTTTAAATAATTTTGGAGCAGGTATGAAAGAAACGTGAGAAACGCGGATTTTGTGTTCAAAATAATAACAAAATTAATTTATTCAATTAAACAATGTAAATTTTCCGATTTTTGTTACAATAAATGAATATTTGTTTTATTTCGCGTTCGGGTTATTTATTTGCATGAATTTATTTATTAATCCGGATCAGAACGGAAAGAAACGGTATCAATTCTATTTCTTTGTCGGTAATTATTCAAACGATGATATTCATTTTAATTCCCTTTTCGCGTCAGAATTATCGTTTAAATAAGAAAAATAACAATAATAATGGTCAAATAATAAAAAACGATGTCTTCGAGGCTAATTAACAATAATAATTGAAATACTCGGTGAAGCTTTGTCGACAGAATAATAATAATAATAATTTAAACAATAATTGAATTATTTAATATGGAATGACAATTAATAGGGCTTTATGTTGCTATGAAATTCACTTTTATTTCATAGTGAATAATAAAAATAATTCAAAATTTTAATAATCCAAAAGTGGATTGACTCGATATAATAATAATGATAATTTTATGTTTTTAATTGATTCTATATAATGGATAATCTTACCGCGGCCTTTTGGATTATCGAATTCAGGATTATTGATGATTTTTAGGATAGACGAGGATTGCTAAGCATAATAAGTGATGCAGACTGATTATATTTTATCGAAAATAATTTTGAATAAAATAATTCAAAACATAAATTTAATTAGCAAATTTTAATTGAAAGAGAGCAAGCAATCTTCCCACTTCCAGCAGGCATAAATTCAAGAGATAAAATTAATTAGAGGAAACGTAGTATGCAAGCTATGGGCCCCGAACGTCACCGAACGACGCCGATACCCCACACACCACAGGTAAGGATGCAGACCCCGAGCCATGGGATGTGAACGTCGCCGAACACCTCCGATACCCCGAGCACCCACAGGAAAAAGGAAAAAGGTAAAAAAATTAAAGAATGACCTTGGACTATGGGAGTTGAACGTCGCCGAACCGCTCCGATACTCCAAGCATCAAGGAATTATAGGAAAAAATTAAAGGAATAGGAATTGACCTTGGACTATGGGAGTTGAACGTCGCCGAACCGCTCCGATACTCCAAGCATCAAATATGATAAGAAAGATAGGTTATTATCCTGCTGGAACTAGGAAGGATCTCTGCTGCTGAGAGCGTGTTGTCTCTCCGAGCTCTGTTTTCAGAATGAGCAGAATGCCTCCTCACTGCTGCTGTGCACGGCTTTTTATACCCAGCAGATCCTTTGTTCTCGCGCTCGAGTTCCGATTCGCTCGCCGGGTAGTCTCGAACCCGTTCTGCGCACGCTCATTTACAATATTTTTCGGATTCGTTCTACGCTTCCTCCACTCTCGCATTTTCATACTTTAATTTGTTCGACGCTACCCCCACTTTACGCATCGCCTGCGCAAGAATTAACAATTTTCGTAATTTATCAATTTTTATAATAAATTTATCACATTTGATCATTTCCTAAATTTATTTAAACATTTCGCAAAGATTTTTCAGTAATTAAAGAGTTTTTAATAAATTTTGAAATAATGGAAAACACATTCTCTCATTTGTGCGTTCCCTTGTCGCTTGTCCCACGCGCATGCGCACAAACATTCGTTCTTTTCACTCTTAAATTACCGGTTATTTTCGCATAAATTTACCGCGCGAGTTATTCACTTGGATTTGTCGGATTTTTCTGCATATTTTACGCATTATTTTAATTGCAGTAATGTCTTTTTAATAATTAATTATTGAGACGTGCAAAAAGTCACGTACGCATTTTTTAGTTCCGGTTTTTCACGATAGGCGGCGGCCAGACGCTTTCGTAAGTGTAGCTTCGCCGTTCGCATAGTGTTCAAGATGGCCGCTGACAACAACAGTCAACAAACGCACGCGAAACGTTGTCGCGTCGTTTTCTCAAAATTGTCGGATATTGGATGAAAATCGGGATAAAATCAGGATAATGTTTTTATAAAGAAGTGCCGGGACTACGCGTAAGTGTTTCGTTACAATATATATATATATATATATATATATATATATATATATATATATATATATATATATATATATATATACAGGCCGGGAATATATATATATATATATATGGGCAGATCCATTACTTTTCGACCGCAGCCTGCGCGCTGGGGTCAGCGATTTCGCTGCCGATTTTTTCGAAGAAAGTAGGTTATAAAAGAAGACGATCCTTCAAATTTGAACTCAATATAAAGAAATTTGATGGCTGTAGAAATGTTTGAAATTTTTAAAAAGTGATTTTTTATCTGAAGCTCTATGAAGCTTAAAGACTCGAATGGAGCGGCATTTCTCTTCTTTAATCTTGCATTTTCAAGAAAAAAATAGTTTTTCACTATAAACCAAAATCCGGTTTGATTATCACCCTTTTCTTGAATTACTATCTTAACAAAATTTCGCGTATTTTTGAAACGCTGCCATGGCAAGAATTTTTCGAGTAAACGGCTATAAGATGGCTTAATTTTTTGGTCTAGGTATAATCTACCACTATCTATACTAATTTTTATATATTACCACGTTCCTTTTTATATACGGCCTCTGAAATCTAACCGATTTCTGAAAAATCCCTGTTTTCAGATAGCTGTAACTTTTTTCTATTAGAACGAAATTGCTTGACATTTTCAGGGAATATACTTTATTCTATCCCCAAACAACACTGAAAATTTCAAAAATGGGTTTGAGCTGGTTAGCGAACTGTGAATTTTTTTGAATGCTTAAGTTTTTCTCATTTTTCTACATGTTGATGGCATTATCAATATTGCCATACACAGGAAAAAAATGAATTATCATTTTAAATAAAATTTAAATCATTCAAATGATCATCATAAATTATCACTTTTAAACATCAAAATTATTAATGATGCAATAAACATGTAAAAAAATGCGACAAATTTGAACATTAAAAAATTAACAGCTCGCTAACCAGCTGAAACCCATTCTTGACATTTTTAGTGTTATTTGGGGATAGAATAAAGTATATTCCCTGAAAGTTTCAAGCAATTTAGTTCTAACAGAAAAAAGTTACAGCTATCTGAAAAAAGCGATTTTTCAGAAATTAATCAGATTTGAGAGGCCATGTATAAAAAGGAACATGATAATATTTACAAATTAGTGTAGATAGTGATAGAATATACCTTGATAAAAAATTTGAGCCGTTTTAAAGACGTCTACTTGGAAAATTGTTGCCCCGGCAGCTTTTCAAAAATATGCGAAATTTTGCAAAAATGGTAATTCAAGAAAAGGGTGCTAATTTAAGCGAATTTTCGTTTGGAGTAAAAAACTATTCTTTTCTCGAAAATACAAGATTGAAGAAGAGAAATATCGCTTCATACGAGTCTTCAAGGTAGCCCCCACAAGATCGTTGAATTAAGAAATGGTTGAAATTTGGCATACGTATTATTTAATACGTTATTCAAAAATCTGTGCAATTTTAACAAGTTTTACCATCCCGAACCCGAGATATTTATACTTGAAGTTGGCTCGATTAACACGTAACATATGGGCCATGCATGAGTAAACAGTACGTTATTAATTCTACCGTCAGAACTAAAATCAAGAACTTGATGAAAAACGAGGAGGAGCAAGAGCAGGATGTCACGAATATTGTAAAAAAACATCAAAATGATTTACCATCTAGTTTAAAAGGTATAACCTGGAGAAGCACTACGGTTTTGGCCTTATACGACATATTCTACAAACAAACGAGCGCGAGCGCGAGAGATGTAACCTTTTTTGTGTATTGAGGCATAGCCCGGACAGTTCTGGCAAGAAGTTTACTCGCAATGTCAGATTAAAAACACTTATAGAATAAATTTTACGACAATAGATGATATCTGTCGTATTTTCTATTGGTACCGAGTCAATATTGTGTGCTTTTTAAATTTATTTACTACGAATTATCAATCCTTTACACACACATGTAACGCGCACATGGTATGTAACTTTTGGTTGAGGTTGTCGCAGGAGAACTACCTTAAGCTTCATAGCGCTCGCATAAAAAAATCGTGAAAATTGCTAAAAAATTGATTTTTTTAATTTCACAAATTTCTACAGCCATGAAATTTCTTTATATTAAGTTCAAATTTGAAGGATTTTTTTAGAACCTACTTTCTTGGAAAAAATCGGCAGCCAAATCGCTGACCCAAGCCCGCAGGCTGCGGTCGAAAAGTAGTGGATCTGCCCATATATATATTTAATTTACTCGTACGTCAGCGTGAAATTAGCTTAGAAAAGAAAAAGCAGCGAATAGAGACAGAGAGAGAGAGGGTGAGAGAGAGAGAGAGAGAGAGAGGGGGGGAGGGAGGGAGGGAGAGGGAGGGGCGGGGAGGGGAGGGGGAGAGAGGGGGGGCTTGGGGCCCCTCCAAAGCCGATTTTCTATATTTCTTATCGCGAGCAAAGCTGCGGGCACAGTAGTTAGTTTCACATTTAAAAAAAACAACGTCAGTCATGGAATTAACGCGCACTGCGTGCGCGACCATTTCACCTAGTCAGACATAAAAAAAAATCATTTCAATTTTTCTTAATCGTGTATTTAGGTTAAAATCATGGTCATTACTGGAAATTCATCATTCTGCAATCATTTAATATCTCGTATCATTTTTAGGTTTTCATGTATGCAAAGAAATACAAGTAACAGAGAAAAAATCATCGAGGTATTGATGTCAAGGCAAGGCATAAAAAACTCGTTTCAGTTTATTTAAAATTGAGTATTTGCGTAATTATCGTCACTCGTGAAAAATGGTTCTTCCATAATCATATAAGATTTAGTGTCTTATTGAGGATTTAATTCAACGTAATAAACGCAAGTTATGGGGAACAAATAGGGAAAGCATTGCTGTCAACGCAAGGAATAAAAAAACTGGTTACACTTTTTCGATAATTCGTTTATTTTCATTGCATACAAATCGTTATTCTACAATTATCTAATGTTTTGCATTGTATTCAGGGTTTTACCCACTTGATCAAACCCAACTAACTGGGATAAAATCGCCGGGGCTTGAGTGTCAAAGAAAGGCATAAAAAATTCACTTCAATTTTTCGATAAAATCGTGTATTTTCGTTCATGATCATTAGTGAAAATTTCTTAGTCTTATATCATTTAATATTTTATATTGTATTGAGGTTTTTAGGTAAATGAAAAAAACTCAAGTGACCGAGAAAAAATCGCCAAGGCGCGGGTGTTAATGCAATGTATTGAAAGTTCTTTTATTGTTCTGTAAAGTCATCGTAAAAATCATTATATAAAATCATCATCAGTATAAAATCGTTATTCTACAATCAATTAATATTTTGCATCGTATTTAGGGTTTTATTCATTCACATAAATCCAAGTAGTAGATAAAATAGCCGGGGCTTTACTATCAACGCAGGACGTAAAAAACCCATTTCAATTTTTCGATCCAATCGTGCATTTTCGTAAAATATGAACGCACACAATTTATAGGGAATCGTGTATTTTCATCAAAATCATGGTTATTGATGAATAACCGTTATTCTACAATTATTAAATATTCTGAATAGTATTCAATGTTTTTTTTAACGAAAAAAATACTCGTTATAGAGAATAAATCGTCGAAGTATTGGTTTTAACGCAAGGCATTAAAAACGCGTTTCAATTTGTCAATTAAATTGTGTACTGTCATTGAAAACATGGTCATTGTTAATAAATCGTTATTTACAATTATTAAATATTTTGCATCGTATTCAGGATTTTTTTTTATTGAAACAAACAATATTAGTAGAAAAATAATCGTGGAGGCATCGGTGTTTACGCAAGGCATAAATAACTCATTCCAACTTTTCCATAAAATCGTGTATTTTTGCCAAAATCATGCTTATTATTAGAAATTTGTCATTTTGGAATCATTTCATAGCTTGCATTGTATCCAGGGTTTCGTTCAAGTGAACAAACCCAAGTAACAGAGAAAAAAGTCGATGAGGCATTGGTTCCAATGCAAGCCATACAAACATCGTTTCAGTCTTCGATAGAAGTGTATATTTGTGCAAAAAAATATGGTTTCTGGTGAAAAATCATTTTTCTATAAACATGTAATATTTAACATCGTATCGAGGGTTTCATTTAGCTCAACAAACACAAGTAATGGCGTAAAAACATCGTTAAGCAATCGGTGTCAATGCGAGCCATAAACAAACTTGTTTCAATTTTGCCATCAAACCGCATTTTTTCATTCAAATCACAGTCATTAGCAAAAAAAAATATTGAATATTTAGCATCGTATTTATGGTTTCATACAAATACACAAATACAAGTTATAGGAAAAAAGTCGTTGAAGCATTGGTTTCAACGCGAGGAATAAAAATTCGTTTGAATTTCGTGTATCGTCGTAAATTCATTATCAATAGTGGAAAACCGTTATTCACGATCATCAAGCATTTTGTACCGCAGTCCATCCATCTTAATAAACGCAAATAACAGAAAGAAAATCACCGAGGCTTTGACGTTTTCGGAAGTAAAAAACTCGTTTTAATTTTTCCATGAAGTCGTGTATTTTTGCTAATCACGGTCACTAGCGAAAAATCGTTGTTCTGCAATCATTACATATTGTGTATCGTGTCCGAGAGTTTATTCAATTAAACAAACACAATTAAATGAGAGAAAAATTTTGAAGCATGGGTGCCTATGAAAGGCATAGAAAACTCGTTTCATCATTAGCAAAAACCGGTTATTTTGCAATCGATTAATATTTTTTTATTTAAAAATCAAATTCAACTTAACGAACATCAATGATATTTCGAAACTACTTCAATAAGAATATAAAATGGCAGTGTCTGGACGACACAAATATTGTCTTCATCCATTTCGTGTTTTTTTATGAACAGTTTACGACTACGCAACGATTACTTATCCTACTAATGAAACCCTTTAAGATAATGTCACCGGCCATTTTAGAGAACATTTTGAAATTTTTTAACAGTCTTTGGAGTGTACAATCGAGACTTCTGCAGAAATCCATTCCAATTTTTTTTCAAGTATTCTTATGAATGACAATGATGTCACGAATAATTTTAGAGAGAAGGAAGGGGAGACGGGGTGATTTTTTTATCAAAAGTATTTTTAGCATTACATTGTACAATCGCTGTCGCAGTTTTCATTGTTGTTGCACATAATTATTGCGTATATACTGTTATTTCTATTCGAATTTATACTTTCTTGCAAAATTTACAAAGTCTTATTTGTACAATGTCCTTGTTTACATTATTTCATCGAGACTAGGCTGATTTCAAAAAGAATTTTTTCTCTTACACCTTTTTCTCTGATTTTATATTTTTATACTTGAAGACTTCCCCCTCCTTAGTATTACATGGGATATCATATTTGTCCATACAAAACGTTAAAAAAAATTTGCAACGGTTTTTCGTGATTGTAAATATTTACCCTTTCTTCTATTTCATATTGATTTACACTTTGTTTTATTTTCAGATTAATTAATTTTTTTCTGTCTTCTTCATTATTCCGGCTCTTTTATCCTTTCTATTTCCCTTCCTTTTTTTTAATTTAAGAAATTAATAAATATCCATAGTTGTGACTTACGGTATTTTGAGTCATCAACTTGATTGGGCGCAATTAACCTGACTCCTATGAAGTCAAGAGAGAAGGGCTATTCAAGCGCCGTGTTATTTTTCATAACACATCGAACGTTATTGTCGAGTGCATAACGTTGAG
Organism: Rhimphoctona megacephalus; assembly: GCA_963989365.1. Taxonomy (NCBI): domain Eukaryota; kingdom Metazoa; phylum Arthropoda; class Insecta; order Hymenoptera; family Ichneumonidae; genus Rhimphoctona; species Rhimphoctona megacephalus. The sequence goes on from OZ022415.1 coordinate 18,712,957, forward strand.
GAGCCGCTGTATTTTGACATTCACGTCAATACAGTTTTCAATTCGACTACGGTGAAGCCGATAAGAATTTGATTAGGATTCCGAGGCTGTTCGTACTCTGTATACTTTGAAATTTCGTTTAAGGTATAACAGTTTAAGCGCCCCATTTGTTTTAAACGAAACAAATGTCAAAAAAAAAATCAAAATAGATAATATCTATTCGCATCTATTCAAATAAGTTTGCCGCTTGAAAGCTTTCGTTTAAGGTGCTATTGATTTTTAAATATGATTGAAAAAAACTACCAATCGCGACAAAATGATATCATAGCCAGAGGTGCATGGCTTAATGATTATCACATTGAACAATTTACAAAACTATTCAATGTTGCGGCTGACTCCGCATTTCACATGCAACCAGTAGTGTTTGTTCAGATGCCAGACTGCATTCGATCTATAGAAAAAAATAAAAAACATGTACAAATATTGTTCAGTGCCAGTGATTTAATTACAGATCTTAAAGAACCTTCAGGGAGTCATTGGGTTTATAGATACTATGATGGAAACACAATCAGTATTTTCGACTCTTTATGCCGTCATAAGCTGCATATACAACATAAGGCTTATCTGGAAAAGCTGTTTCCTTTCTATGATTTTAATAAAATCGGTGCTATTTTGTATCCGACTGTCGACAAACAGCCGAACTCAAATGATTGTGGAGTATATGCAATTGCATTTGCAGTATCACTAATATTTGGGTCGAAACCAGATAATGTTCGATATTATCAACCGGGTATGCGCGAACATTTGCTTAAAATGTTTCAGTCACAGTGTATTGAATTCCACGTGATAAGTTTGATACTAATGTTGTTAAATCTCCAAAATAAGTGCAAAAAAAAAGAAAAGCTAGTGCGTACCATGTACAGCGGGCAGCAAAGAAGAAGAAATCTCTGTAGTCCTTGTCAATCGACAACGTTCCACTGACTCAAACGAAGGAGACTCAGCGTACAGATACAAGCACAGATACTGCCAAAGAAATGCTTGTCCTAGTACTGATATCACAAATTTTACTGCTGCACGTAACTTAGATGGTGACCTTCTTTCATTTTTTTCTAGACTATTGGTACTTCTTACACACCAATTATAAGTGGTATTTTTCTCGTCTTAAGGGGACCGTATGGTCTAGAGCACGAAAATTTCACCTATTTTCACGATTTTTTTTTTGCCTTAAAAAATTTAAAAATCGATGTTTTAACTTTTCGGGTTTATTACTACCTTTATTAAGTATACAAAAAAATTTTTTTTTAATTTTAAAAACAGTGTTTATTATCATATAATTGGCATTGAAGACGACCCTCTCGAAAAATCCGACCCGGACGGTGAAGATCGATCCGAGACTTCTACTCATCTGAAACACAAAATTCAAGAAGATTCTTAATCAGAAAGAGTGCAGTTATGGTCGGGACTAGAACAAATCGAAAAAATTAAAAATTGACAAAATGGCGCGCTTTTGAAAAAAAATTCGTAAAATCGGGTTTTTTTTCACTAGTTTTTTAGTATAAACAATAAGAAATTATTTAAATAAAATTATGATTGTAGTTCCGACGATAGCCATACATGTTGTGAACAACATATCCAAATTTCAAGTGATTCGGTTGAATAGTTTTTTTGTTTTCACCTGCGCAGTGCCGAAAAAAGTCGTTTCGAGATAAATGAGTTTAAAGTTTGAGGTACAGATATTTTCAAAAATTGAGCAAATTTTGAATACTTACAGTTAATCCGCGATTCCGGCACCATATAGGATTCCTTCGGAACGTTCATAATTCAAGATTTCCTCACTCCTTTCATTTCTTCGAGCTGTCCGAGCCTCTTTGGAGTTGTCCGTGCTCCTACGGTTGGCGCTCGATACTCGCAGCTCGTCTCGGTTTTGCGCTAGTTGCTCCGCTTGTGGCCCGATTGTTATGCCCATGGTCTCCATTATTTTCAATAGGGATGCAAATCCTTCATTGAATATGCAAGCGGAAATGTGAGTGGCAATATCAATGATTTTTTTTCCGGCAAACAGATGTTTCGGCGCAAGGTGCCACACGCAAGCATTGAAACTTTCGTTATTGTTCTGCGTATTACTGCCAATACACCTTTCCAATAAAGTCTCTGCTGTCAATTCTTCATAAATTGGTTTTAATATCTCTTGTGCTTCATCGCACAGAGCAGGTGGGTGCTCGTAGGTGTCTAAAGTACCTGCAGCCTCACTTTGACGCCACTTGCACCACGATTCGGAACCTGGAGGACAGTACGAGTGTTGCGGATTTTCATCTGTTGAAATTTTGTGATAATATGCTGCCCATATTTCACTTCTCATCCCTTCAGTCGAATCTGAATTACGTCTAATTGCTAGACCGTAATAAGTTGACAGCTCTTGCAATAATTTATTCGTCAATTGTTGACGCTTCGGTGTTTTATTTATCGATTTCCGCTGTGTCTTTTTTCCCTCTTCTTTTTCTGTCAATTTCTTTGTTGCTTTCTTTATTTGTGCATGTTTTTTTTTCGCATCAACAGCACGTTTGTACAAACGTTTTTTAACATGCAAAACACATTCTTTTTTGCAAACTAAAAAATCATCCCCGTAAGGCTTTGTGTCCAATAAGGCTTTGAACGTTTTCGTGTCGCGGACCGCTCTCTACCTGCGTTATGGGCTGTAGAAGCTGTAATATTGAGAATTTCCGCATGAAAATTTCACAGTATATTCTTGAGATACTATACTTTCGACATATCGAAAAAAAAAAAATCGATTTTTTCAAATTTCTAGACCATACGGTCCCCTTAATAACGCTGATTTTGTAATGTTTTGATTCCTGTTTTGGTCTGTGGAAATAAATTCAAAGTAACATTTATTGTGAAGTCTGGTTTTTTGGCCGGATATTTCGTGATCTATAAAGTTAGCTTACCTCCGGGATATGAATAAAATTAGTAAACATTAAAAAAAAAAATCAAGTGGGGTTTTGGATTTTTTGTGATATCATAGGGAAACGAGGGATCACCAATGTACTTGTCCGGGTTTTTTCCCCTAGGAGGGGATTTCTGCTATTTTTTTAATATTATCTTCGAATTTTGAAAAGTTCACAAAGTATGTTATGGATATTTAAAAATAATAAATTCAACAAAGCGGGCAAACTTAGATCAGTACTATGCCCAAGAAAATGGATCGAGTTGAGTTGCACCAGTTGTATTATCTTCGTGCAAATTTTCGTACCATCACAACCAGAGCATCCGTAGAGCAAAAATTTTTGAAAATATTTTTCAATTCGTTATGCCACAATAGGAGCCAAAAAGTAGAAATTCTGAGCACACATGTTGCTTCAGGAAATTTCCAAAGTTTGTAAGTATACGTTGCATTCCAATAAAACAAATTTTTATACTTCCAGAAAAAAAGGAACCAAAAACTTTCTAATTTTTTGAATTAATCATGCCACAACTCAAGCATACCACATATTGGGCTCAATAAAGTTTATGAATTTTGCATGTAGCCATTGCTTTCTGAAGCCAAATTTTAATCCCATCCAAAAATGAGCAACTGAAGAATTTTCATAATAAAATTTTCAAGTCCTAATAATGCCACTATTCGAGCCAAAAAGTGGAAATATTGGGCACACTTGTCACCTCACAGATATTTCAAAGTCTGTACGTATCTGTTGCAATTCAATGATACAAATTTTAATAATATCAGTAAAAACACATCAAAAGACTTCCTGAAACAATTTTTCAAAATTTATTATGCTACAACTAAAGTGGGGAAGTGAAAAAATATAGCTCAATTGAGCCGAACGAAATTCTGAAATTTTGCATATATTCATGGCGTTCCGAAGACAATAATTTTAATCCCATTGACAAATGAGCAACCGCAGAATTTTCATAACAAAATTTTTAATTCATAATGCCACAATCGGAGCCAAAAAGTGGAAATACTTGGTACATTTGTTGCTTTACAGAATTTCCAAAGTATGTAGGTATCCGTTGCAATCCAATGATACAAATTTTGATAATATCAGTAAAAAAACATCGGAAGACTTCCTGAAACAATTTTTCAAAATTCATTATGCTACAACTAAATTAGGGAATTGAAAAAATGTAGCGCACATTGGGCCCAACAAAATTCTGAAATTTTGCATGTATGCGTGGCATTCTTAAGCCAGCAATTCTTAACCCATCGACAAATGAGTAGTCGAAGAATTTTCATAACAAAATTTTCAATTCCTAATGCCATAATCGAAACCAAAAAGGGAACATACTTGGCACATCTGTCGCTTCACAGAATTTTCAAAGTCTGTAGGTATTCATTACAATTCATTTATACAAATTTTGATAATATCAGTAAAAACACATCGGAAGACTTCCTGAAACAATTTTTCAAAATTCATAATGTTACAACTAAAGTGGGGAAGTGAAAAAATATAGCGCATATTGAGCTAAACAAAATTCTGAAATTTTGCACATATTCATGGCGTTCCAAAGACATTAATTTTGATCCCATCAACAAATGAGCAACCGAAGAATTTTCAGAACAAAATTTTCAATTCATAATGCTAAAATCGGAGGCAAAAAGTAGAAATACTTGGTACATTTGTCGCTTCACGCAATTTTCAAAGTCTGTATGCATTCGTTGCAATCCAAAGATATAAATTTTGATAATGTCAGAAAAAACACATCGGAAGACTTTCTGAAACAATTTTTGAAAATTCATTATGCTACAACTAAAGCGGAGATGTGAAAAAATATAGAGCATATTGAGCCAAACAAAATTCTGAAATTTTGCATATATCCATGCTGTTCCGAAGTCAATATTTTTGATCTCATTGACAAATGAGCAACCGAAGAATTTTCATAACAAAATGTTCAATTCATAATGCAACAATCGGAGTGACAATGTGGAAATACTTGGTACATTTGTTGCTTCACAGAATTTCTAGAGTCTATAGGTATTCGTTGCAATCCAAAGATACAAATTTTGATAATACCAGGGTATGGAGTATATACCGCCATAGTCTTTTGACATAAAGATATATTATACGAGCCATTTTCACATAAACATATATCATTACTTACTACGGTTATCATCCAGATGCATCTGTATTCAGATGCAGGTTGGCAGTGTACTTGTCTATTAATTTATCAAACGCGAGATGATTCTACACCATATTTTGGATAGAAAAACGACGTCGAAAATCTTTTGAAATGGACCAATAATTATCATGCAAGGAATATTTTATGATGTACAAATCTTATTATGGCAAGTGAGGAACATTTTATAATAAAGAGGAAAGGGACCAATAAAACCAATTGTCAACGGTGTAGAGTTAAAAAAAATATTTATTAAACACTGCTCAAAACTCGGCATGATAATAACAAACTTTCATAACTCAATAACCATTTCATAGTTATCAAAGAAACGAAAGGAATGATTTCTCAAGAAATCTTATACGAGGAACATTTAATCGCGAAAGAGGAAAGAGATCGCTTTCGTTTCCATCGTAGAGTTAAGTGCGGAAAATAAAAACTGCAGGGTTAACAGTAATAAAAAAATACATATTCATTTCAACACTGTTCGAAAGTTGATTAAAAGCACTTCACTATTTTCACACCATCACTTTCTTATTATTACTGTAACCAAGAGTCGATCGAACCTAACCACGATATTTTAACCTCACAACTGTTCGTGAAAAAACATTGGTAATTATGCAGTTTGAGGGCTTTTCCGAAAAACGATGCAAGATTTTTTTTTTTTGCATGAAGTGCTTCGGTTAGATACCATTAATGAAATTTCATTATAATTTATTATAATTATTATAATTATAATTATAATAATTATAATTATAATATTTATTTATTATAACATTTATATTAATTATATTATAATATTTATTATAATATTTATATAATTATAATAATTATAATATATTATAATATTATAAATAATTATAATTATAATTATTATAATTAAATATAATAATAAATATAATTATAAACTCAAACTGCATAATTACCAAAACATTCATAATTACCAAAACATTCATATTTGTTTAAGCCACGAGATTCTAATTAGTCGCGATCGAAAGGGGGAAAAAAATAAAAAATCAAGAGACTCGGTAGAGTCTCGGGACATTGACAGCTCTGTCGTCTGCTGGCCCGAGGCTCGCCGAGTCTATATTTTCTCTGAATAAAACGATCCTGGCCAAAAATCCCCTCCCCGGGGAAAAAACCTTGGACAAGTACATTTGTTGACCTCTGTTTCCATTCGTTTTCATAGAAAAAAACTATCCAAAAAAGTACAACATTTTTAAAAAATTGGCAAGTTCGAGACAGGAAAAAGAAGATTGTTTCTATAAAATAACTATACTCCAAATGACAAATAGAAATGAAAAACTTCACATATTTTATCGAGATCCCAGGAAAAAAAGCAACAATGCCCATCATGAGTGTCCGGTAAAAAATAGAGTCTACAAGTAAATGATCAATTTGTGCATAAAAAAAATAATTACTTTACAAAAACAGAAATGGAAAAGCCAATGATTTACGTTCAGCACTAAAATTTATAATATCAATAATAGGACAAGTATTTTATTGTCGTGTGAGGATGGAGTATTTAAAAAAAAGCAAAAATTAGTTGGTTATTGAAAACAGTCACCAATGTACAAAAATAAAAATCGGTCAAAAGAACAGAGTCCAGAAAAAAAAAATCGGGATGAAAAGAAACGTGAAGAAAAAAATTTCAAACGAAAAAAATTAGATTGAAAAAAAAATTTTAGCCGAAATACTTGGCGAGTTTGTAACACATACAACATTACGTGAAATACATTACATGATCCAAGCTGAGCAAAAAAACTCGCCAAGTACTTCAGCCGAATTTTTTTTTCAATCTAATTTTTTTCGTTTGAAATTTTCTTCTTCAAGTTTCTTTTTATCCCGATTTTTTTTCTGGACTCTGTTCTTTTGACCGATTTTTATTGTTGTACTTTGGTGACTTTTTTCAATAACCAACATTGGTAATAATTTGATGAACGTTCATCACCGTACGTTGAGCGTATACGCACAGAGTACTTGTTGGGCCCATAAGTTTTTATTAAAATTGCTCATTCAAGTGAAAATCAAATTGGAGGTGCTTTTCGTTGCATGCGTTGCTTTTCGCCATCAGAAATTTATAATAATATAATCAAATATTTATAATATATAATAAAAGGTTATGGGCCGGACAAGTACTCTGTGCGTATACGCTCAACGTACGGTGGTGAACGTTCATCAAATTATTACCAATCAAACAAAACTGTGCTATCATGTATAGACATAAATTAAAGTTTTTTTTTAACATTACAAAAGCACGGGATCTTATGCGAAACTTCCTATTCCTGCTTGTTTTTTGTTATTTTAGCCACGGTGCAGGCAACGTTGTTTCATTAGGTCATATATGTAAATACTATTTGGCAACATTGGTCGCACCATAGCCAAAACAAAAGTAGCTACTCGACTTAGGAGATCCCGGAAACAATGCACCAACTGCATGCCCTACGTTGCCGGTACGTCCATATTGATATCTTCTCAGTCACCAAAGAAATACTTGTCCTATTACTGATATCATAAATTTTACTGCTGCACGAAACTTAGATGTCGACCTTTTTTCATTTTTTTCTAGACTATTGATACGTCTTACATACCAATTATAAGAGGTATTTTTTCTCATCTTGATAACGCTGATTTTTTAATGTTTTGATTCTTGTTTTGTTCTGTGGAAATAAATTCAAAGTAACATTTATTATGAAGTCTGGTTTTTTGGCCGGATATTTCGTGATCTATAAAGTTGGCTTCCCTCCGGGATATGAATAAAATTAGTAAAGATTTAAAAAAAAAATTTAAGTGGGGTTTTGGATTTTTTGTGATATCATAGGGAAACGAGGGACCACCAATGTACTTGTCCAGGTTTTTTCTCCCGGGAGGGGATTTTTGCTATTTTACGTTAATTTGAATGAAACTCTAAATTGCTGTCATTGAATTTATATTAAAGAAATCATTTTTGTGCGGTACGTCTCGCACTCTTCCGCGGTAAAAGTATATAGCCAAAAACAGCACAAATGCTGTGAAAAAAGGTGAGACAAGTACATTTATGCCCCCCAAATAGTCGTTCCAGTTAATCCCCCTCACCACCCAGTGCCAAAATACCGTTCCCCACAAAAATTTACAAAAACCCGTCTAAGTCGTTCATGCAAAGATCTCCGCACAAAAATCCTTTCTAAAAACCAACTCATCATACAAAGTTTTCTGGGTAACTGCTCTCATTATCTTATCAAATTAAGTCAAATTGTACAGAGGTGATAATTTCATTCTCGTAAATGTTGTAAGTTCACAAAAAGTTGATAAATAAATAAAGATCTACTAAAGTATATGTGGCCAAGTACGTGGGATTTTATTATGTTTATAAAATCTCCAATTATGTTCATATGCCATTTCTCTAATTAATGCTTTATTACCGCGAATTATTATCCTATGACTTGGAACTACAAGGGCTTTAAAAAAAAAATACAGAATTGCATTAGCCTGCATGAGCTTGAACGCTGCCACACTCTCATTTGTAATATTCGTAGTACAGTTTTATTGGTAACAAATTGATAAAAGTTTACTATCGTACGTAGAGCGGATACGCACAGAGTACTTGTCGGGCCCGAAAATTTTTCGACTAGTCAGCTAAAAATATGCTTTTTTGTTCACGGCAAATTTTTCAACCACTCCGAACATTCAGATCTCCTGACGCAGATTTGAATCTTACCCGCCTTGGAATGCAATCAATTGATGGCCGCTTTTACATGGTAGGCTTATTTCGTTTTGTGAAACCTATTGTAGTAAAAACCAGTGTAAAAGTGCGTGTAAATGGTACCGGATTACTTATTTCGGGTGTACAGTACCGTTTAGACGCTCTGTCACTTCAATTTTCCCCCGGGTGTTACAAAACCGGAATAAACGTGCCGTGTAATAATGTGAGATATGCTCCACATGAGCATCGATTCATCGATAACAATTGGTTAAAGGAAAGGAGGATAATTTGGGATACAAAACAATCCGCATATTGTGATTCCAAATTAGCTGTGCTTATTTTACTAGTTAAGAGTATGGATCAGTCACCTAACCTCACCTCGAATTTTTGAAATTGAAATTCTTCGACACCGTTTGACCGAATACAAAAAAGCTCTGTCAGCGGACGCGGGACGATTGCAAAAATCCGCTGACAGGGCCTTTTTGTAATCGGTGAAACCGTGTCGAAGAATTTCACTTTCGAAATTTGCAGCTATCACTCTCGCACTCACGGTGACGAGATACCGACTGACCCATACACTTAAGGCCAAAATGTATGGTAGATTAATGTTGACTTATGTGACAAATTGTATGAAAAATTTTCGGGCCGGGCAAGTACTCTGTGCGTATCCGCTCTACGTACGATAGTAAACTTTTATCAATTTGTTACCAATAAAACTGTACTACAAATATTACAAATGAGAGTGTGGCAGCATTCAAGCTCATGCAGGCTAATGCAATTCTGTATTTTTTTTAAAGCCCTTGTAGTTCCAAGTCATAGGATAATAATTCGCGGTAATAAAGCATTAATTAGAGAAATGGCATATGAACATAATTGGAGATTTTATAAACATAATAAAATCCCACGTACTTGGCCACATATACTTTAGTAGATCTTTATTTATTTATCAACTTTTTGTGAACTTACAACATTTACGAGAATGAAATTATCACCTCTGTACAATTTGACTTAATTTGATAAGATAATGAGAGCAGTTACCCATAAAACTTTGTATGATGAGTTGGTTTTTAGAAAGGATTTTTGAGCGGAGATCTTTGCATGAACGACTTAGACGGGTTTTTGTAAATTTTTGTGAGGAACGGTATTTTGGCACTGGGTGGTGGGGGGGATTAACTGGAACGACTATTTGGGGGGCGTAAATGTACTTGTCTCACCTTTTTTCACAGCATTTATGCTGTCTTTGGCTAGGATTTGGCGACTTTTTGTATGGAAGTCATAGCTTGTTAATTAAACATGTCAATATTGTGTACGTACTCGGGTATGAAATTCATAGCTTGCCAATTAAACATGTCTATATTATGTACGTATCTGAGTGATGCAAAAGAATTGACATTTTTTTCGGCATTGTAGCAAAATATGGTAACATTTTATCAAAAAGTGATTCTCTCAAGAATTGAATCCTGAATAAAAATTTTAGAGGTCGCTCAAGCGATTTTTTAATAATTTCAACTAAAAATGGATACATGATCGATTTTCGAGCTGGTGTATCGCGACTATATTCGGACTAAAAATGCAATGTGAAATATTAATCTAAGAAGTGTTCAAATAAATTCAAACTTCTAATTAACCATCAATACTTATAAAATTATTAGATTACTTAAAACGTACAGTCATTCTGAGAAGATACGACGCATAAAATAACAACGAACAAGTAAAAAATTGATTTTTTTTTTAATATAGTAAAAAAAATTTCAAAAAATATTGCACCGAAACATCCGTGCCAACAAATCAACGGATCGGAAAATATTCCATAAAAAATGATGTCGAAGAAATACTCCAATAGCATCAGAATGCACCAAAAGTTTTTAAATATAAGTAAGTATAACGAAACGAACTTTTGAAACAAAAAAGTATACGTACAAAATTGCGCGAGCTAAAGTTTGATTGGAAAAAATAATTTTGGCCGAAGTACTACGCGAGTTTTTCTTTTGTAATGTTTATTGATTACGAATTATATCTCGTGAACAATAGATAAAAAAAAAATTGGTGAAGTACATATGAAATTTTTTTTTCTCAAATCAAATGTCTTTTCGCTCAAAATTATTTCGCATCGCTTGATTCCGTTTTGGGTTGCAAGTGCAAATAGTATTTTCATGTATTTAAGGTCTCTACCACTCTAGGGTGGTTTAAAACCATATATAATTCAAACTTAGGGTGATTCAAACGTAAGGTGGTATCATACACCATTCTCTCAGTTATATAAAAAATGAAGAGAATGGTTTCCAAATAAATTTTATTATTGCATGCAAGGGACATTTTATGGTAAAAGAGAAGAGGCACTGTTTTCGACTCCTAACTAGAGTTTACGTTCGGAAAAATGAATTGTTGGGGCTAGGGTTAATAAAAAAAATTATTTATTAAGGCACTGTTCAAACGTTTATTTATTAAATTACACTTCATTTTTTTTGCACTATCACTCTTCTATATATATATATAAGTCACTTTAACGGGACAGACCTAGTTGGAACGTCAAAAAAAAGGCCTTTTTTCCGATTTTTTTTTGGTCAAACGATAAAATAATTCACAACAAAAGTTCCTCCGTTTAAAAGATACATATGTAATGTATATGTTGCAATTTTTTCAACGCAATACATATCGAAATAAGCTGGTGACCGTCAATTGCCGAGGACGCTGCAAAAAAAAACACGGTTTGCGGTGATCAAGCTCACGCTGCAACGGCTCATCTGAAACAAAAAAAACGGAGGGGATTTTTAGTTAATGATATAATGCTCCGGTTGAACGAAGGGTTTTGAAAAATTTCCATTTTTCACAAAATGGCGGCCGTTAAAAGTCAAAAGTGTTTTTTTGACCAAAATATCAGTTCCATTTTTTGCTATTAAAAATAAAAATAATTATCCAAAAAAAAAATCCTTCGTTCATATGGAGGACTACCATGTATAGAAGAAGTGATATAAATTTCAACCCGATCGGTAAAGCCGTTCTCGAGCTACAGTGATCACCGACTTCAAAAACATGGTTTCGAGAAAAACGCATTTAAAGTCCGCTACCTGCTTACCTATGGCTCAGACACAACGTGCTACAAAGTCTTGTATTTCGGCGAATAATGGTCCGATTTACATTTACCTGGGCGGAAAATGTTCGTAAGAGATTCTACTTTTTGAAAATGAAATAAAAAAAAAATCGATTTTTCGAAAATTCTAACTAGGTCTGTCCCGTTAATCAAAAGATAAAACTGACCGCGATCTTTATAACCTCACGACAAAGATATTAAATATCTCAGTGTCTAGTCGTCCGGATACCGAAAAAATTTTCCGTTACATTTGAAAAAACTTTGAATATTCCCCACTATAGTTGAAGGAAACTAAGTATTCCCCGCTATAGTTATAAATTTTCATTCATTTTTCATCCATTAAAATCCAATGAGAATCGTTTTCCCGGACGAATTATATGCGATTATTCGTCCAGATATAAATGAAAACTATCATAAATTGTATATCCGAATGGATTACGTACAAATTACATACGAGGGAGTTTCAATATACCATTATACTGTAGAAAAGTTAATTAGAAAAGTTAAATAAAACAATTATAATCGCATTCTCGACAAATATCTGGACGAATACCAGTCTTGTATTCGTCCGGTATCCGGACGGCTAGACACAGCCATTAAATATTCACCGAATACGAGTTTATCATACACCATTCTCTTCGTTATCAAAAAAACGAAGAGAATGGTCTCTAAATAAACCTTATTATTGCATTCGAGGAACATTTTATGGTAAACGACAAAAGGGATCGTTTTCGATTCCGTTGTAGAATTTACTTTCGGAAAAAAATTGTAGGGGTTCGGTTTAATAAATAAAATTATTTATTTAGTCACTGTTCAATAGTTTATTATCACACTTTATATTCCCACTATGACTCTTCTATCCATAATAATAAAAGTCACTCTTTACTCGTCTATCTATCTATCTATAAACGCTACTCTAACCAAAATTTCAAATTGACCGCGATCTTTATAACCTCACGACTATTAAGAAAGAATATTGGTCAGCTGTCATATGCACGATCGATCGAATGTCACCAGAATTTTCACCAATATCACTAGTATCACTAGACAGCGACTACGCAAAAAACAGTTGAGCATCAAAAATGTGTGCGAAAAAATGCTCAATTTTTCGGAGCAAAGATTTAAAAAAAAATTAATATTATCAATACGCTTTAAGCTACGAGATTCTAATTAGTCGCGATCGAAAGAAAAAAAAAATACGTGAACTTGAAGAGTCCTCCAAAACGCTGTTATTTAATAAATATTAAAGAAACAATTTTTGAAAACAGGTAGAATCGTGCTGCTTCCTGTAAAAGTGTCTTGTAGCACTCGCTTGTAAATGTACCTGTCTCGAGTCGCTACCGCGACTCTTAATATATTCGATAAGACTCGGTCCAGCAAACGATAAAACTGTCACTCTTGATATTTCACTCTTGATATTAAGATTATAATTCCAGCACATTTTTTTTTATTTATCCCGCACTTCGTAATGTCGGAATTCCGTTTGTTTATACCATCAAAAACTAACAGATGGTTGTACAATATATAGATATAGATATTACCAAACAAATATTCTGTTCAAATTCTTTCGCACTTATAGCACGTTTATTAAAGTACGTAGCGCAAGTTATTTCGTAGCTTTAATGTAATTGGCCCAGGAATTTTCTCATCGCTCATTGATTGGAACAAGAATTCTCTCACCGGGGATTGGTGATCATGGGGGACAAGAAGCCTATGTCTGTAGCGATCAGTACGCGTATACAGATACATCAAGTTCCTAAATGTGTTAGTAACTTTTGCATAATCTCAAGCCCGTGCAAAGTTTTTTCTCAGAAATTACGCCATGAATCATGCTGATTTCGGGCTCATTCGAAAGATAATTTGTTCATTAATCTCCAGTTCAATTTTCAAGGCCTCAAATGACTCATGAGCTTCGTAAATAAACGAAATGACATACTGATTTTACCCCCACCACCGCGAAAAGTTTTGTTAGGAGAAAATATAGTCTCGGCGAGCCTCGGGCCAGCAGACGACAGAGCTGTCAATGTACTTGTCCCGAGACTCTACCGAGTCTCTTGATAATCCAAATGAAAGTCCCCAAATGGACTGTCCCAACAACATTGTGCATACTGGTGCTCAAACCAATAATGCTATAATTATTGATGATAGTACACCTGATACAGACGTTTACGTTGAACCTTTTGACGTTCGACAAAAACGTCTGATTAGCGATGGTTCCCAGCTTAATGCTGATCATATCGAAGAGTTTGGCCAATTGTTGAAAGTCGCTTCAAATTCTGAATTTGAGCAAAGATCGACATGGCATCTTTACAGACCAGATCGCATTAAGGCTGTTCCACGCAATCAAAGGTACATCCAAATTTTGTTTAGCTGCAACGAATTGAATGTGCCTGAATATCGCCCTCATGAAAACGTTCATTGGGTATGAAGTTACTACGATACAAAATAAATATATATACATGATTCCATTGAAAGTCAAACATTGCATCATTATCACAGGTTGTATCTCGAAAAATTATTTCCCTATTATGATTTTGATACGAATGATTCAATTGTGTTTCCGGATGTCAACAAACAACCAAATAGTGATGATTGTGGACTGTTCTCAATTGCATTTGCCGTATCAATATTTTATGGCGTGAACCCAGAGAATGTTAGATACGACCACCAGTCAATGCGTCAACATTGCCTACGGATGTTCGATTCGAAAAAAATCGAATTTTTTCCGTGTCGTATATTGGAAGCAAATGTTAGATCGCGTATCGTTCAACACAATCGATCAAAAAGAGTAGCTAATTCGTCTGGATCAGGTCATTCAAAGACTAAAAAAATTCGGACAGATAAATTTGTTTCTGAAATCATAAAAATGACTGCATCAGCCATTAAATGTTCACAAAATAGTTCGATTTTTGTGAAATCTGAAAATAATAAATCGAATAAAAACAACGGAGACGTTAAAGTGGTAGTTGATGAGGAATCAATAGTTCGAGAAGTTGTTGAATGTAAATTACCTGTACCTAAGATACCAAAAAAAAACTTCGGGAATTGGTAGACATTTCCGAAAAAAATATTGGACCGATTATTATCAAATGACTAAAGAGACACGAAAAAAGGCCGCAAAAGTGCGTTATGTACGTAATAAATTGAAAAATAAGGTGAATCTAAGTAGAAAAATCAAAAACAAATATTGTGCGTTTGTTACAAAAAGTAGTTGAGTTCACAAGAAATACACCAAAGAGAGATATATTCTAAACGTATCGGCTAAATTGATAGATTTAGATCCCGTTGACAGTCGATTAGAAGCCGAACGAATTATTAAATGGTGTTTTTTTAATAGGCAAATTTATAAAGGTCAATTGAACAAGATATTGAAGAATATCAAAGAGAAGATTGAAGTACGTTTGACGCGAATTGGAGATCGTTCATTTGAAAATGATCCTGATTTTATTCAATTCTTATGTGGTGAATCGTTGCATAATGCATCTTCAGAGGCATACTTTGGAGAAGCGACTTATCATGCTTTCAAAGAAACTGTACCAATGGTTATGAATTCAGAGGGTAAAAGTATTAATATTCTACCTTTGAAACAAACGAAAAATAATACGTCAAAATTATGGGCATGCACTGAAATGTGTAAATCTATTGATAACACAATTGCAACCAATGTAAAGGACATCTTTCACCTGTTTTCGACTTGCACAGTCAGAAAATTGAACAGATTTCTCAGTTGTTTTAACAAATATACGAACAACACGAACTCTGATAAGCTCGGCCATTCTCGCGGATGATACCTTAACCCTAATATGTGCGGATCCAAGTTTTTGTCTCTACAAACGATAGCTCCACATTTCCCGGATATCCGACATATCAATCGATTGATATATCGTCTCATGCTCTTCAATAAGAAATTGACGAGCTTGGATGTGGCGCTGAATCAAAATGACATCGTCACTCTGCGACAAGCTGCTGAAGTCGCTGAGAGGAGAGCGCAGGCTTACAGAGTGGAGATGAAAGAAATTAATTTAGATGAAACTAAGATTTGCGTGGAATTTGTCTCGGCATTTAAAGCTTTCACAAAATGTTAAATGGATGGAATACCAAACATTGCGTGTATCTCTTGTGAAAAGCTGAATTCTCGTAGCAATATCAAAGAAATTCAGGTCTCTAAAGTTTTTGTATACGGAGATATTTGGAACAAGTTAATACGATATTTGCGAGGGCGTACAACTGTCCAAGAAGCTAATCAAATATGCAAATATTGTGTCGGGTTTTTGCGTAACAATAAAATGCCGCCAACATGCATTCTGAACAATCTTTATGTTCACCCGGGTTCTCCTATAATCTCCAGATTAAATATGTATGAACAAATTTTAATTCAGCGTGCTAAATCATTTCAAGTGATGCAAAAGAAGGAAACGGTAATGAATAAACGGTTGCCTCATAACCACTTAGTTCCTAAAGCAGTTGGCAGAAATTTTATTCTACCGTTACCGATAGAGGAGACTTTGAAAAAAATTTGTCCTCCAACCGTACCTATTAATTGGAACACGGAAATGTTCATACTAATTAGAGGTATTCCCACAAAGGCTAAAGTAGTATGGGATAAGTTGGTCGATATGAAAAAGGTTTTGGAGGTATTGCGGTTCTTCAAATTGAAAAACCCATTCTACTCGAAAATAGTACTACCAGAACATCCTGAACAGTTGTTCCCGGAAAATTTGCGAGACTTAGAGTACCGAGAGAATCAGTCTTGTTCAGTTAGTTCGTCAGTAGATTCCCAGATTGTGCCGTGTGTTACTAAAGATAAAGACGCAAGGCCCAAGATTGATTTGGTAAAAACTAACAATGCTGCGTTGGTCACGCAAAAATCACGATCAGATGAATTCTACGAACAGTTCACTATTCAACTTATGCATGAAAAAAAAATTGACATGTCTGCAAGAGAGTTGTACCAAATGCTCAAAGTTAAAGACGTTCTTGTGAACTCGCGGATGACCCACATAGACTTGCTGTGTTATCCTGACCTTTTTCCTCACGGTGAGAACGGTCTTAACGCAGAAAGACTAGTTGCTTTATCCGATTTTGAATTTTACAAAACAAAGTTCATGTTGAAACATTCGCAGTTCCGATTGAATATTCCATATCTATTTTATGCTTTAAATAGTAATAATATTCGTTAAATGAATGCTGGAATATACCACAAATTGAACGTAACAGACAAGCCGTCAAATCTTAAAGCAGGTGATTATCTCGAATAACTGGAAAAAGGCCAATTGGAATCTAATTTGAATACAATATTTTCTAGATTACGTAATCAAGAGACTCGGTAGAGTCTCGGGATAAGCACATTGGCAGCTTTGTCGTCTGCTGGCCCAAGGCTCGCCCGCCGAGTCTATACTTTCTCTGAATAAAGCGATTTGCGGTGGTGGGGGTAAAATCGGCATGTCATTTTGTCGAATTATGGAGCTCAGGAGCTGTTAGGTATTTTGAAAACTGAACTAGAGATTAATAGAGAAATTCTCCTTCGATTGAGCCTAAAATCAGCATGATCGGTGACGTAATTGCTGAGAAAAAACTTTGCACAGGCTCAAGATTATGCCAAAATCTCTAACACATCGATGGATTGGTCGTGTCTGTACATGCGCGTGCACCAACACAAGCAAGGACCATTTGTTGCCTTCCAGCTCTATGATTGGTTGCTACCGAATCCACGTTATTTTATATATCTTATTATTTTATATATATATAGTTCAATGTAAAATAATAAACTTTAATTTATTAAAAGTGGTTGTGTGATAAAGTATCTGATTTGATTTATCCATTCTGTACATCGGAACGTGCGAGCGAAGTTTTGAAACCCGATGTGTCGGACTTACGAGCCATTTAGATAAAGTTGTAAAATGTTAAATTTTATAGTTCAATGAATATACCATCCGATAATACCGGTGAAAGTATTTTCGTTCGTTAAAAATAATTTTTACTATAATAACGCATGCTTTTATAGGATTTGCGATAAAAAACATAACCTGAACCGCTAGTCTGTCTGAGTATTAATAAATAACGAAATGCGTAATGACATTGATAAATTAAGAAAAAAAGTTATGTCGGAATTCAGCGGAAAAAAGGGTTGAGTTATGAATTTATAAGATAAAGTTAAAATAGCAAAAATCCCTCCCGGGGGAAAAAAACCCGGACAAGTACATTGGTGGTCCCTTGTTTTCCTATGACATCCCGAAAAATCGTACAAAAGATTCAAAACTCCACTGAAAGCAATTTTAAAAAGTGTTTACGTATTTTTTCATTCCGAAATCACAACAAATTTTACCTTAACGGACAACACCACTGTGAACCCCTATTTTTTTCACATTTTTCAAGAATTTTTTTTTGTGGGAAAAAAAGAGATATTCGAAAAAAAATTTTTAGGTTTTGTTCCTTGTTTATTAATGTATCAAAAAACATTTTTTTCACATTTTTCACGCCGCATGGTGGCGCTGGGGAAGCTCTCGCGTCATCTCCGCAGTAGTTCGCGGCACGCAGCAAAACTCTCTTCAACGTCGATCTGAAAAAAAAATACCGAGTGTTTTCGTTAATAATATGGTATTTTGAAGAGAAGTACATAGGGATTTGGAAAAATATTGATTTTTAAAAAATAGGCACGCCTTTGAAATTAACGGACAACACCACTGTGACCCCCTATTTCTTTCACATTTTTCAAGAATTTTTTTTTTGTGGGAAAAAAAGAGATTCGAAAAAAATTTTTTGGGTTTTGTTCCTTGTTTATTAATGTATCAAAAAACATTTTTTTCACATTTTTCACGCCGCATGGTGGCGCTGGGGAAGCTCTCGCGTCATTTCCGCAGTGGTTCGCGGCACGCAGCAGAACTCTCTTCAACGTCGATCTGAAAAAAAAATACCGAGTGTTTTCGTTAATAATATGATATTTTGAAGAGAAGTACATAGGGATTTGGAAAAATATTGATTTATGAAAAATAGGCACGCCTTTGAAATTAAAGAATGATTTTTGAGCAAAATTTGTCATCGAAAATAGGCTATAACTTTTATAATTATTGAGATATCGAAAAAATCTTATGTACTTCTCTAGATAATCTACTTTTATTGATACAGTAAAAATTTGAAGTCGATCGCATAAAAATTGCTCGAGTTCTGCTGCGTGCCGCACTCAAAAAAGTGGTTTTGAGAAAAACGCGTTCAAAGTTGGGACCCCGAGCGTCGCGGACCGCTGCACCGCTCCACAAAATATTCAATATCTACGAAAATAATTATTTTTTCGACCTGGGTCCAACGGCATTTCAATCTTAAAAGTATTTTAGATTTTTTAAAATGGTTTTCAAAAAATCGATTTTTTGAAGCCGTCACAGTGGTGTTGTCCCTTAAATTTGTTTCCACAGAAAAAAACAGTAGCTGAATCATTAAAAAATTTGCGTAATGAAGATGAGAAAAATACTAGTTATAATTGGTATGTAAGAAATATTAATAGTACCTAGAAAAAAAAGGTTACTGTCTAAGTTACGTGCAGCAGTAAAATTTATGATATAAATACTCAGACAAGTATTCCTTTGGTGATACAGAAGATATCAATATCGACGTACTAAGAATACTTAACAAAATTGTTAAATTATAAATATTATAAATTGTAAATGTTTTAAAATTATGTTTAAATACATGTTAAGAGTACTTGTCCGGCCCATAACTTTTTATTAAAATTGCTAATTCAAATAAAAATCAGGGGTCTCACTCAAAATTGAAAAACAAATTATTCAACAAAGCAAACAAACTTAGATCAGGATCATGCCAATGAGTTTGCTTACATCAGTTGCATTATCTTCGTGTCAATTTTGATAAAATCAAAGCCAGAGTGACTGTAGAGAAAATCTTTCTGAATCATGATTTTTCAATTTATAATGCCACAATCGCAGCCAAACTTGGAAATACACAACACATCTGTCGCTTCTCAAAGCTTCTAAAGTTTTTTAGTATCCGATGCATTCGAAATGATAAAAATTTTGATAATTCAGGAAAAAGAGCACCCGAAGACTTTATGAAACACCTTTTCAAATTTATTGTGCCACAACTCAAGCAGAAAAGTAAAAAAAACGTACCGCACATTACGCTCAACAATATTCAAAATTTTTGGATGTATCCATTGCGTTCTGAATTTTCATTTCATCCAGAAATGAGCAACCAAAGACTTTTTGTAACAATTTTTTCAATTCATAATGCCACATTCAGAGTCAAGGAGTGGGGATGTTCTTCACACATATCGCTTGACAGAATTTTCAAAGCTTGTAGGTATCTATTGCAATCTGATGATACAAATTTTGATAAAATCAGAAATAGAAGATGGGAAGACTTTCCGAGACCGCTTTTCAAAATTTATTGTGCCATAATCAAAGTGACAAAGTGAAACAATCTAGCGGACCGCGGGCTCATCAAAATTTTAAAATTTTGGATATATCCATAGTGTTCCGAAGACAGCAGTTTTGATCCCATCCAGGAATAAATGAATGAAGATTTTTTATAACGAATTTTTCAATTCATAATGACACATTCGAAGCAAAAAGTGAGGATGCTTGCCACACGCATCGCTTCACAGAATTTTCAAAGTTTGTAGGTATCTGTTACAATCAAATGATACAAATTTTAATAAAATCAGAAAAAGAACATCGGAAGACTTTCTGAAACCACTTTTCAAAATTTATTATGCCACAGCTAAAGCGACAAAGTGAAAGAATTTAGTGGACAAAATTTATCAATCCATCAAAATTTAAAAATTTTGGATGTATCCATAGTGTTCCGAAGATGGCAATTTTGATCCCATCCAGCAACAAGCGAATGGAGACTTTTTGTCACAAATTGTTCAATTCATATTACCACAGTCAGAGACAAAAAGTGGGAATACTTAGCACACATATCGCTTTATAAAGTTTTCAAAGTTTGTAAGTATCCGTTGCATTTTATGACGCTGAAGTTTGCAACGTTGGAGTCCAACGAAATGTACGAAAAAAAAAAATTCGATTGTCATCTTTTTTATTTCATGAATCGCTTAAAGAGGTCAAAAAATTGAGGATTGCAAATTTTGAACAAAAAAATCGTTCCGGAACCCACCCTTTAAGGGAGTTGAACTTTCGAAAAAATTCTAACACCAGCTGTATGGGCATTCTCATCTTTTTTATTTCACGAATCTCTTGAAGGGATCAAACAAGTGTGAAAAAAAAATATACCAAAAAAAAAAAGTTTCCGGAACACACCCTTTCAGGGGGTTGAATTTTCGGAAACATTCTAGCACCGGCTGTATAGGCATTCTCATCTTTTTTATTTCATGAATCGCTTAAAGAGGTCAAAAAACTGAGGACTGCAAATTTTGAACAAAAAAATCGTTCCGGAACCCACCCTTTAAGGGAGTTGAACTTTCGAAAAAATTCTAACACCAGCTGTATGGGCATTCTCATCTTTTTTATTTCACGAATCTCTTGCAGGGGTCAAACAAGTGTGAAAAAAAAATATACCAAAAAAAAAAAGTTTCCGGAACACACCCGTTCAGGGGGTTGAATTTTCGGAAACATTCTAGCACCGGCTGTATGGGCATTCTCATCTTTTTTTTTCATGAATCGCTTAAAGAGGTCAAAAAACTGAGGATCGCAAGTTTGGAACAAAAAAATCGTTCCGGAACCCACCCTTTAAGGGAGTTGAACTTTCGAAAAAATTCTAACACCAGCTGTATGGGCATTCTCATCTTTTTTATTTCACGAATCTCTTGAAGGGGTCAAACAAGTGTGAAAAAAAATATACCAAAAAAAAAAAGTTTCCGGAACACACCCGTTCAGGGGGTTCAATTTTCGGAAACATTCTAGCACCGGCTGTATGGGCGTTCTCATCTTTTTTTTTCATGAATCGCTTAAAGAGGTCAAAAAACTTTGGATTGCAAGTTTTGAACAAAAAAATCGTTCCGGAACCCACCCTTTAAGGGAGTTGAACTTTCGAAAAAATTCTAACACCAGCTGTATGGGCATTCTCATCTTTTTTATTTCACGAATCTCTTGAAGGGGTCAAACAAGTGTGATAAAAAAATATACCAAAAAAAAAAGTTTCCGGAACACACCCGTTCAGGGGGTTGAATTTTCGGAAACATTCTAGCACCGGCTGTATGGGCATTCTCATCTTTTTTATTTCATGAATCGCTTAAAGAGGTCAAAAAACTGAGGATTGCAAGTTTCGAACAAAAAAATCGTTCCGAAACCCACCCTTTAAGGGAGTTGAACTTTCGAAAAAATTCTAACATCAACTGTATGGGCATTCTCATCTTTTTTATTTCACGAATCTCTTGAAGGGGTCAAACAAGTGTGAAAAAAAAATATACCAAAAAAAAAAAGTTTCCGGAACACACCCGTTCAGGGGGTTGAATTTTCGGAAACATTCTAGCACCGGCTGTATGGGCATTCTCATCTTTTTTATTTCATGAATCGCTTAAAGAGGTCAAAAAACTGAGGATTGCAAGTTTCGAACAAAAAAATCGTTCCGGAACCCACCCTTTAAGGGAGTTGAACTTTCGAAAAAATTCTAACACCAGCTGTATGGGCATTCTCATCTTTTTTATTTCACGAATCTCTTGAAGGGGTCAAACAAGTGTGAAAAAAAAATATACCAAAAAAAAAAAGTTTCCGGAACACACCCGTTCAGGGGGTTGAATTTTCGGAAACATTCTAGCACCGGCTGTATGGGCATTCTCATCTTTTTTATTTCATGAATCGCTTAAAGAGGTCAAAAAACTGAGGATCGCAAGTTTGGAACAAAAAAATCGTTCCGGAACCCACCCTTTAAGGGAGTTGAACTTTCGAAAAAATTCTAACACCAGCTGTATGGGCATTCTCATCTTTTTTATTTCACGAATCTCTTGAAGGGGTCAAACAAGTGTGAAAAAAAAATATACCAAAAAAAAAAGTTTCCGGAACACACCCGTTCAGGGGGTTGAATTTTCGGAAACATTCTAGCACCGGCTGTATGGGCATTCTCATCTTTTTTATTTCATGAATCGCTTAAAGAGGTCAAAAAACTGAGGATCGCAAGTTTGGAACAAAAAAATCGTTCCGGAACCCACCCTTTAAGGGAGTTGAACTTTCGAAAAAATTCTAACACCAGCTGTATGGGCATTCTCATCTTTTTTATTTCACAAATCTCTTGAAGGGGTCAAACAAGTGTGAAAAAAAAATATACCAAAAAAAAAAAGTTTCCGGAACACACCCGTTCAGGGGGTTGAATTTTCGGAAACATTCTAGCACCGGCTGTATGGGCATTCTCATCTTTTTTATTTCATGAATCGCTTAAAGAGGTCAAAAAACTGAGGACTGCAAATTTTGAACAAAAAAATCGTTCCGGAACCCACCCTTTAAGGGAGTTGAACTTTCGAAAAAATTCTAACACCAGCTGTATGGGCATTCTCATCTTTTTTATTTCACGAATCTCTTGAAGGGATCAAACAAGTGTGAAAAAAAAATATACCAAAAAAAAAAGTTTCCGGAACACACCCGTTCAGGGGGTTGAATTTTCGGAAACATTCTAGCACCGGCTGTATGGGCATTCTCATCTTTTTTATCTCATGAATCGCTTAAAGAGGTCAAAAAACTGAGGACTACAAATTTTGAACAAAAAAATCGTTCCGGAACCCACCCTTTAAGGGAGTTGAACTTTCGAAAAAATTTTAACACCAGCTGTATGGGCATTCTCATCTTTTTTATTTCACGAATCTCTTGAAGGGGTCAAACAAGTGTGAAAAAAAAATATACCAAAAAAAAAAAGTTTCCGGAACACACCCGTTCAGGGGGTTGAATTTTCGGAAACATTCTAGCACCGGCTGTATGGGCATTCTCATCTTTTTTATTTCATGAATCGCTTAAAGAGGTCAAAAAACTGAGGATCGCAAGTTTGGAACAAAAAAATCGTTCCGGAACCCACCCTTTAAGGGAGTTGAACTTTCGAAAAAATTCTAACACCAGCTGTATGGGCATTCTCATCTTTTTTATTTCACGAATCTCTTGAAGGGGTCAAACAAGTGTGAAAAAAAAATATACCAAAAAAAAAAGTTTCCGGAACACACCCGTTCAGGGGGTTGAATTTTCGGAAACATTCTAGCACCGGCTGTATGGGCATTCTCATCTTTTTTATTTCATGAATCGCTTAAAGAGGTCAAAAAACTGAGGATCGCAAGTTTGGAACAAAAAAATCGTTCCGGAACCCACCCTTTAAGGGAGTTGAACTTTCGAAAAAATTCTAACACCAGCTGTATGGGCATTCTCATCTTTTTTATTTCACAAATCTCTTGAAGGGGTCAAACAAGTGTGAAAAAAAAATATACCAAAAAAAAAAAGTTTCCGGAACACACCCGTTCAGGGGGTTGAATTTTCGGAAACATTCTAGCACCGGCTGTATGGGCATTCTCATCTTTTTTATTTCATGAATCGCTTAAAGAGGTCAAAAAACTGAGGACTGCAAATTTTGAACAAAAAAATCGTTCCGGAACCCACCCTTTAAGGGAGTTGAACTTTCGAAAAAATTCTAACACCAGCTGTATGGGCATTCTCATCTTTTTTATTTCACGAATCTCTTGAAGGGATCAAACAAGTGTGAAAAAAAAATATACCAAAAAAAAAAGTTTCCGGAACACACCCGTTCAGGGGGTTGAATTTTCGGAAACATTCTAGCACCGGCTGTATGGGCATTCTCATCTTTTTTATCTCATGAATCGCTTAAAGAGGTCAAAAAACTGAGGACTACAAATTTTGAACAAAAAAATCGTTCCGGAACCCACCCTTTAAGGGAGTTGAACTTTCGAAAAAATTTTAACACCAGCTGTATGGGCATTCTCATCTTTTTTATTTCACGAATCTCTTGAAGGGGTCAAACAAGTGTGAAAAAAAAATATACCAAAAAAAAAAAGTTTCCGGAACACACCCGTTCAGGGGGTTGAATTTTCGGAAACATTCTAGCACCGGCTGTATGGGCATTCTCATCTTTTTTATTTCATGAATCGCTTAAAGAGGTCAAAAAACTGAGGACTGCAAATTTTGAACAAAAAAATCGTTCCGGAACCCACCCTTTAAGGGAGTTGAACTTTCGAAAAAATTCTAACACCAGCTGTATGGGCATTCTCATCTTTTTTATTTCACGAATCTCTTGTATCAAAATTTTTTCTCATAATTATTTTTCATTCTCATTCTTATTGGGTAGAACAACTGTATTTTCAATTCGTTGAAAGTTTTTTTATTGGATTTTAATAGGTTTTAATGTATTTGACTATTAATGCTTTTATTATTTTTATTTATTTAATAACTTTTTGTGAAGTTTATACTTAATTTTGGGCAGGTTTGAATTGGCATGTTTTGTGAGATTGTGATTTGATTGATAAATTTTTGAGAGGTTCTTATAACTTTTTGTGAGTTTCTAATTTATTGAGAAAGTTTTTGTGGGGTTCTCCTATCATTTTTTGAGAGATTTGATATGATTCAGAGAATTTTTGCAAGGTTGGGTTTCTTGGGAGAAAATCTCTTTTATAATTTTTACTGAAGGTTTTGTGTCGAAACTGAGATTTGTTACCGGACAAACTATTTGGAGGGAGTAAATGTACTTGTCTCAACTTTTTTTACAGCATTTATGCTGTTTTTTTGCGGTGATTTGTTGACTTTTTGTATGGAATTCATACCTTGTCAATTAAATATGTCTATATTGTGTACGTACTTGGGTGATACAAAAAAATCAGCATTTTTGTTCGGTGTTGCAGCAAAATATAATAATATTTTATCAAAAAGTGATTCTATCAAGAATTCGATCCTTAATAAAAATTTTAAAGGCCGCTCTAGCGATTTTTTTCTGATTTCGGCTAAAAATGGATACATGATCGAATTTCGAGCTACCGTATCGCTACTATATCGGGACTAAAAATGCCTTGTGAAATAGTTCTCTAAGAAGTGTTCAAGTGAATTCAAACTTCGTAATTAACCGTCAGAACTTATAAAATTATTAGATTACTTAAAAACTTGTAGTAGTTCTGAAAAGATACGACGTATGAAAGAACCACGAGCAAACAAGAACTCATTTTTTTTTTAATTTTGTAAAAAAAAATTGTTCAAAAAAATATTAGAACGAAATATACATACCAACAGAAATAAAATGCACTAAAAGTTATCGAATTTAATAAAAAATTTGAATAAAACAAAATTCTCGGAGCAAAATAAAGTATGTAAATTATACGTCGAATTAAAAAAAAAATTGTTAGGAAGAAAAAATGCCGTATCGAAATACCATAAATAATTACACCGAAAAAATACTTCAATAGCATCAAAATGCACTTAAAGTTTTTGAATAAAAGAAATCAAAACGAAACGATATTTTGAAACAAAAAAAGCTATGTGCGCAGAATATCGAGAGCAAACGTTCGATTAGAAAAAAGAATTTCAGTAGAAGTACTACACCAGTTTTTTTATAACGTTTATTGATTACGAATTTTATATCATCAGCAATTGGTAAAAAAAAAAAAGAAATTGTTAAAGTACTTATGAAATTCTTTTCATTTAGCTCAAAATGGTTTCGCATCACTTGCTTCCGTTTTGAGTTGGTTTCATTCCGATTGTCTTTTTCATTTCAAAACTTCAGGTGCATTTTATTTCTATTAGAACATTTCTTCATATACTTAATCTCTTTTTGAATTTGCGAAACAACCAAATTTATGCTGACAAAGTTACCGACTAAAAAAATTTGGATGGAAAAAAGAGTTTCGACCGAAGTACATAGCGAGATTATGACAACGTTTATCAATTATGCATAGTACATTGTGTACATTTAGCAATAAAAAATGAGCGAACTACTTTAAGCCAATTTTTTTCCAATGAAAATTATTTTTTTTATTTAAAAA
This sequence comes from Rhimphoctona megacephalus, assembly GCA_963989365.1. Lineage (NCBI taxonomy): Eukaryota > Metazoa > Arthropoda > Insecta > Hymenoptera > Ichneumonidae > Rhimphoctona > Rhimphoctona megacephalus. The sequence goes on from OZ022415.1 coordinate 18,739,744, forward strand.
TTATTATTTAGTTTTTTTGATTATAATTTATACAATGTGCTTAATTCAATTCAATTTGCTGAATTCATTCATGGTTACAAACTTGCCAAGTTCTTAAAAAGTGATTCTCTCAAGAATTGGATCCTGAATAAAAATTTTAAGGTAGTACCCAGGTAAAATCACTTGAGACAGATTTTTCTGAAATTTTAACAGGTTATCAATTACAATAGGATCTATATCTCGTCCAAATTTTAGAGTGATCGACTCATACAATCCAGAAATAAATCCCATTAAAACTCGGTTGTTTTACATGTATCGCATATGCCATGTCGCTGTTAATGCCACATTCTCACTAATTAAGCTTTTATCTCGAGACAGATTTTTATGAAAAACGAATATGTAATAGAACAAAATATCAGGAATTTTTGCGGCTAGATTCAAAAACTATCGTCTCATACGTTTCCGAGATATTAATGTTCAAAGTTCGAAATTCATGATAAAATTGTACAAGTTTGAGACATGGAGGGGATAACACGGCAATGCTGTTAACTCGGCACAGGGATAGCCGACTCGTTTGCCGTGTGTGCGCACTCTTCTGCGCATTTTCTGAGCAGCTGATGGGTCGCGGTGTTGTCGCGATCTACCATTCGTCCAAATACACTAGTGTCCCCTCAGCTGTATATAGATTTCATTGTGTGGTCTGCCTGTACCCATCCAAAAGTTTACGCTTCTCGGAAAAATGTAATCGACTGATAATATGTTTAATAAGCAATCAATTATTTCAGTATATCCCTACAAGGATATATATATATATATGTATATATATATATATACCATATTATATAATGCGATATTAAAACAGCTCATTTTACCGAATTAAAAATATGAGAAATTGGACTAACTTTTGCTTACGCCAGAACCTGGGTACTACCTTAAAGTTCGCTCAAGCGATTTTTTAATTGTTTCTACTAAAAATGAATACATCATCGAATGTCGAGCTGGTGTATCGCGACTATATTCGGACTAAAAATACAATGTGAAATATTGATCTAAGAAGTGTTCAAATGAATTCAATCTTCATAATTAACCGTCAATACTTATAAAATTATTAGATTACTTAGTACGTACAGTAGTCCTGAGAAGGTACGATGCATAAAAGAACAACGAAAAAGTAAAAACTTGAATTTTTTTAATTTTGAAAAAAAAAATTTCAAAAGATATTACACCGAAACATGCGTGCCAACAGATCAACGGATCGGAAAATATTCCATAAAAAATGATACCGAAGAAATACTCCAATAGCATCAGAATGCACCGAAAGTTTTTAAATAAAAGTACTCATAACGAAACGAGATTTTGAAACAAAAAAGTATGCGCACGAAATTTCGAGAGTAAACATTTAATTTCAAACAAGAATTTAGTCCGAACTACTACGCGAGTTTTTCTTTTATAACGTTTATTGATTACGAATTATATCTTATTATGAGCAATAGGTAAAAAAATTGGTGAAGTACTTATGAAATTTTTTTTCTCAAATCAAATATCTTTTCACTCAAAATTATTTTAAGCGAAAAGATATTTGATATATATTTTATCAAAATAATGGAATTCAATAATAATGGGTTGCAAGTGCAAATAGTATTTTCATATATTTAAGGTCTCTACCACTCTAGGGTGATTCAAAACCATATATAATTCAAACCTAGGGTGGTATCATACACCATTCTCTCAGTTGTATAAAAACGAAGAGAGTAGTTTCCAAATAAACGTTGTTATTGCATGCAAGGGACATTTTATGGTAAAAGAAAAGAGGGAAGGGGCACCGTTTTCGACTCCGTTCAAGAGTTTACATTCAGAAAAATGGATTGTTGGGGCTAGGGTTAATAAAAAAAATTATTTATTTAGACACTATGCAAAAGTTTATTTATTGAATTACACTTTATTTTTGCATTATCACTCTTCTATCTATATATAGAAAAGTCACTTTAACCAAAAGTTGAAACTGACCCCAATCTTTATAACCTCACGACAAAGATATTAAATAATCATCGAATACGAGTTTATCATACACCATTCTCTTAGTTATAAAAAATAAAAACGGAGAATGGTTTTAAAATAAACCTTATTATTGTATTGGAGGAACATTTTATGGTAAAAGTGAAAAGGTATCGTTTTTGAATCCGTTGTAGTGTTAGATGTGGAAAATAAAAATTACAGGCTTAAAAATAATAAAAAATACATATTTGTTCAAGCACTGTTCGAAAGATGATTGAAAGGAATTGCACTTTATTATTTTCGCACTATCACTTTCTTATTATAATAAAAGTCACTGTAACCAAAAGTCGATCGAAACTAACCGCGATCTTTATAACCTCATGACTGTTCAAAAATTTATTACGGTTGTCGGTTAGCTGTCATATCCAGCGATCGTTTGAATATTACCAGAGTTTTACCAATAACACTAGTGTCACTAGACAGCGACTGCGAAAAAGACAATTGCGCATCAAAATGTGTGCAAAAAAATGCTCAATTTGTCGGCACAACGAAAAAAAAAACATTTATATTTTTAGTACTATTTAAGCTACGAGGTTCTAATTAGTGACGATCGAAAGAGAAAAAAAAATAAAAAAATATGTGAACTTAAATGAACCTCCAAAATGCTGTAATTTAGTTTATAGTAAAGAAACAATTTTTGAGAACAAGTAGAATCACGGTCCTTCTGGTAAAAGTGTCTTGTGCGACTTGCTTTGTAAATGTACTTGTCTCGAGTCGCTACCGTGACTCTTAATATAAAGGACTTTGTTTAATATTGTCGTGAGAATAAAATAAGTACGTTTTACAAAAAATTACTGTGTTGTGTTAATAAAAAAAAATACAATTTTTGAACTGTCAAAAAAAAATTACGAAATTTCAATGAAGAATATGGAGCGCTAGTACATAATAACGTACCAAGAGCCGCGGTAGCGGCTCAACGCCAAGTTAAGGCATCTTCTCACTTTAGGCGCCTCAAAAATAGGCTGTTTTTGCGATTTTTTTTCGAGGATTTTTGCTTAAAATTATGGGATAAAACGGATCCTATGTAATAAACACATCTTTCAAGTACATGAAAAAATTTTTATTTTATTTTTTTAAACAATTATTATAATACATCAGTAGCATTGAAAAACCCGTGTAAAAATGTTATGGTCGTGGCTTGTTGATGGTATCTCCGAGACGGGTCGTCTGAAACAAAAAAATAAAACTGTTTTAGATTCAGTATGTCAGTGGCTATAGCGCATATCATCAGATTTTTGATATTCGCGAAAATAACAAAATGGCGCACGTTTTTCGAAAAAGTAAAAAAAAACCACGATTTTTTTGCAGTTTTTTGTAAAAAAAAAATTCTTAAAATCAAAATTTAAAAAATCTGATGATATGCGCTATAGCCATAACTATGAAGCATATGTCATTCAAATTTCATGACAATCGGCCGGATAGTTTCCGAAATTTCATCAACAAAGCACCGAAAAACCTTGTTTTGAGATAACTGCGTTTAAAGTTTTGGAGGGATCGCCGGGTACTCTCAGGTAGTCACCTAACGGTCGCCAAAAAATGTAGTTAGACTCGTCCGATCTTTATGAAATTTCGAGATGACATTTTTGAAGATATGTACTTTCAAAATTTAAAAAAAAAAAAAAATCGATTTTTTTAAATTTCCAAAGTGAGAAGACGCCTTAAAAAAAAAGAGCTGTTCTTACTGCAATACCTTGTGAGGAAGTTTTTCGACCGTCTGTGAATAAATGTTTTCTAGCAGAATACGTTTTTTCACAATATTGAAAATAAAAATTCGAAAGAAATCGCTACGGCCAATCTAAGCTCGAGCGTTGCCGCAAGTTTCTATCATTCCAATGTTAGGTGTGTCCGATTATTTTCAATTTTCAAACCGCTGTTACAAAGAAACGGGTATAAAACTGTCTGAAAAAAGCATAATATACTGGGATAGCATTATATGATCAATATTTTACAATACATACATATGACACGGTCTACGCCATTTCACCTGTTTGTTCGTAAAATATTACTCAGTGATTATTTTTTATTCATAATTATTTTTTGGTTTTAATTTTAGTAACGTTCAAAATTGATTTTAGAAAGATGGAAATACTTCGAAGGTTTATATCTTCTTCATTTATCGAGTTGCGGACAAATTGCAATGATTTTCTTTTTTTAAGCGTTCCTATGCTTACGAAAGAATTTTCTAAAATGTTATTGCAAGAGTTGTTCGATCGTAGCCTTATTCTTCCATCTATTTTTTTGGCGAATATCTTTTCTTTTCGGTATATTTGAAATTCTTTCATGAATGATATTAATCAATGGTACAACAATTTTTATGATTCCTCTTTGCTTGTGATTAAATGGATTGTTTCAATTTTGTCTATCATTTTTTAATAGGAATTATTTTCCATAGAATCTTAATGCCCATTGAATCTCATTAAAATTATTGATTTTAATGAAAACAGTGTGAAAACTTTTAAGAAACAAATTATCGAGTCAATAAAAGAATTTGTAAAGAAGTAATCTTTCTCTGACACCTGTAGAACAAAATTCCGGCATTTGATGAGAATCAAACTAGTCTTCGAAACGATTGAATCACCTATATCATTTATTACAATTATATTGATAGAAAAAAACTTAACATTTATTTATCATGAAGCAAAACCATTTATTGAACTGATCAAGGTTTTGCGAATTTATCGAAAAAAATCAGAACGGTGATCTTTAAAAAAAAAAAAAATTGTTTTTTCTTTGAACCCAAAAAAACATTGGAAATGCTAATAATCGTTCTTTTAACATTTGTCGATATTTTGAATAATCACACAGTTATAGGTGTTTAAAAATGTTCGAATTCTAGAAAATCAAGCTTATGGTAAACATTTTAATCAACCTTATAATAAACATTTTTGTAATAACCGAGGCAAAAACCTAAAAAAATGCTTTGGACTTTTTTGTCGAGTATTGTTTTACGAAAAAAGTTGTTACGAAATATAAAATGTCAAATATATATCTATACAAATACAAATACCCACGTATATATATAAAAAGAAAAGTCCGAAAACCATCATATTCGAGTATGTAAGAGTGCGGCAGGTCTCACCCTGGCTTGTTTATTACATACTTGGCGTTGAGCCGCTGCCGCGCCTCTTGATATTATTCTTGGACTTGTTTTGATTTTGCCATAGCGAGTTCGTATATTTATATATATGTATGTATATGTGTTTGGCATCGCTGAAGTGAGGAGCGTACGAAGAACCGCACAAAGAGGAGACGGCCGAGAATCGGCTACGCACGCTACGTATATTATATATAGATATATATATATATATATATGGCTTTTCATTGCGTCATTTTGGGCCGTCCTTTGTAATCTCCTGCCAAGACGCTATGAATGAATGTAGCACCAGAGCGCGGCTGCGGTGGGCAAAGACGACACGTGTATAATATCTAAAAATCTAACTATTTATAATGAAACAATAAAATATTTATAGATATAATTATGATGGTACTAAAAAAATTCAAAGAGACCCTTGAAGTATTTCCATCTGTCTAAGATCAATTTTTAACGGTTCTAATATCAAAACCAAAAAATAGATACGACTAAAAAATAATCACTGAGTAATATTTTACGAACAAACAGGTGAAATGGCGTAGATCCTGTCATATGTAACTGTTGTAAAATTTTATTCAAATAATGCTATCCCGGTGTATTATGCTTTTTTTTCAGATAGTTTTATACCTGTTTCTTTGTAAGAGCGGTCAAAATAATCGGAAACACCCTAGTATTGGAATGATAGAAACTTGCGACAACGCTCGAGCTTAGGTTGACCGTAGGGATTACTTTCGCATTTTTATTTTCAATAACGTGAAAGATACATATTCTGCTAGAATACATTTTTTTACAGACGGTCGAAAAACTTCCTCAAAAAATATTGCAGTATGTACAGTGATTTTTTTTTAAATACTAATCGTCGAGCCGCTACCGCGGCTCCTGAAACATTATTATATACTAGCGTTCTATGTTTTTCACTGACAATTGGTATTTTCTTTTGACAGTTGGTAGTTCGGTAGAGTTGGGGTCCACGTGTGACCATATATTTTTTTGCATGATATCGAAAGAGGATAATTTTTTTTACGTGTTGATCGAATTAAAACATTTTTTACCGTGTAGTTTTTGAGCTATTAGCTATAAAAAATACATTGTATCCATAGTAGAACGCCGGAAATAGCATTGGTTAGAACTTTCATTTCGAGAATACTCAAAAATTAGTCGTTCAACCCACGAAAAAAAACTTATTGCTCTATCTACGATATGTAAAGCATCTTTTACAAGTAATTGATACACCGCAAAAAAACAGCATAAATGCTGTAAAAAAAGTTGAGACAAGTACATTTACTCCCTCCAAATAGTTTGTCGGGTAACAAATCTCAGTTTCGACACAAAACCTTCACTATAAATTATAAAAGAGATTTTCTCCCAAGAAACCCAACCTTGCAAAAATTCTCTGAATCATATCAAATCTCTCAAAAAATGATAGGAGAACCCCACAAAAACTTTCTCAATAAATTAGAAACTCACAAAAAGTTATAAGAACCTCTCAAAAATTTATCAATCAAATCACAATCTCACAAAACATGCCAATTCAAACCTGCCCAAAATTAAGTATAAACTTCACAAAAAGTTATTAAATAAATAAAAATAATAAAAGCATTAATAGTCAAATACATTAAAACCTATTAAAATCCAATAAAAACACTTTCAACGAATTGAAAATACAGTTGTTCTACCCAATAAGAATAAGAGTAAAAAATAATTATGAGAAAAAATTTTGACATAAAAAAAATTGCAAATGCAAAAAATTAGATTGAAAAAAAAATTTCGGCCGAAGTACTTGGTGAGCTTTTCGCTTAATTTACATAATATATCACTTATGGTTACAAACTCGTCAAGTACTTCGGCCGAAATTTTTTTTTCAATCTAATTTTTTGCGTTTGAAATCTTTCTTGTATCAAAATTTTTTCTCATAATTATTTTTTATTCTCATTCTTATTGGGTAGCACAACTGTATTTTCAATTCGTTGAAAGTGGTTTTATTGGATTTTAATAGGTTTTAATGTATTTGACTATTAATGTTTTTATTATTTTTATTTATTTAATAACTTTTTGTAAATTTTATACTTAATTTTTGGACAGGTTTGAATTGGCAGCTTTTGTGGAATTATGATTTGATTGATAAATTTTTGAGAGGCTCTTATAACTTTTTGTGAGTTTCTAATTTATTGAGAAAATTTTTGTGGGGTTCTCCTATCATTTTTTGAGAGATTTGCTATGATTTAGAGAATTTTTGCAAGATTGGGTTTCTTGTGAGAAAATCTCTTTTATAATTTTTAGTGAAGGTTTTGTGTCGAAACTGAGATTTGTTACCGGACAAACTATTTGGGGGGAGTAAATGTACTTGTCTCAACTTTTTTTACAGTATTTATGCTGTTTTCTTGCAGTTGCAATTACCACAATGAATAAAATTCATTCTCCATTAATAGCTTTAGATTATAATATTACTGAAATGCTCATTTGGTACATAATTTCATATTTTTCGGTAAAATAAATATAAGATACAAGATTCCGGGCGCGATCTTAAGAAGTTTTAAGTCATTTATATAAAAATGATCTATGAAAGTGAAAAACGTTTTAAACGTATGTTTAAGTTTACGATTTGCGGCTTTCACGGCTGTTGTTGAGTTATATATGAGTTGGTTTTTGACTACCCTTTCAAATGGAACCTGTTTTGATTTGTTAACCTTTTTAAATTCATTCAACCATTTAAAAGAAAATATGAGGAATTTGGAAAAAAATAATCGTTTGTTTATCGATTCACAACTGTCGTTAGGGTCGATTCAAGTAGTTCTATATAAACATTCATTTTCATTTCATCAGAAGCACAGAGTCATTACTGTGATAATAGCATTTTTTCGAAAATTCACCCTTCCACCCCCCCTCCCAAAAAGATGAGAATGCCCATACAGCTGGTGTTAGAATTTTTTCGAAAGTTCAACTCCCTTAAAGGGTGGGTTCCGGAACGATTTTTTTGTTCAAAATTTGCAATCCTCAATTTTTTGACCTCTTTAAGCGACTCATGAAATAAAAAAGATGACAATCGAATTTTTTTTTTTTCGTACATTTCGTTGGACTCCAACGTTGCAAACTTCAGCGTCATTGCATTTTAATGATATGAATTCTGATACTATCAAAAAGAAAGCACCCAAAGACTTTCTGAAACAACTTGTGGAATTTATTATCACAAAACCTATTTTTTATGTATCTATTGCGATTCAAAGACAGAAATTTTGATCCCATCCCAACTCGAGGGACAAAAGACTTTTTGTAATAAAGTTTTCAATCCATAATATAGATACAATCCATAATCAGAGACAAAAAGTTGAAATACTTGGCACACATTTAACTTTACTAAATTTTCAAAGTTTATAGGTTTTCGTTGCATTTAAGTGACACAAATTTTGATGCCATCAAAAAAAGTATACCCAAAGTCTTCTTGAAACAACTTTTCGCATTCATAACGCTATAACCAAAGCAGGAAATTGATGAAAAACTTAGCATTCATTAGGTCCAACAAAATTTTTCAACGTTTGAATGTATCCATTGCGTCACGGAGACAGAAATTTTGACCCCATGCAGAAATGAGCAGCCAGACTGTAACAAATTTTTTAATTCATGTTGCCACAGTCAAAGTGAAGAACTAGAAATACACGTATTTGGTATGGAACCATTGCATACCAATGAGCCAAAAAAAAGTGACCATAGAGTAAACCTGAAATAAACGGAAAAATATACGACAATTGTTTAAAATAACCATTCCACAACGAATTTAGTTTATACACATTTTATTTGACTTAAAATTTCGATGGTTTATTTGAATTCATCAACATAATATTTGCGTGCTATTTCCTCATAGAGGAATAAAATTTAAGATTGGAAAAAAAAAATCGGAGATATAGGTTATCGGACCTATTTTTGTCGCTGGATATCAAAATACTTATAAATGTTATTGGCAGACGTATAACTTTATCGTATAAATGCAATACTCTACCCTTTTTTTCCGCTGAATTTCGACATAACTTTTTTTTCTTAATTTATCAATGTCATTACGCATTTCGTTATTTATTAACACTCAGACTAGCGGTTCAGGTTATGTTTTTTATCGCAAATCCTATAAAAGCATTCGTTATTAAAGTAAAAATTATTTTTAACGAACGAAAATACTTTCACCGGTATTATCGGATGGTATATTCACTTAACTATAAAATTTAACATTTTACAACTTTATCTAAATGGCTCGTAAGTCCGACATATCGAGTTTCAAAACTTCGCTCGCATGTTCCGATGTACAAAATGGATAAATCAAATCAGAGACTTGATCACACAACCACTTTTACTAAACTAAAGTTTATTATTTTACACTGAACTATGCGATGAACGTTTTTACTTACTGTCTTTGTCCCGCACTTCGTAAAGTCAAAACTCCGTTTTTTCATGACCATCACAACTGACAGACTCACGCTACAGATATATAAAACCCTGCAAAAAAAAAGCATAAATGCTGTAAAAAAAGTTGAGGCAAGTACATTTACTGCTCCCAAATAGTTGGTCCGGTAACAAATCTCAGTTTCGACACAAAACCTTCACTAAAAGTAATAAAAGAGATTTTCTCCCAAGAAAACCAACCTTGCAAAAATTCTCTGATTCACATCAAATCTCTCAAAAAAAATAGGAGAACCTCACAAAAATTTTCTGAATAAATTAGAAACTCACAAAAAGTTATAAGAGCCTCTCAAAAATTTATCAATCAAATCATTATTTCACAAAAGATGCCAATTTAAACCTGCCCAAAAATTAAGTCTAAACTTCACAAAAAGTTATTAAATAAATAAAAATGATAAAAGCATTTAGTCAAATACATTAAAACCTATTAAAATCCAATAAAAACACTTTCAACGAATTGAAAATACAGTTGTTCTACACAATAAGAATAAGAATAAAAAATAATTATGAGAAAAAATTTTGATACAAAAAAGATTTTAAACGCAAGAAATTAGATTGAAATAAAAATTTCGGCCGAAGTACTTGGCGAGTTTGTAACCATAAGTGATATATTATGTAAATTAAGCGAAAAAACTCACCGAGTACTTCGGTCGGAATTTTTTTTTCAATCTAATTTTTTGCGTTTGAAATCTTTTTTTTATCAAATTTTGTTCTCATAATTATTTTTTATTCTTATTCTTGTTGGATAGAACAACTGTATTTTCAATTCGTTGAAAGTGTTTTTATTGGATTTTAATAGGTTTTAATGTATTTGACTATTAATGCTTTTATCATTTTTAGTCATTTAATAACTTTTTGTGAAATTCAGACTTAATTTTTGGACAGATTTGAATTGGCATCTTTTGTGAAATTATGATTTGATTGATAAATTTTTGAGAGGCTCTTATAACTTTTTGTGAGTTTCTAATTTATTGAGAAAATTTTTGTGGGGTTCTCCTATCATTTTTTGAGAGATTTGATATGAATCAGAGAATTTTTGGAAGGTTGGTTTTCTTGGGAGAAAATCTCTTTTATAATTATTAGTGAAGGTTTTGTGTCGAAACTGATGCGAGATTTGTTACCGGACAAACTATTTGGGGGGAGTAAAGTACTTGTCTCAACATTTTTTACAGCATTTATGCTGTTTTTTGCGGGGATTTGTTGACTTTTTGTATGGAATTCATACCTTGTCAACTAAATATATCTATATTGTGTACGTACTTGGGTGATACAAAAAAATCAGCATTTTTTTTCGGTGTTGCAGCAAAATATAATAATATTTGATCGAAAAGTGATTCTATCAAGAATTCGATCCTTAATAAAAATTTTAAAGACCGCTCTAGCGATTTCTTTCTGATTTCGACTAACTAAAAATGGATACATGATCGAATTTCAAGCTACTGTATCGCTACTATATCGGGACTAAAAATGCATAGTGAAATAGTTCTCTAAGAAGTGTTCAAGTGAATTCAAACTTCGTAATTAACCGTCAGAACTATAAAATTATTAGATTACTTAAAAACTTGTAGTAGGTCTGAAAAGATACGACGTATAAAAGAACCACGAACAAATAAGAACTCATTTCTTCTTTTATTTTGTAAAAAAAAATTGTTCATAAAAATATTAGACCGAACTATACAACCAACAGAAATAAAATGCACTAAGTTTTCGAATTTAATAAAAAATCTAAATAAAACAAAATTCTCGGAGCAAAATAAAGTATGTAAATTATACGTCGAATTAAAAAAAAAATTGTTAGGAAAAAAAATTCCGTATCGAAAAATATTCCATAAATAATTACACCGAAAAAATACTTCAATAGCATCAAAATGCACTTAAAGTTTTTGAATAAAAGAAATCAAAACACAACGATATTTTGAAACAAAAAAAGGTATGTGCACAGAACATCAAGAGCAAACGTTCGATTAGAAAAAAGAATTTCAGCAGAAGTACTACACCAGTTTTTTTATAACGTTTATTGATTACGAATTTTATATCATTAGCAATTGGTAAAAAAAAAATAAATTGTTGAAGTACTTATGAAATTCTTTTCTTTCAGGGTAAAATAATTTCGCATCATTTGCTTCCGTTTTGAGTTGGTTTAATTCTGATTTTTTTTTTCATTTCGAAACTTCAGGTGCTTTTTATTTCTATTAGAATAATTCTTTATATACTTAGTCTCTTTTTGAATTTGCGAAACAACCAAATTTATACTGACAAAGTTACCGACTAAAAAAATTTGGATGGAAAAAAAAGTTTCGACCGAAGTACATAGCGAGGTTATGACAACGTTTATCAATTATGCATAGCACATTGTGTACATTCAGTAATAAAAAATGAGCGAACTACTTTAAGCCAATTTTTTTCCAATAAAAATTATTTTTTTTATTTAAAAATTATTATTTAGTTTTTTTGATTATCATTTATACATGTGCTTAATTCAATCCAATTTTCTTAATTTATTCATGGTTACAAACTTGCCAAGTACTTCGGCCCAAATTTTTTTTTCAATTTAATTTTTTTCTTTTGAAATTTTTTGTTGTATCTGAACTTTTTCATTCTAATTTTTTATTCTTGTTCTTTTTGCGTAGAACAACTGTACTGTAGCACATCCATATTTTTAATTAAATGGAAGATTTTTTATAAGAGGTTAACAGGTTTTAATGTTTTTACTATTAAAACTTTTATAGTTTTAATTTATTTTTGTAAAATTTAGACTTCATTTTTGGTCGAATTTGAATTAGCATCTTTTGTGAGATTATGATTTGATCGGTAAATTTTTGTGAGGCTGTCTTATAATTTTTTGCAAGTTTCTAATTTATTGAGAAAATTTTTGTGGGGTTCTATAATTTTTTGAGAGATTTGATGTGAATGAGAGAATTTTTGCAAGGTTAGTTTTTTTGGGAGGAAATCTCTTTTATAACTTTTGTTAGGGTTCGCGTTCAGAAGGAGATTTTTTACCGGAACAACTATTTGGGGGGAGTAAATGTACTTGTCTCAACTTTTTTTACAGCATATATGCTGTTTTTTGCGAGGATTTGTTGACTTTTTTGTATGAAATTCATAGCTTGCCAATTAAACATGTCTATATTGTGTACGTATCTGATTGATATAAAAGAATTAACATTTTTTTTGGTATTGCAGCAAAATATGGTAACATTTTATCAAAAAGTGATTCTCTCATGAATTGGATACTGAATAAAAATTTTAAAGGTCGCTCAAGCGAGTTTTTAATTGTTTCTGCTAAAAATGGACCCGCAAAAAACAGCATAAATGCTGTAAAAAAAGTTGAGACAAGTACATTTATTCCCCCCAAATAGTTTGTCCGGTAACAAATCTCAGTTTCGACACAAAACCTTCACTAAAAATTATAAAAGAGATTTTCTCCCAAGAAAACCAACCTTGCAAAAATTCTCTGATTCATAGCAAATCTCTCAAAAAATGATAGGAGAACCCCACAAAAATTTTCTCAAAAATTAGAAACTCACAAAAAGTTAAAAGAGTCTCTCAAAAATTTATCAATCAAATCATAATTTCACAAAAGATGCCAATTCAAACCTGCCCAAAAATTAAGTCTAAACTTCACAAAAAGGTATTAAATAAATAAAAATGATAAGAGCATTAATAGTCAAATACATTAAAACCTATTAAAATTCAATAAAAACACTTTCAGCGAATTGAAAATACAGTTGTTCTACCCAACAAGAATAAGAATAAAAAATAATTATGAGAAAAAATTTTAATACAAAAAAGATTTCAATCGCAAATATTAGATTGAAAAAAAAATTTCGGCCGAAGTACTTGGCGAGGTTTTTCGCTTAATTTATATAATATATCACTTATGGTTACAAACTCGCCAAGTACTTCGGCCGAAATTTTTTTTTCAATCTAATTTTTTGCGTTTGAAATCTTTTTTGTATTAAAATTTTTTCTCATAATTATTTTTTATTCTTATTCTTGTTGGGTAGAACAACTGTATTTTCAATTCGTTGAAAGTGTTTTTATTGAATTTTAATAGGTTTTAATGTATTTGATTATTAATGCTTTTATCATTTTTATTTATTTAATACCTTTTTGTGAAGTTTAGACTTAATTTTTGGGCAGGTTTGAATTGACATCTTTTGTGAAATTATGATTTGATTGATAAATTTTTGAGAGACTCTTTTAACTTTTTGAGAGTTTCTAATTTTTGAGAAAATTTTTGTGGGGTTCTCCTATCATTTTTTGAGAGATTTGCTATGAATCAGAGAATTTTCGCAAGGTTGGTTTTCTTGGGAGAAAATCTCTTTTATAATTTTTAGTGAAGGTTTTGTGTCGAAACTGAGATTTGTTACCGGACAAACTATTTGGGGGGAGTAAATGTACTTGTCTCAACTTTTTTTACAGCATTTATGCTGTTTTTTGCGGGGTTCTATTATTCTATATTAGGAGGTATTATTCATCAGTGGTTATTATTATAATTATTATTATTAGTGGTTATTATTATTATAGTGGTATTATTCTATATTAGGTGGTATTATTCATCATTCTCTCTGTTATATAAAAAACGAAGAGAATGGTTTCCAAATAAACCTTACCATTGCATGCAAGAGACATTTTATGGTAAAAGAGAAGAGGCACCGTTTTCGACTCCGTTCTATAGTTTACGTTCGAAAAAATGGATTGTTGGGGCTAGGATTAATAAAAAAAAATATTTATTAAGGCACTATTAAAAAGTTTATTTATTGAATTACACTTTATTTTTGCATCATCACTCTTCTATCTATATATATAAAAGTCACTTTAACCCAAAGTTGAAACTGACCGCGATCTTTATAACCTCACGACAAAGATATTAAATAATCATCGAATACGAGTTTATGATACACCATTCTCTTAGCTATAAAAAAACGGAGAATGGTTTCTAAATTAACCTTATTATTGCATTCGAGGAACATTTTATGGTAAAAGAGAAAAGGTATCGTTTTCGACTCCGTTGTAGAGTTAGATGTGGAAAATAAAAATTACAGGCTTAACAATAATAAAAAATACATATTTGTTCAAGTACTGTTCGAAAGATGATTGAAATGAATTGCACTTTATTATTTTTGCACTATCACTTTCTTATTATAATAAATGTCACTGTAACCAAAAGTCGATCGAAACTAACTGCGATCTTTATAACCGCATGACTGTTCAACAATATAGTACGATTGTCGGTTAGCTGTCATATCCAACGATCGATTGAATATTACCAGAGTTTTACCAATATCACTAGTGTCACTAGACAGCGACTACGAAAAAGACAGTTGCGCATCAAAATGTGTGCGAAGAAATGCTCAATTTTTGGGCACAACGAAAAAAAAACATTAATATTTTTAATACTATTTAAGCTACGAGGTTTTAATTAATCGCGATCGAAAGAGAAAAAAAGATAAAAAATACGTGAATTTAAATGAACCTCTAAAATGCTGTAATTTAGTTTATATTAAAGAAACAATTTTTGAGAACAAGTAGAATCTTCTTCTGGTAAAAGTGTCTTGTGCGACTCGCTTCGTAAATGTACTTATCTCGAGTCGCTACTGCGACTCTTAATACATCATCGAATTTCGAGCTGGTGTATCGCCACTATATTCGGACTAAAAATGCAATGTGAAATATTGATCTAAGAAGTGTTCAAATGAATTCAATCTTTGTAATTAACCGTCAATACTTATAAAATTATTAGATTACTTAATACGTACAGTAGTTCTGAGGAGATACGACGCATAAAAGAACAACGAACAAATAAAAACTTGAATTTTTTTAATTTTGTAAAAAAAAAATTCAAAATATATTACACCGAAACATGCGTGCCAACAGATCAACGGATCGAAAAATATCTCATAAAAAATGATAACGAAGAAATACTCCAATAGCATCAGAATGCACCGAAAGTTTTTAAATCAAAGTACTCATAACGAAACGAGATTTTGAAACACAAAAGTATACGCACGAAATTTCGAGAGCAAACGTTTGATTGGAAACAAGAATTTTGGCGGAACTACTACGCGAGTTTTTCTTTTATAACGTTTATTGATCACGAATTATATCTTATGAGCAATAGGTAAAAAAAAAAATTGGTGAAGTACTTATGAAATTTTTTTTTCACAAATCAAATATTTTTTCGCTCAAAATTATTTTGCGTCACTTGATTCCATTTTGGGTTGCCAGTGCAAATAGTATTTTCATATATTTAAAGTCTCTACCACTCTAGGGTGATTCAAAACCACATATAATTCAAACCTAGGGTGGTATCATACACCATTCTCTCAGTTATATAAAAACGAAGAGAGTAGTTTCCAAATAAACGTTATTATTGCATGTAATGGACATTTTATGGTAAAAGAGAAGAGGGATGAGGCACCGTTTTCGACTCCGTTCTAGAGTTTACGTTCAGAAAAATGCACGAAGAGAATTTTACGCGAAAAATTACTATGTTCACATTGCGTCGTGGAACCATGTCGTCGCTTTTGAGCAAAATTTACTATGTTTTGAAAAGAAAAACATAGTAAATTTTTTCACAATGGTCGACATGGTACCACGCCGCAATGCGAACATAGTAATTTTTCGTATAAAATTCTCTCCGTGTGGATTGTTGGGGCTAGGGTTAATAAAAAAAATTATTTATTTAGGCTCTATGCAAAAGTTTATTTATTGAATTACACTTTATTTTTGCATTATCACTCTTCTATCTATACATATAAAAGTCACTTTAACCAAAAGTTGAAACTGACCCCGATCTTTATAACCTCACGACAAAGATATTAAATAATCATCGAATACGAGTTTATCATACACCATTCTCTTAGTTATAAAAAATAAAAACGGAGAATGGTTTTTAAATAAACCTTATTATTGCATTCGAGGAACATTTTATGGTAAAAGAGAAAAGGTATTGTTTTTGACTCCGTTGTAGAGTTAGATGTGGAAAATAAAAATTACAGGCTTAAAAATAATAAAAAATACATATCTGTTAAAGCACTGTTCGAAAGATGATTGAAATGAATTGCACTTTATTATTTTCGCACTGTCACTTTCTTATTATAATAAAAGTCACTGTAACCAAAAGTCGATCGAAACTAACCGCGATCTTTATAACCTCATGACTGTTCAAAAATGTAGTACGGTTGTCGATTAGCTGTCATATCCAGCGATCGTTTGAATATTACCAGTGTTTTACCAATATCACTAGTGTCACTAGACAGCGACTGCGAAAAAGACAGTTGCGCATCTAAATGTGTGCGAAAAAATGCTCCATTTTTCGGCACAACGAAAAAAAAAACATTAATATTTTTAATACTATTTAAACTATGAAGTTCTAATTAGAGGCGATCGAAAGAGAAAAAAAAAATAAAAAATATGTGAACTTAAATGAACCTCCAAAATGCTGTAATTTAGTTTATATTAAGGAAACAATTTTCGAGAACAAGTAGAATCACGGTCCTTCTAGTAAATGTGTCTTATGCGACTCGCTTCGTAAATGTACTTGTCTCGAGTCGCTACCGTGACTCTTAATAACGTGGATTCGGTAGCAACCAATCATAGAGCTGGAAGGCAACAAATTGTCCTTGCTTGAGTTGGTGCACGCGCATGTACAGACGCGACGAATCCATCGATGTGTTAGAGATTTTAGCATAATCTTGAGCCTGTGCAAAGTTTTATCTCAGCAATTACGCCACCGAACATGCTGATTCTAGGCTCAATCGAAGAAGAATTTCTCTATTAATCTCTAGTTCAATTTTCAAAATACCTAACGGCTCCTGAGCTCCATAATTCAACAAAATGACATGCCAATTTTACCCCCACCACCGCGAATCGCTTTATTCAGAGAAAGTATAGACTCGGCGAGCCTCGGGCCAGCAGCCGACAGAGCTGCCAATGTACTTGTCCCGAGACTCTACCGAGTCTCTTGAATGTGCTTGAGCACATAATTGATATCGGGCTGTACCTTAGATCAAAGTATCTTCCCAGGCTTATTTTCCTTAACCATGCAGGCCAAGTTTTTGTATAGTCTCTGCATCGAACTTATGCGGTATGTACGTCATATATTTATGTAGTCCATACACATCGTCATCTGTGAACAACTAAATTCTTGCAAGATTACATAGTGAATCACAAAATTTTTATCGAAATGGAGTGATTCCTTCGATGTTTCAGGTCAATAAAAGAGTATTTTTTATTCCGAGCAATAATAGAAAATTTTGGAATATACTTTTGTTCGTAATTGTCTGTATTTTTTTAACATCGTTCGCACTTTCGGAATACAATCATGGTTTGGTTCAAGCAGATCCGTAAACTATTTCTAATAAAATTCAGTCTCAGGTTCACTTGGCTGTATGAAAAAAAATAGCGATTCCAATTCTTTTCGAAAAGATGAGATATGAGACAAATCAAGAGACTCGGTAGAGTCTCGGGACAAGTACATTGACAGCTCTGTCGTCTGCTGTCCCGGGGCTCGCGGAGTCTATATTATCTCTAAACGAGACGATTCGCGGTGGTGGGGGTAAAAATTTTATGACGTTTTCGCTAATTGTAGAGCCTAGGAGTCATTTGGCGGCTTGAAAAGCGAACTTTTGACTAATTGAGCGATGCTCTTTCGATTGAGCCTAAAATCAGCATGATTGGTTGCGTAATTGCTGAGAAAAAACTTTGCACAGGCTTAGGATTATGCTCGATTCTACTACATTCAAGAATTTGCCTTGTCTGTATATGCGCTCAGACGATACAATCAAAAGCGTTTTGATGCCCATCAAAACCCATTTCCATGAAAGCCGGTCTCCAGCAACGGAAGCAACGAGTTGCGATTGGTCACGATGACTCGTCTTTCCTCTGTACGGAGCCAACATAAAGTTTGAACGTTGTTTTGACATAACGAAGTGCGGGACGTGTGAGCAATTTTATGGATAAATTTATAAAACAAATCATTTCGTGGTTCAGTGTGGTAATATTTGATCGATCGTCCATATGACAGCTGACCAATATCTTTTTTATAACAGTCATGAGGTTATAAAGATCGCGGTCAATTTCAACTTTTGGTTAGAGTGGTGTTTATAGATAGACGAATAAAGAGTGACTTTTATATAGATAGAAGAGTGATGGTGGGAAAATAAAGTGTAATAATGAACTATTGAACAGTGTCTAAATAAATATTTTTTTAATTAAACCCAGCCCCTACAATTTTTTTCCAAACGTAAACTCTGCTACAGCGGAATCGAAAATGATCCCTTTTCCCTTTTACCATCAAAATGTTCCCCGAATGCAATAACAAGGTTTATTTAGAAACAATTCTCTTCGTTTTTTCTGTTAACCAAGAGAATGATGTATGATAAACTCGTATTCGGTGAATATTTAATATCTTTGTCGTGAGGTTATAAAGATCGCAGCCAGTTTCAACTTTTGCTTAAAGAGACTTTTATTATAGATAGAAGAGTGATAGTGCAAAAATAAAGTGTGATTCAATAAATAAACTTTTGGACAGTGTCTAAATAAATATATTTTTTTATTAACCCTAGACCCAACAATCCATTTTTCTGAATGTAAACTCTAGAACGGTGTCGAAAACGGTGCCTGTTTACTTTTACCATAAAATGTTCCTCGGATGCAAAAATAAGGTTTATTTAGAAACCATTCTCTTTGTTTTTTTTTTTTTGATAACTAAGAGATAGGTGTATGATAAACGCGTATTCGGTGAATACTTAATATCTTTGTTGGGTGGTTATACAGATCGCGGTCAGTTTTAACTTTTGATTAAAGTGACTTTTATCATATTACCGATGGAAGAGTAATAGTGCAAAAATGAAGTGTGATTCAATAAATAAACTTTTGAACGGTGTCTAAATAAATATTTTTTTTTATTAACCCTAGTCCCAACAATTCATTTTTCCGGACGTAAACTCTAGAACGGAGTTGAAAACGGTGCCTCTTCGCTTTTACCATAAAATGTTCCTCGGATACAATAACAAGGTTTATTTAGAAACCATTCTCTTTTTTTTTATAACTATATAAGGGAATGGTGTATGATAAACTTGTATTCGGTGAATAATTAATATCTTTAAACAGTCGTTAGGTTATAAAGATCGCGGTCAGTTTTATTTGGTTAAAGTGAAACTTTAGGTTAGTGATTTGAATATGTAGATAGAAGAGTGATAGAGTGCAAAAATAAAGTGTAATTCAATAAATAAACTTTAGAACAGTGCATAAATAAATAATTTTTTTAACCCTAGCCTCAATATTCCAATTTTTCGAATGTAAACTCTACAATGGAGTCAAAAACGGTGCCTCATCTTCTGTGTTACTATAAAATGTCCCTTGCATGCAATAATAAGGTTTATTTGGAAACTATTCTCTACATTTTTTATATAACCGAGAGAATGGTGTATGATACCACTCTAGGTTTGAATTATACATAGTTTTTAACCATCCTAGAGTGATTAAACACATGAAAATACTATTTACACTTGCAACCCAAAATGGAATCAAGTGACGCGAAATAATTTTGAGCGAAACGATATTTGATTTGAGAAAAAAAAATTCATAAGTACTTTACCAATTTTATTTTCCCTATTGCTCATGAGATATAATTCGTGATCAATAAACGTTATAAAAGAAAAATTCATGTGGCACTTCGACCGAAATTCTTTTTTCCAATCACACTTTTGCTCTCGAAATTTGGTGCGCATACGTTTTAGGGTTCCGTACCCAAAGGGTAAAACGGGACCCTATTACTAAGACTCCGCTGTCCGTCCGTCTGTCTGTCTGTCCGTCTGTCACCAAGCTGTATCTCATGAACCGTGATAGTTAGACACTTGAAATTTTCACAGATGATGTATTTCTGTTGCCGCTATAACAACAAATACTAAAAAACAGAATAAAATGAATATTTAAGGGGGCTCCCATACAACAAACGTGATTTTTTGCCGTTTTTATAGATAATGGCACGGAACCCTACGTGCGCGAGTCCGACTTGCATTTGGCCGGTTTTTTTTGTTTCAAAATCTCGTTTCGTTCTGATTACTTTTATTGAAAAACTTTCGGTGCATTCTGATGATATTGGAGTAATTTCTCGGTGTCATTTTTTATGGAATACTTTCCGATCCGTTGATCTGTTGGAATGGATGTTTCAGTGTAATATTTTTTCAAATTTTTTTACAAAATCAAAAAAAATTAAAGTTTTGATACTTGTTCGTGGTCCTTTTATCAAGAGACTCGGTAGAGTCTCGGGACAAGTACATTGACAGCTCTGTCGTCTGCTGGCCCGAGTATATTATCTCTGAATAAAACGATTCGCCGTGGTGGGGGTAAAAACTGAAATTCATTTTCTTTAATTACGAAGCTCAGGAGGCATATGATGATTTGAAAATTGAACTGAAGATTTATTACGAAAAAATACTTCGATTGAGCATTAAATCAGCACGATTGATGCCGTATTTGCTGAGAAAAACCTTTGCACAGGCTCAAGATTATGCTAACATCGAAGTATTGGCATGTCTGTATACGACGCAATGAAAGGCCTGTTGACGCCTTCCGAGTTTGTGATTGGCCATTCCGTTAGATCTTTCTCGTTAGATCTGCAGTTTTTATTTTCCACACTTAACTCTACGACCAAAACGAAAGCGATCTCTTTTCTCTTTCGCGATTAAATGTTCCTCGTATGAGATTTCTTAAGAAATCATTCTTTTCGTTTCTTTGATAACTATGAAATGGTGTACGTTGATCTGTTAATCATGATTGGTGTGAATCGATGTAAATTTGGAAAAGAAACTATAAAACATAATGAGTGTCAAAAAAATGTATATGGCAAAATTTGTTATTATCATGCCGAGTTTTGAGCAGTGTCAAATGAATATTTTTTTGAACTCTACACCGTTGACAATTTATTTTATTGGTCCTTTTCCTCTTTATTATAAAATATTCCTCGCTTGCCATAATAAAGATTTGTACATCATAAAATGTTCCTTGCATGATAATTGTTGGTCCATTTCAAAAGATTTTCGACGTCGTTTTTCTATCCAAAATATGGTGTAGAATCATCTCGCGTTTGATGAATTAATAGACAAATACAGTGTCAACCTGCATCTGGATATATATGGATGCCTCTGGATGATAACCGTTGTAAGTAATGATATATCTTTATGTGAAAATGGCTTGTATAATATATCCTTATGTCAAAAGACTATGGCGGTATATAGTCCATATCCTGGTATTATCAAAATTTGTATCTTCTGTGAAGCGACAAATGTACCAAGTATTTCCACTTCTTGGCTCCAATTGTAGCATTATGAATTGAACATTTTGTTATGAAAATTCTTCGGTTGCTCATTTGTCAATGGGATCAAAAATATTGTCTTTGGAACACCATGGATATATGCAACATTTCAGAATTTTGTTTGGCTCAATATGCTCTATATTTTTTCACATCCCCGCTTTAGTTGTAGCATAATGAATTTTAAAAAATTATTTCAGAAAGTCTTCCGATGTGTTTTTTCTGACATTATCAAAATTTATATCTTTGGATTGCAACGAATGCCTACAGACTTTGGAAATTATGTGAAGCGACAAATGTACCAAGTATTTCTACTTTTTGCCTCCGATTTTAGCATTATGAATGGAAAATTTTGTTATGAAAATTCTTCCATTGCTCATTTGTCGATGAGATCAAAATTATTGTCTTTGGAATGCCATGAATATACACAAAATTTCAGAATTTTGTTGGGCTCAATATGCGCTCTATTTTTTCACTTCCCCACTTTAGTTGTATTATGAATATTGAAAAATTGTTTCAGGAAGTCTTCCGATGTGTTTTTACTGATATTATCAAAATTTGTATAATTGAATTGTAATGAATACCTACAGACTTTGAAAATTCTGTGAAGCGACAGATGTGCCAAGTATTTTCCCTTTTTGGTTTCGATTATGGCATTAGGAATTGAAAATTTTGTTATGAAAATTCTTCGACTACTCATTTGTCGATGGGTTAAGAATTGCTGGCTTCAGAATGCCACGCATACATGCAAAATTTCAGAATTTTGTTGGGCCCAATGTGCGCTACATTTTTTCAATTCCCTAATTTAGTTGTAGCATAATGAATTTTGAAAAACTGTTTCAGGAAGTCTTCTGATGTTTTTTTACTGATATTATCAAAATTTATATCATTGGATTGCAACAGATACCTACAGATTTTGAAAATTCTGTGAAGTAACAAATGTACCAAGTATTTCCACATTTTGGCTCCGATTGTTGGATTATGAATTAAAAATTTTGTTATGAAAATTCTGTGGTTGCTCATTTGTCAACAGGATCAAAATTATTGTCTTCGGAACGCCATGAATATGTGCAAAATTTCAGAATTTCATTTGGCTCTATTGAGCTATATTTTATCACTTCCCCACTTTAGTTGCAGCATAATAAATTTTGAAAAATTGTTTCAGGAAGTTTCAGGAAGGATGTGTTTTTACTGATATTATCAAAATTTGTATCATTGAATTGCAACAGATACGTACGGACTTTGAAATATCTGTGAAGTGACAAGTGTGCCCAATATTTCCACTTTTTGGCTCGAATAGTGGCATTATTAGGACTTTTTTATTTTATTATGAAACATTTTATTTTGATTTTTATTATTTATTTTTTTTTTATTTTTATTTATTTAATTTATTATTTTATTTATTTTATTATTTATTTTTTTTATTTAATATTTTTAATTATTTTTTATTTATATTTTATATTATTTATTTATATTTAATTATTTAATATTAATATTTTTATTTAATTTATTATTTTATTTATTTAATTTATATATTTAATTTATTATGAACATTTTATTATGAAAATTCTTCGGTTGCTCATTTTTGGATGGGATTAAAATTTGGCTTCGAAAAGTAATGGCTACATACAAAATTCATAAACTTTATTAAGCCCAATGTGTTGTATGCTTGAGTTGTGGCATGATTAATTCAAAAAATTGTCAGAAAGTCTTTGGTTCCTTTTTTTCTGGAATTATAAAAATTTGTTTCATTAGAACGCAACGTATACTTACAATCTTTGGAAATTTCCTGAAGCAACATGTGTGCTCAGTATTTCTACTTTTGGGCTTCTCTTGTGGCATAACGAATTGAAAAATATTTTCAAAAAGATTTGCTCTATGGATGCTCTGGTTGTGATGATACGAAAATTTGCACGAAGGTAATGCAACTGGTCCAACTCAACTCGATCCATTTTCTTGGGCATAGTATTGATCTAAGTTTGCCCGCTTTGTTGAATTTATTGTTTTAAAATATCCATAACATACTTTGTGATCTTTTCAAAATTCAAAGATAATATTAAAATATCTGTAAGTTCTAGTTTCGAGGCTTTCACAGCCATTATTATTATTAATGGTATTTGCAAATATCATAATTTCACCTTGTTTATAAAAATAGGAATGAAGAAATGCATAAACTTTTTTTACAATGGATTCGATACGTTTTCTGTCCAATTACGTAAAACTTGTTCTTTGATGTTTCATTTATCTAGAGCGAAAAATTTCGGAAAAAAATCTGCCTTCCACTTCTATCGTCGGGATAATTTTTTCGTTGATATTTACATGAATCCAAGTAGTACTTCGAGTTGTTCTACTTGGATTCATTAAAATCTTAACGAAAAAATTATCCCGACAAAATGATGCGATATTTGGTTCTCAATAACCCAGATCAATACGCATAAAATGAATGACTTTTTACGTATCGAGATGAAACCAATGTGGACGAATATTTATTCATATCACATTTTATGGTCGATTGCCGGAATTACGTTTACGATAGTTGCTTTAATCTCCTGTAATTAATTCAAAAAATTGTAGGACCTTCAAAGCTCATAAACTTTATTGAGCCCAATGTGTGGTATGCTTGAGTTGTGGCATGATTAATTAAAAAAATTGTCAGAAAATCTTTGGTTCCTTTTTATCTGGAAGTATAAAAATTCATTTCATTGGAAGGCAACGTATACTTACAAACTTTGGAAATTTCCTGGAGCAACATGTGTGCTCAGCATTTCTACTTTTTGGCTCCTATTGTGGCATGACGAATTGAAAAATATTTTCAAAAAGATTTGCTCTACGGATGCTCTGGTTGTGATGGTACGAAAATTTGCACGAACATAATGCAACTGGTACAACTCAACTCGATCCATTTTCTTGGGCACGTAACTGATCTAAGTTTGCCCGCTTTGTTGAATTTATTGTTTTAAAATATCCATAACATACTTTCTGAACTTTTCAATATTCAAAGATAATATTAAAATATCTGTGAATTCTAGTTTTGAGGCTTTCACGGCCATTATTGTTATAAATATCAAAATTTGTATCAAAATTTGTATCATGGGAATGTAGCCGATACCTACAAACTTTTAACATTTTGTGAAGCGACATGTGCGCCAAGTATTTCCACTTTCTGTCTCTGATTGTGGCATTATGAATTGAAAAATTTATTATCAAAAGTCTTCTGCTGCTCATTTTTGGATGGGATTAAAATTTCTGTCCTCGGAACGCAATAGATACATCCAAATTTTCTGAACTTTGTTGGGCTTAAAGTGCAGTATGTTTTTTAACTTTTCATACAAATATAACAAGGAGATACTGCTACTTAATATGTTTCTTTGATAAGCACAAATTCAAATTGCTACAAATTCTATGGAAGAGTTCTGACTGCTCTAATCTTGCCCTCAAAAGCTTTGTAAATTTTTGTATCGGACTCCCAGTTCCCGACTTATTTTAGCCTGATTCCAGAAAGGTAAATCGAAATGTCAAAACAATTTGACTGGCTCGAGAATAAAAAAAATGCCAAATTGAAAATTCCAAAACACGTGTCCCTTTATTTCATGGGGAAAAAACCAAACTCGAAGTAGAAGGGGTCAGGGTTTGGAAATGAAAAAGCGATAATTTCCCAATATAACCTTTTTCTAATCTATATAAAGCGAGATGTTTGAAAAGAAAGAGAAAAAACGAATCATATCACGCATAAAAATCCCCCTCGCGTAAGAAACCTGGACAAGTACATTTGTTCACCGCCGTTCCCATATTTTTCCACGAATCAAGAGACTCGGTAGAGTCTCGGGACAAGTACATTGACAGCTCTGTCGTCTGCTGGCCCGAGGCTCGCCGAGTCTATACTTTTTCTGAATAAAACGATTCGCGGTGGTGGGGGTAAAATTGGCATGTCTTTTCGTTTAATTACGAAGCTCAGGAGTCGTTTGATATAACGAAAATTGGACTGGAGACTAATTGTCAAAAATGCTTTCGATTGAGCCCAAAATCAGCATGATCGGTGGCGTAATTGCTGAGAAAAAACTTTGCACAGGTCAAAATTACGTATTTTTCTATAATTGTGTGAAGGATTTCGACGTATCTGTATATAACACCATCAAAGGCCTCTTGTCCCTTTCGAGTTTCTGATTGGTTGGTTTCTGACTACCGATACCAGTGAATGACGTGTCTGTATATAACACCATCAAAGATCTCTTGAAGCCTCTCGAGTTTCTGATTGGTTGGTGTCTGTATCTGTGATAATACCATTAAAGTTGTGTGATCTGCGGTCGTGTTCGTTGGGTCTCATCATTTTGATGTGAACAAGTGCGCATGCGCATAATGATGCGCAACACGCAACTGCGCAATGAAACGAGTCATGCGCAATGTGTGAATTTGTGTGAAACGAAATTCAAGGAATAAATGATGAAAACAGTGCAGGACGTGTGGAAGAATTTGGTTATAAACAGTAATAAATAACCGTTTTAATGCGCATTCGTCGTAAAATCAGGAATCAGTGACAAAATTCGGAAAAATCAATCGGGATAAGTGATAAGTGACAATAGTATTTATTAGAGCGTTTTTTGAGGTTTGAAAGTTTGATCGAAGTTTCGTAAAAACAGTGCGGGATGTGTGAGTTTAGGTAAACAATAACCAGTTGACGGGCACTTGGACTAAGTGTCGAAATTATTGGAAAAACGTCGTCAGCGATATTAAAGTTTAATCGGAGTTTCGTAAAAACAGTGCGGGATGTGTGAGTTTGGTTAAATAATACTTATAATCGTTGAAACGTTTTTACGTGTTTATTCGCCACTTGTCTATTATTCTTCGTTTGTGTCAGGCTAGAAAAAATGTGTGATATCCATTATAAATTTGGAACTTTGGTTGAAGAAAGATATATTTTTTTTTCCCCCTTTCGATCGCGACTAATTGGAATCTCGTGGCTTAAACAGTATTGAAAATATTAATGTTTTTTCACGAACAGTTGTGAGGTTATAAATATGGTGGTTAGGTTCGATCGACTCTTGGTTACAGTAATAATAAGAAAGTGATGGTGTGAAAATAGTGAAGTGCTTTTAATCAACTTTCGAACAGTGCTGAAATGAATATGTATTTTTTTATTATTGTTAACCCTGCAGTTTTTATTTTCCACACTTAAGGGGTTATATACAGTTGGAAGGCCAAAAAAACTCGTTTTTTTACGAATTTTTTCCGGATAGGGATTTCATTTGACGAGGAAAAGCATAAGGAAGTAAATGGAGTGTCATCTTTTAACTCTTTATCGCAATTTTTTATTTAACAAAATATTGCTTCAGATAGCTCCTGTGATTGATCTCCTGTAGGTCCTCTAAAAAAAGGCGTCTTGCGGTGAGCATGAAATCTCCCGTTTGGATCAGCTGAAATTAAAAAACCAAAGAGATTTGTTTAGTGGACAGATAAATGCTGGGATTGGACGAAGGAATAGTTGGAATTTCCAATTTTGATGAAATGACGGCTCCTCAAAGACGAAATTTCAATTTTTAACCGAATTTTGGTCGTTCAATGGTTCAAAAAAAATAGAAATAATTTTCGGAAATCTTACTCCTTCGTCCAATCCCAGTAGAATATATCTGAGAAAGTTGTGTTAAAATTGCAGACCGATCGGTTGAGCCATCTTTGAGAAATCGTGCTCACCGACTTTGAAAACATCGTTTCGAGATAAACGCGTTCAAAGTTTCATAAGTGGTGAACACATGGATAAAAATTTTTTTTTTACAACTTACAAGGAGTCATCTATTCCAGGGCCATAAGAAGTTCCCTCTGCATCATCAGCAGCTTCCAAATTGTCGAATTGCAGTCGTCGGCGAACCATTCTTCCTTCGCGCGTGCGCTCATGCGCTCTTAAAATAGAGATCGCGACGCGCTCTGCATCCTGTTTTTCGGCATAGGCATGGGCATTGGGCCCAATCGATAGACCCAGTGCACTCATATAATATAATAGTGATGCCGTACCTTCATTAAAGGTGCCGGCTGCCATGTGAGCTGCTATTTCCACTATTTTTGAACCACTAGGAATTATTTTCGGTGTGATTTTCCAAATCAACTGATTATAGCTTTCGTTGTTATTTTGTGTGAAACCACCAACACATCTTTCAAGCAACTTTTCATTGCTCAGATCCGTGTAGATCGGAAACAGAGCGTCAGCAACATCTTGTGGAAATGGAGAATAATCGTGTTTATAATCCGATAATTTATTCGAAGCTCGCGCTCGCTGCCAACAACACCATGACTCAGTTCCGACCGGGCATCTTTCGTGTTGAGGATTTTCATCTGTTGAACAATAATGGTAATATGTTGCCCATATTGCATTATACATATTGTCAACGGAATCACAGTGCCTCCTGATTGCCAAGCCATAATAAACAGTCAATTTATCGATCAGTTTGTCTGTGAGCTTTCCTTTTCCACCAAGTACTTTTTTTTGCATTTTTTTCCCACTTTTATTTACAGTCATCTCGGTATTTTTTTTGACACAGTCTCGGAGTCGTGAACCCATTCTTTTTTGAACGTGTCCAATACATTCTTTTTTTACCACTTCGTTGTTTCCGTAAGGCACAGCTTTCAAAATCCCCGAGTAGGTTTTCGAGTCACCGTCGCCGATGTAATTTTTGTATTGGACGTTAAATTTTTCCATTGAACGCTTGAACATTTCTACGACCGCATCGACTTCCATTTTTCCTGAAGAACCGTTATGATTCGCAGCACAAACATCTTTGTGATCGTCATACCATTCGTTGTACTCTTCAGTGCCGATTTTTTTTTTCCAAACCTCGCATTGTTTGC
This sequence comes from Rhimphoctona megacephalus, assembly GCA_963989365.1. Taxonomy (NCBI): domain Eukaryota; kingdom Metazoa; phylum Arthropoda; class Insecta; order Hymenoptera; family Ichneumonidae; genus Rhimphoctona; species Rhimphoctona megacephalus. The sequence continues at coordinate 18,768,474 of OZ022415.1, forward strand.
AGTACGAACTTTTCACGACGATATCGATAATTTTCCCCGTATAATAACCGATCAGTGATGTTACTCCGTATAAAGAAGTAAACCCTCGTTTTTTCCAGGTTCCATCGCCAGATATTGTCAATTCTTCACAGTTTCCATCGCCTCGATTTTGAGCAGACGCTTCTTTTTCTTCAGCACAAGCTTTTTCGAAAAGTTTTTCGGTGGCCATTTGCGTGCATGAATGAATATTTTTGACGATCAAATCGTACGTAGCTTGCATCACAAAAGGTGGCATGTCCATCAATCCACAAAATTTCGCTGCACCTTTCAATCCTATTCCGAGAGTTCTCAACACAAATAAAAATCGTCTGTTTATCGCGTAAGAATGTTTGATGAAAGGACAAGAGTTTATGGCTCGAGGATCGCACTTATCACACAGAATGACGATTTTAAAACCGAGTCCTCGTTGTGCAGCCGTTTAAAATTGCACTTTTCCTTTGCAAGTTTTACACTGGACGTATTCACTTATCGCTGCGAAGACCGTTATAACATTGAAAATGCGATATTCAAAGGAGGAATCACGAGGAACTAAGATCTCCTTCTGATTTTTCAATTTTTTCGCGGATGTACTGAAGCTACTTTCATCGGCCTCGACTGTTTTTGGATTATACGATTGTTTTCGCTTTTTCCCTCTTGAAATTTGCGTCTTGTCGGATAGTCTCCGTTGTCTGGTACACTTGTAAGGCATTTTTATTCGCAAAACTACGAAAACGGAGTAAAATTTGAACGCGCGACTTTACACTGTGGCAGAGCTGGTTCGACTGACCAAATTCCTTTCTTCGGTATAAGAAATGACCACGCTTAACTCTCGCATATACCATGTATGCAAAAACAATGAAAAGGATCACCTAAGCACGCGGGCCACAACAACCGCTGCCGCTCGGGCCGTTCGGAGCGCGCTTACTTTGTAATGCTCCAAGCATCCTTTCAAGTACGCATGTATCTCTACGAATATTTGCCGTATCGCTTTGAAAATTTCAGAGAATCTATTTGAATATATGTAGACTCCAAAAATGCAACAAAAAAAATCGATTTTTTGAAATTTGAAATTAATCATAAAATAGCATATAACTCCGACATTACTTGCTGGATTAATTTGAAATTTTCAGAGAATGTACTCAAATGTATGTACATTCTGAAAATGCCATAAAAAAAAATCGATTTTCTGAAATTTCCAACTGTATATAACCCCTTAACTCTACGACGGAAACGAAAGCGATCTCTTTTCTCTTTCGCGATCAAATGTTCCTCGTATAAGATTTGTTGAGAAATCATTCTTTTCGTTTCTTTGATAACTATGAAATGGTGTACTTTGAAATGTTAATCATGATTGGTGTGAATCGACGTAAATTTGGAAAAGAAACTATAAAACTAATAATGAGTGTCAAAAAAATGTATATGGCAAGATTGGTTATTATCATGCCGAGTTACGAGCAGTGTCTAATGAATATTTTTTTAACTCAACACCGTTGACAATTTATTTTATTGGTCCCTTTCCTCGTTATTATAAAATGTTCCTCGCTTACCATATTAAAATTTGTACATCATAAAATGTTCCTTGCATGATAATTGTTGGTCCATTTCAAAAGATTTTCGACGTCGTTTTTCTATCCAAAATATGGTGTAGAATCATCTCGCATTTGATGAATTAATAGACAAATACACTGTCAACCTGCATCTAGATATATATGGATGCATCTGGATGATAACCGTAGTAAGCAACAATATATCTTTATGTCAAAATGGCTCGTATAATATATCTTTATGTCAAAAGACTGGCTGTATATACTCCATATCCTGGTATTATCAAAATTTGTATCTTTGGATTGCAACGAATACCTATAGACTCTGGAAATTCTGTGAAGCGACAAATGTACCAAGTATTTCCACTTTTTGGCTCCGATTGTAGCCTTATGAATTGAACATTTTGTTATGAAAATTCTTCGGTTGCTCATTTGTCAATGGGATCTCAAAAATATTGTCTTCGGAACACCATGGATATATGCAAAATTTCAGAATTTTGTTTGGCTCAATATGCTCTATATTTTTTCACATCCCCGCTTTAGTTGTAGCATAATGTATTTTAAAAAATTATTTCAGAAAGTCTTCCGATGTGTTTTTTCTGACATTATCAAAATTTATATCTTTGGATTGCAACGAATGCCTACAGACTTTGGAAATTGTGTGAAGCGACAAATATACCAAGTATTTCTACTTTTTGCCTCCAATTTTAGCATTATGAATTGAAAATTTTGTTATGAAAATTCTTCGGTTGCTCATTTGTCAATGGGATCAAAAATATTGTCTTCGGAACACCATGGATATATGCAAACTTTCAGAATTTTGTTTGGCTCAATATGCTCTATATTTTCTCACATCCCCGCTTTAGTTGTAGCATAATGAATTTTAAACAATTGTTCCAGGAAGCCTTCCGATGTGTTTTTACTGATATTAACAAAGTTTGTATAACTGAATTGCAATGGATACCTATAGACTTTGAAAATTCTGTGAAGCGACAGATGTGCTAAGTATTTTCTCTTTTTGGTTTTGATTATGGCATTAGGAATTGAAAATTTTGTTATGAAAATTCTGCGGTTGCTCATTTTGTCAATGGGATCAAAATTATTGTCTTCGGAACGCCATGAATATATGCAAAATTTCAGAATTTCATTCGGCTCTATTGAGCTATATTTTTTCACTTCCCCACTTTAATTGTAGCATAATAAATTTTGAAAAATTGTTTCAGAAAGTCTTCTGATGTGTTTTTACTGATATTATCAAAATTTGTATCATTGAATCGCAACAGATACGTACAGACTTTGAAATATCTGTAAAGTGACAAGTGTGCCCAATATTTCCACTTTTTGGATCGAATAGTGGCATTATTAGGACTTGAAAAATTTATTATGAAAATTCTTCAGTTGCTCATTTTTGGATGGGATTAAAATTTGGCTTCGAAAAGTAATGGCTACATGCAAAATTCACAAACTTTATTGAGCCCAATGTGTGGTATGCTTGAGTTGTAGCATGATTAATTCAAAAAATTGTCAGAAAGTCTTTGGTTCCTTTTTTTCTGAAAGTATAAAAATTTGTTTCATTGGAACGCAACGTATACTTACAAACTTTGGAAATTTCCTGGAGCAACATGTGTGCTCAGTATTTCTACTTTTTGGCTCCTATTGTGGCATAATGAATTGAAAAATATTTTCAAAAAGATTTGCTCTACGGATGCTCTGGTTGTGATGGTACGAAAATTTGCACGAAAATAATGCTACTGGTACAACTCAACTCGATCCATTTTCTTGGGCATAGTACTGATCTAAGTTTGCCCGCTTTGTTGAATTTATTGTTTTAAAATATCCATAACATACTTTCTGAACTTTTCAAAATTCAAAGATAATATTAAAATATCTGTAAGTTCTAGTTTTGAGGCTTTCACGGCCATTATTGTTAGAAATATCAAAATTTGTATCATGGGAATGTAGCCGATACCTACAAACTTTTAACATTTTGTGAAGCGACATTTGCACCAAGTACTTCCACTTTCTGTCTCTGTGCGTTATGAACTGAAAATTTTATTACAAAAAGTCTTCGGCTGCTCATTTTTGGATTGAATTAAAATTTCTGTCCTCGGAACGCAATAGATACATCCAAATTTTCTCAACTTTGTTGGGCTTAAAGTGTACTATGTTTTTTCACATTTCCACTTTAGTTTTGGCATAATAAATTTAAAAAGTTGTTTCAGAAAGTCTTCGGGTGCTCTTCTCCTTCTGATAGTATCAAAATTTGTATCATTGGAATGTAGCCGATATCTACAAACTTTGAACATTTTGTGAAGAGGAGACATGTGTGCTAAGTATTTCCACTTTTTAGCTCTGATTATGGCATAATAAATTGAAAAAATTTTATTCCAAAGGCTTTCCTCTACAGTCGCTCTGGGTTTGGTGGTATCAAAATTTGCTCAAAGCTAATGTGACTAATACAACTAAATTCATTTCATTCTCTTGGGTACGATCCTGGTCTGAGTTTGTCCGCTTTGTTCAATATATTGGTTTGGAGTTCCCATAACATACTATTTGAACTTTTCTATATTCAATGAGAATATTGAAATAGTTGTAACTTTTTATTTTCATGGTAGTAACTTCTTCAATGGTATTGAAAAATAATCATGATTCCACCTTGTTAATAAAAATAAGAATGAAAAAATGCGTAAACTTTTTTCACAATAGATTCGATATGTTTTCTCTAAACATACGTGAATCTGGTTTTTTATTTTATCATTAATCAAAAATGAAAAATTTCGAAAAAAGTCGCTCCATTTTTATCAACAAGCTGAAATAAGCGTAAGATTTTTTACCACAAATCTACAAATATAACAAGGAGATACTGCTATTTAATATGTTTCTTTGATAAACACGAATTCAAATAGCTACAAATTCTATGGAAAAGTCCTGACTGCTCTAATCTAGCCCTCAAAAGCTTTGTAAATTTTTGTATCAGACTCCCAGTTCTCGACTTAGTTTAGCCTGATTCCAGAAAGGTAAAGCGAAATGTCAAAAAAATTTGACTGGCTCGAGAATAAAAAAAATGCCAAATTGAAAATTCCAAAACACGTGTCCTTTTATTTCATGGGGAAAAAACCTGACTCGAAGTAGAAGGGGTCAGGATTTGGAAATGAAAAAGCGATAATTTCCCAATATAACCTTTTTCTAATCTATATAAAGCGAGATGTTTGAAAAGAACGAGAAAAAACGAATCATATCATGCATAAAAATTCCCCTCGCGGAAAAAACCTGGACAAGTATATTTGTTGACCGCCGTTCCCATATTTTTCCACGAATATACATACACTGCAAAAACCTTTTCTCGCAAAAATCCCTGAGAAAATCAAATCCTATCAAAAAGTAAGAAAAGTGAGCACTCTCAAAAAATGTATCAAATAAATTCAAATCACACAAAACAAAATGAGTTAATCCTCGCGAAAAGCTAAGGTTGGGTTTCGCAAAAAGTAATAAAATAAATTGAGCTATACTGAAATATATGTGGCCAAGTACGGGAGGCTTTATCATGTGATATAAAATCTTCAAATAATGTTAAATGTTGGTAGAGAAAAGAATCAAGTTCGAAAATGCAGTTGTTTTACCAACCAGAATGAAAATAAAAACTCTGTATCAATAAGAGTCCGAAGCAAAAAAAAGATTGCAAATGAAAAAAAATTAGATGAAAAAGAATTTCAGCCGAAGTACTTGGCGAGGTTGTCACCATGACCGATACATTATGTAAATTAAGTGAAGAAACATTCGTCAAGTACTTTGGCTGAATTTTTCTTTAATCTAATTTTTTTCTATGTTTTATAAAACAATTTGTAAGCCAAGGATGATGCATCATATTCTTCCGTCATTTCATCTTTGAAAGAATAATCATTCTGAGGCTCCTGACAGTAAAGTTAAATATAATTATCTATTTATAGCTTAGACCGAAATTGCTAATATCCTCGCTGCCTTTTCGCCCATAAATGCCTTATTCTAATACACAACTTGAAAGCTAATGATAAAGTATTTAATTTTCTGAAATTTTGCCTTGGGGAAAAAACTGGTACTTGAGGTCTCTTCTATAACACTTTCCTGCTAAGCTATAATCGAATAACAACCTATCAACGAATTACTAATATCTCGAAAATACTTCGAGTCTGTAGTTAACTCTTTTCAAAACATTATAACTTTTTTCTTATCACAGGAACGAAACGCATCTATATTGAAACAACCTCAATAATAATGAATTTATGGTAGAAAATCTGTCTCATTCTCTTATGTCGAAATAGTAGTGTGAACAGTACTGATTCCTGTCATTGAAATAAATCGATGATGTAATGATGCAAACATATTGTAAGTTTTTTTGTTATATACAGACTCTATTGGAGTCTATATAAAGCGAAATATATGAAAATACTATAGAAAAAAGAAGTGATATCAAATAGCAAAAATCCCCTCCTGTGGGAAAAAACCCGGACAAGTACATTGGTGGTCCCTCGTTTCCCTATGATATCACAAAAAATTCAAAACCCCACTTGATTTTTTTTTTAAATCTTTACTAATTTTATTCATATCCCGGAGGGAAACCAACCATATAGATCACAAAATATTCGGCCAAAAAACCAGACTTCACAATAAATGTTACTTTGAATTTATTTCCATAGAACAAAACAAGAATCAAAACATTAAAAAATCAGCGTTATCAAGATGAGAAAAATACCTCTTATAATTGGTGTGTAAGGAGTATCAAAAGTCTAGAAAAAAATGAAAAAAGGTCGACATCTAAGTTTCGTGCAGCAGTAAAATTTATGATATCAATACT
>OZ022415.1:18775066-19014882 GCA_963989365.1 Rhimphoctona megacephalus
CGCTACCTGCTTACCTATGGCTCACAAGGAAAGGTACTTTGGTGTCCCCCTCCGATTTTGATAATTTTTATATATGTTATAGTCCATCGAAAATTAAGAGACACGTAATTTTTTTTATCGGCTTAAAGTTATTTTTAAGGGGTGAAATCGACCCCCAAAGTTGAGCATGTTTTGCATCTGGTAGAGTGTTTCATATAGAAGCACTTAACCGATCGTAACGAAACCAATTGCAAAACGTTTTTCACGTCAAATAACCTGTATATAATGTTCAACTTCTTATGCACCCCTATTACATGGGGATGATTCACCCCCGAATATCCAGAATTCTTTTGTATAAAAAAAACTTGCAATCCGATTTCAATAAAACAAACGCCATTTTGCAGAGCAAAAAAAATAAAATTGACGTATTTTTGGGTTTTTCTCAGATTAAAAAAATTAAGGGGGTAAAACACCCTTAAAATGTCAAATTTCATTTTGAGCACTGTCCCCTTCCGATTTCAATATTTTTTTTATAAAATGTAGCTTATCGAAAAATAAGACCACCTATTATTTTTATTGGCTCAAAATTATTTTTAAGGCGTGAAATCAACCCCCAAAGTTGGGCATGTTTTGCATCTGGTAGAGTGTTTCATATAGAAGCACTCAACCGATCGTAACGAAACCAATTGCAAAACGTTTTTCATGTCAAATAACCTGTATATAATGTTCAACTTCTTATGCACCCTTACTTACTGCAGGGGGGTGAACCACCCCCTGACATTCATAATTTTTTGTATAAAAGAAAAATTGTCATTCGATTTCAATGGAAAAACCAACATTTTGAAAAGCAAAAAAAAATTATAGTGAATGTGTCTAGATTTTTCCAATAAAAAAAATTAAGCGGGTAAAACACCCCTAAAATCTCAAATTTCATTTTACGCACTTAAATGATAAAATTCAATTCAATTGGTCTCATTATCATTGCGTATCGACTTATATGCTAAATAATATTTATTTCGCATGTACATCGGCTTTTTAATTATATGAAAAATTGAGTACTCCTACATCTTCGGTGGTCGTGAGCTTCACGATTTTTTATTTTTGTATACACATGGTCTGTACACAAATATATATATATAGGTTATACATAGGCGCTAAAATCTTTCATGTAGTAAAAATAGATTCCAATTCAAATTTTCGTTTCAATTATCATTCCTGAACTTAATGATTATATTTTGAACAGTAATGATGTTCTTCGAAGAAATGTTTGAAACAAAGTGACTTTTTACACCATGAACATCTTACTACAGCCACATTTGTGCAGCCTTCAATTTCACATTGTGTTTGAGATGACATACCAAAAGCGAATTCAACGGGATTTTCGAAATGCTCAGGTCGTTCTTCTATGTACCCACTTTTGAACCAGGCATATCGAAATAAATTTTCGTACCTCGGAGATGATAATTGATTATGTACTAGAGATTGCAGCTTGATTATATTATTTCGTAAATGTAGACTTAAATCATAATCAAGTAACACGACACTGTCTGAAAAATGTCTGACATAATTTTTCCAAATTCTAAATCCGAAGACATCAAGTGGCTGGATATTCCCTGTTGTTCCTTTCGGTATGATCATTGTAACAATTTCTTTGTTATGTGGTGTAACTTCCGTGACAACACTAGGGCAATGTCCACTCCATGAGTCTATTAAAAGCACACTTTTCTCACCGACATTTGGGAAGAACACTTCTTGAAGCCATACTTTGAAATGTTCTATAAATCAATATGTAAAAATTAATAGCACATCTATTTTTTATATTTGAATATTACATACCAACGTACCTGATGTAGCCTTGCCAGATTTTGAAACACTTATAAAAACATTGGGAGGTCGAAAAATGGTTCGTTCTACGATTGGCCCCAACCGCCCGGATGGCTCTTTTAAAATTATCAGAAGAGGTGACAACAATTTTCCTGCTGCTGATATTGTCGGCTGGATGGTGTAGCTATGGGTTGTCGCTGAAACGGATTGTACAAGGCATTCTACTTGTTTTGTACCTTCTTCTGTTAACGTTCGCCCTGAATGGACTTCTAATTGGAAACCACTTTGATCAGAATTATAAATATTTTCCAAGCCATATTCCTCAATTTTCAATTGAACTGCGGAGACAAATTTATTAGCATCGTTTTGTAATATGTCCTTTGATTCGAGAGTCTTTCTTGTCACGAATTTATTTATTTTTCTACTTGTTATTCGATGAACTTTTTTAAACTTTTTTATCCATGTTGGCGAAGCCCTGAAACGCAAATTCTCATGCCCAATCAATTTTTGGGCTTGTAATGCCCATCTCCGAAGATCGATATCGTGTACAATGAGACCTGCTTCTATGGCGCTTTTTAAATTATCGATTGTATATTCAGAAATGCGCGACAATTTTTCCTTGTAAGTTCCGCCTTTATTAATTTGTTGAGCCCAGCGCCTTAATTGGCGCACAGATTTAACGAGTTTAAATCGGTTTTGGACTGTTTCTATTTTCCTATTTTGTTTCGTTTTTGCACTTCTCCAGTACTCAACAGCTCTTTGTTTGTAGTCGTAGCTCAAATCTTCTTCATCGTCAGTACACGTTTCAGGGCTTAATGGAGATTCTCCAAGACCCCATTCGATGTCATTATCTTCGACAGGTTCTACTATGACATCTCTAAACGGTTCTTGAAAATCTAATGTCGTATCTTCGACGATTTCTAACTGATTGAACTCTGCCATAGAGGCCTTCAGAATTTCCGCGAAACTCTCTTTCAATTCCACTTCATTATTGTTAACAGGACTGTCAGGAATGTTCATTACCTCGAATGTAAGAAACAACAGTCTTATTACGTTCATTGGATTGATGGACATGTTAATAACAATACGGTATTCACGATAGCGGACACGATAATGACTGATCAACAGTCGAACAGCAACTTAACTTCTGGAATAATATAAAGTCAGTTTTACCTTTTTCATCTTGAGTGGGCGGTTTGATCTGACATCACCACGAAAACAGCATTTTTATTTGGTTTTCGGATATACCTCAAACATTAGCCTGAGCGAACTGGCTTTTTCAAGAATACTTGGGGTCGAGCCACTATAGCGGTTCTTGATATGAATAAGAATATGGCAAGGCATGAGCCAGCTTTGTTTACATTCTGGGCGGTGAATTGCTGATGCGACTCTTTTGATATTTGAGTTTTTTTTTTATTTTCGTAAATCGTTCAAAATAGAAACTTATATAAATAGAACGGATACCAACACTTCTTTATAAACGTGAAGCATGTCAGAAGGGCAGCGGATGTACATGCGAAATAAATATTATTTAGCATATAAGTCGATACGCAATGATAATGAGACCAATTGAATTGAATTTTATCATTTAAGTGCGCAAAATGACATTTGAGATTTTAGGGGTGTTTTACCCCCTTAATTTTTTTTATTGGAAAAATCTAGACACATTCACTATAATTTTTTTTTGCTTTTCAAAATGTTGGTTTTTCCATTGAAATCGAATGACAATTTTTCTTTTATACAAAAAATTATGAATGTCAGGGGGTGGTTCAGCCCCCTGCAGTAAGTAAGGGTGCATAAGAAGTTGAACATTATATACAGGTTATTTGACGTGAAAAACGTTTTGCAATTGGTTTCGTTACGATCGGTTGAGTGCTTCTATATGAAACACTCTACCAGATGCAAAACATGCCCAACTTTGGGGGTTGATTTCACGCCTTAAAAATAATTTTGAGCCAATAAAAATAATAGGTGGTCTTATTTTTCGATAAGCTACATTTTATAAAAAAAATATTGAAATCGGAAGGGGACAGTGCTCAAAATGAAATTTGACATTTTAAGGGTGTTTTACCCCCTTAATTTTTTTAATCTGAGAAAAACCCAAAAATACGTCAATTTTATTTTTTTTGCTCTGCAAAATGGCGTTTGTTTTATTGAAATCGGATTGCAAGTTTTTTTTATACAAAAGAATTCTGGATATTCGGGGGTGAATCATCCCCATGTAATAGGGGTGCATAAGAAGTTGAACATTATATACAGGTTATTTGACGTGAAAAACGTTTTGCAATTGGTTTCGTTACGATCGGTTAAGTGCTTCTATATGAAACACTCTACCAGATACAAAACATGCTCAACTTTGGGGGTCGATTTCACCCCTTAAAAATAACTTTAAGCCGATAAAAAAAATTACGTGTCTCTTAATTTTCGATGGACTATAACATATATAAAAATTATCAAAATCGGAGGGGGACACCAAAGTACCTTTCCTTGTCAGACATGACGTGCTACAAAGTCTTGTATTTCGGCGAATAATGGTCCGATTTACATTTACCTGGGCGGAAAATGTTCGTAAGAGATTCTACTTTTTGAAAATGAAATAAAAAAAAAATCGATTTTTCGAAAATTCTAACTAGGTCTGTCCCGTTAAATATATGAAAATACTATTTGCACTTGCAACCCAAAACGGAATCAAGTGATGCGAAATAATTTTGAGCGAAAAGATATTTGATTTGAGAAAAAAAAAATCATAAGTACTTCACCAATTTGTTTTACCTATTGCTCATAAGATATAATTCGTGATCAATAAACGTTATAAAAGAAAAACTCACGTAGTAGTTCGGCCAAAATTCTTGTTTCCAATCAAACGTTTGCTCTCGAAATTTCGTGCGCATACTTTTTTGTTTCAAAATCTCGTTTCGTTACGAGTACTTTTATTTAAAAACTTTCGGTGCATTCTGATGCTATTGGAGTATTTCTTCGGAATCATTTTTTATGAAATATTTTCCGATCCGTTGATCTGTTGGCACGCATGTTTCGGTGTAATATCTTTTGAAATTTTTTTTTTACAACATTGAAAAAATTCAAGTTTTTACTTGTTCGTTGTTCTTTTATGCGTCGTATCTTCTCAGAACTACTATACGTATTAAATAATCTAATAATTTTATAAGTATTGACGGTTAATTACGAAGATTGAATTCATTTGAACACTTCTTAGATCAATATTTCACATTGCATTTTTAGTCCGAATATAGTCGCGATACACCAGCTCGAAATTCGATCATGTATCCATTTTTAGCAGAAACAATTAAAAAATCGCTTGAGCAACCTTTAAAATTTTTATTCAGGATCCAATTCTTGAGAGAATCACTTTTTGATAAAATGTTACCATATTTTGCTGCAATACCGAAAAAAATGTTAGTTCTTTTATATCATTCAGATACGTACACAACATAGACATGTTTAATTGGCAAGCTATGAATTTCATACAAAAAAGTCAACAAATCCTCGCAAAAAAACAGCATATATGCTGTATAAAAAGTTGAGACAAGTACATTTACTTCCCCCAAATAGTTGTTCTGGTAAAAAATCTCCTTCTGAACGTAAACCCTAACAAAAGTTATAAAAGAGATTTCCTCCCAAAAAAACTGACCTTGCAAAAATTTTCTCATTTACATCAAATTTCTCAAAAAATTATAGAACCCCACAAAACTTTTCTCAATAAATTGAAAACTTACAAAAAGTTATAAGACAGCCTCACAAAAATTTACCGATCAAATCATAATCTCACAAAAGATGCTAATTTAAATTCGACCAAAAATGAAGTCTAAACTTTACAAAAATAAATTAAAACTATAAAAGCATTAATAGTAAAAACATTAAAGCCTATTAACCTCTTATAAAAAATCTTCCAATTAATTAAAAATATCGATGTGCTACAGTACAGTTGTTCTGCGCAAAAAGAACAAGAATAAAAAATTGGAATGAAAAAAAATTCGGATACAACAAAAAATTTCAAAAGAAAAAAATTAGATTTAAAAAAAAAATTTCGGCCGAAGTACTTGGCAAGTTTGTAACCATGAATGAATTAAGCAAAGTGAATTGAATTAAGCACATTGTATAAATTATAATCAAAAAAACTAAATAATAATTTTTAAATAAAAAAAATAATTTTTATTGCTAAATGTACATAATGTACTGTGCATAATTGATAAACGTTGTCATAACCTCGCTATGTACTTCGGTCGAAACTTTTTTTTTCATCCAAATTTGTTTAGTCGGTAACTTTATCAGCATAAATTTGGTTGTTTCGCAAATTCAAAAAGAGATTAAGTATATGAAGAAATATTCTAATAGAAATAAAGTGCACCTGAATTTTTGAAATGAAAAAAACAATCAGAATGAAACCAACTCAAAACGGAAGCAAGTGATGCGAAACCATTTTGAACTAAAAGAAAAGAATTTTATTTTTTCATTGATATAAAATTCGTAATCAATAAACATTACAAAAAAAACTGGTGTAGTACTTCTGCCGAAATTCTTTTTTCTAATCGAACGTTTGCTCTCGATATTTTGTGCACATACCTTTTTTGTTTCAAAATATCGTTTCGTTTTGATTTCTTTTATTCAAAAACTTTAAGTGCATTTTGATGGTATTGAAGTATTTTTTCGGTGTAATTATTTATGGAATATTTTTTGATACGGAATTTTTTTCCTAACATTTTTTTTTTTAATTCGACGTATAATTTACATACTTTATTTTGCTCCGAGAATTTTGTTTTATTTAGATTTTTTATTAAATTCGAAAACTTAATGCATTTTATTTCTGTTGGTATGTATATTTCGGTCTAATATTTTTATGCACAATTTTTTTTTACAAAATTAAAAAAAAATGAGTTCTTATTTGTTCATAGTTCTTTTATAGGTCGTATCTTTTCAGACCTACTACAAGTTTTTAAATAATCTAATAATTTTATAGTTCTGACGGTTAATTACGAAGTTTGAATTCACTTGAACACTTCTTAGAGAACTACTTCACAATGCATTTTTTGTCCCGATATAGTAGCGATACAGTAGCTCGAAATTCGATCATGTATCCATTTTTAGTTAGCCGAAATCAGAAAAAAATCGTTAGAGCGGCCTTTAAAATTTTTATTAAGGGTCGAATTCTTGACAGAATCACTTTTTGATAAAATATTATTATATTTTGCTGCAGCACCGAAAAAAAATGTTGATTTTTTTGTATCACCCAAGTACGTACACAATACAGACATATTTAATTGATAAGGTATGAATTCCATACAAAATGTCAACAAATCCCCGCAAAAAACAGCATAAATGCTGTAAAAAAAGTTGAGACAAGTACATTTACTCCCCCCAAATAGTTTGTCCGGTAACAAATCTCAGTTTCGACACAAAACCTTCACTAAAAATTATAAAAGAGATTTTCTCCCAAGAAAACCAACCTTGCAAAAATTCTCTGATTCATATCAAATCTCTCAAAAAATGATAGGAGAACCCCACAAAAATTTTCTCAAAAATTAGAAACTCACAAAAAGTTAAAAGAGTCTCTCAAAAATTGATCAATCAAATCATAATTTCACAAAAGATGCCAATTCAAACCTGCCCAAAAATTAAGTCTAAACTTCACAAAAAGGTATTAAATAAATAAAAATGATAAAAGCATTAATAGTCAAATACATTAAAACCTATTAAAATTCAATAAAAACACTTTCAACGAATTGAAAATACAGTTGTTCTACCCAACAAGAATAAGAATAAAAAATAATTATGAGAAAAAATTTTAATACAAAAAAGATTTCAATCGCAAATATTAGATTGAAAAAAAAATTTCGGCCGAAGTACTTGGCGAGGTTTTTCGCTTAATTTATATAATATATCACTTATGGTTACAAACTCGCCAAGTACTTCGGCCGAAATTTTTTTTTCAATCTAATTTTTTGCGTTTGAAATCTTTTTTGTATTAAAATTTTTTCTCATAATTATTTTTTATTCTTATTCTTGTTGGGTAGAACAACTGTATTTTCAATTCGTTGAAAGTGTTTTTATTCAATTTTAATAGGTTTTAATGTATTTGACTATTAATGCTTTTATCATTTTTATTTATTTAATACCTTTTTGTGAAGTTTAGACTTAATTTTTGGGCAGGTTTGAATTGGCATCTTTTGTGAAATTATGATTTGATTGATCAATTTTTGAGAGACTCTTTTAACTTTTTGTGAGTTTCTAATTTTTGAGAAAATTTTTGTAGGGTTCTCCTGTCATTTTTTGAGAGATTTGCTATGAATCAGAGAATTTTTGCAAGGTTGGTTTTCTTGGGAGAAAATCTCTTTTATAATTTTTAGTGAAGGTTTTGTGTCGAAACTGAGATTTGTTACCGGACAAACTATTTGGGGGAAGTAAATGTACTTGTCTCAACTTTTTTTACAGCATTTATGCTGTTTTTTGCGGGGTTCTATTATTCTATATTAGGTGGTATTATTCATCAGTGGTTATTATTATAATTATTATTATTAGTGGTTATTATTATTATAGTGGTATTATTCTATATTAGGTGGTATTATTCATCATTCTCTCTGTTATATAAAAAACGAAGAGAATGGTTTCCAAATAAACCTTACCATTGCATGCAAGAGACATTTTATGGTAAAAGAGAAGAGGCACCGTTTTCGACTCCGTTCTATAGTTTACGTTCGAAAAAATGGATTGTTGGGGCTAGGATTAATAAAAAAAAATATTTATTAAGGCACTATTAAAAAGTTTATTTATTGAATTACACTTTATTTTTGCATCATCACTCTTCTATCTATATATATAAAAGTCACTTTAACCCAAAGTTGAAACTGACCGCGATCTTTATAACCTCACGACAAAGATATTAAATAATCATCGAATACGAGTTTATGATACACCATTCTCTTAGCTATAAAAAAACGGAGAATGGTTTCTAAATTAACCTTATTATTGCATTCGAGGAACATTTTATGGTAAAAGAGAAAAGGTATCGTTTTCGACTCCGTTGTAGAGTTAGATGTGGAAAATAAAAATTACAGGCTTAACAATAATAAAAAATACATATTTGTTCAAGTACTGTTCGAAAGATGATTGAAACGAATTGCACTTTATTATTTTTGCACTATCACTTTCTTATTATAATAAATGTCACTGTAACCAAAAGTCGATCGAAACTAACTGCGATCTTTATAACCTCATGACTGTTCAACAATATAGTACGATTGTCGGTTAGCTGTCATATCCAACGATCGATTGAATATTACCAGAGTTTTACCAATATCACTAGTGTCACTAGACAGCGACTACGAAAAAGACAGTTGCGCATCAAAATGTGTGCGAAGAAATGCTCAATTTTTGGGCACAACGGAAAAAAAAACATTAATATTTTTAATACTATTTAAGCTACGAGGTTTTAATTAATCGCGATCGAAAGAGAAAAAAAGATAAAAAATACGTGAATTTAAATGAACCTCTAAAATGCTGTAATTTAGTTTATATTAAAGAAACAATTTTTGAGAACAAGTAGAATCACGGTTCTTCTGGTAAAAGTGTCTTGTGCGACTCGCTTCGTAAATGTACTTATCTCGAGTCGCTACCGCGACTCTTAATGAAGACATGATTTATCTGGAAATAATTTTCTTAAATTTATGTACCTTTATAGTGTTCTCCTTTTTTATACATTTTTAATATATCATAAAATATTTCATGTTTTATTATTTTGCTTGGAGCTACTCGATTTTCAATCGCTTTCTTTTCGCATAGTAATCATGAAAATGAACCACTTACATTTCAATATGGGAATTAAAAATATTGAATAATTTTTAGCGTTCTCAAGATCTCGAGAATTCCCGTGGCATCTACCAAGCATAAGTGTAAGTACAACAATTGTTCTGTGGAGGTTCTAGCGAGTTAATTTTACAATATAATACGAATTGTATCTCATGTGGGAATTAACCCCGTATTTTTTTTAATCTCATATATAAAATCTTAAAGAATTGAAACCTTGCATATTAAATTACTAGAAGCACTTTTACTACATCGTAAAAAACTTGCATTTTTATTATAGACATTGGGTTATCATAAAATGTTCGTTCATTATCACAAACTACGCACTCTTATGAGATGCAACTTTATTTTTTGATGTTACAGAATACTTTGAATCGTGCAAAACAAGATAAGTATTTCATGGATGTTCTTTTACATTTTTACATTCACCTTCTTCAGAAGGTGAACAAAAACAAATATACGTACTGATTTACCAAAAAACAATGAATTTTTATAATAAATATTTTTTATTCTCACAATTTATATTTATTTTTATTTTACAGTATTTACGATTATTATCGAATTTCCCGTGGCTGCTTCGAGTCGTAGAAATTTTAGGTAAATGAACTAAATTTCTGCAAATAATAATCGTAAATACTGTAAAATAAAAATAAATATAAATTGTGAGAATAAAAAATATTTATTATAAAAATTGATAGTTTTTTGGTCAATTAGTGTGTATTTACTATTTATTTATTTATTTATGTATTTAGTATTAGTAAGTTTTTTTTACTTTCATGTTGTATATAATGTAGAAGTATATAAAACGGAAAATCATACCCTGTGTATGAAGTAACCCTTCTTCGATACGTATTCAGATCGAACTCTCTTCCCTTTCTCTCTTCATTTTTATGTAACTCACGTCTATTGGCTTTTTTTTAACATATTTTATCTATATTAACATATTCCGATCGAGAGAATGCTATTTAGAAAGGCCTGTGTATACATTAGGGTGGTTCAAAAAAAATCGATATATTTTTTTTCCGCGGGCCTCAACGGAAATTGTTAGTACATCATGAAAAACTAATTTTTGCAAAATTTAAGTGGTCTAAAAAATTTTTTAGATAGTGCTTAAGCGACTTTTTGGTATTTTAAAATATTTTTTGTTGATAATCTCGGCATGAAAATTCTTTTGTTTATTCTCATAGCAGGAAGTGTCAGTGCTTGATGAAAGTGTTATTCGTTCAAAATTTGGACGCTCTGAAAAAATTTTAACAGCTGCCACAAATAATTTTTTCACATTTTTTTTCAATTTTCGGCTAAAAATCACGAAACAATCGAATCTTTCACTACATTAGTTAATTTTTTATTTTCTCTCATAATAAGAGGTATAAGTATTTGATGAAAACATAATTTTCTTCAAGCACTAATGCTCCAAAAAGTTTTTTCAATTAGCTCAATCGATTGCTTTCCATTTTCTTGTGGATTCAATTAAAAATCATGATAAAAGATAACAGAATGATTTTGAGCTATGCGTTAAAAAATATGTATTCTAGTATATGGCATAAAAGAATTGAAGAACTTAATTCAGCATCCCACTAAACGGCTTTACATGAATTGCTATTTGCAGAACGCTGTTAAAAAAAATATACCTCAATGCCAGAATCTCTATAATCATTTCTTGAATGAAATTCCTGGTAGAACAGAGAAAAAAATAACGTCATAATAATTTATTCTTTTATCAATTACAAAACATTAATTTTGCTGAAATACGACGTACGATTCTTCTTACCATCCTATTTTGAAGATTTCGGCCACTTGTTATAGGCCAGCAAACCTGGACAACGTTTCGCAAACAAGCTCACATTTTTTTGTTTCAGTACATTCTATACAATTAAAAATCTTTTCTTCCGGCCATTATATATTTATTATATTATGTTGATTGTAAAAAAAGTTCGATGTCAAAATATTGTTACAGTAACGTCCAAACAGAAACCATGCAATTCGCTTTTTTTTCATCACTAATTTCTTCGTTAACTTCTGCTTATATTTTCTCTGCTTCTAGGCTTAATCCTTCAAAGACACATGAGATAGATTCAACCCAACCTATTCGATGATTAATTAAAAAACCTTCTGTCTTTGTATCAGAGCTTCATAAATATTATTCGTTGAGATGTAAAATAATGCATTCAACGTTTTGTCAAAGAGCTTTTCATTTAACGATTGAGTTTCGATTCGTCACCTGATATTTACGTTCCTGACCGTCTAACAAGTGTGAAAAATATGCGTGTGCTGTTTCGAAGTAAACAAGGTCATACGAACGCGTGCGCTACAAACCGCGATGCTGTTGAAGCTACAGCGCCATTGTTTGTTCCACTGTCCGTAAGTTTTCTTTTCGCGATTCAATGAATTGTTTCCAGTAGTTGTTGTAGTGAGGCACATGTCGATAAACGAAAAAAATATAACGTGACAAATGACTGCGCATTTTGACGATAGTAAGAGTCGTCGAATTTATTTAGTCGGGACGGAAATCGAAGAATTTGTGAAACGAAAATTACCCACAAATAGGGAAGCTTTGGGTCTGTTTTTTATTGCCATCAAACTCTTAAATTTTCTATCCCAGAGAGTGCACAAAAAGTTATCGGGGAAATAAACAATATTTGGAGCGAAACCGGAATAGAAACGTCTCGACCTTGCGTCAATATTTAAAAAATCACAAAATTGCGCTTAGAGTAGACAGCATTAAAAAAAAATCATTTACGGGAAAATCCAACTCAAACGTTGAATGAAAATGTCTTTCAAAAACAGTTGGATGCATTATTTGACATTGCAAAAAAAAATATTCACAACAGTCTCACATAAAGACAAAAAGAATTTTTGATTGATCAACGAACAAATCGAAGAGAATCTATATCATGGATTACTAAAGAATCAAACTTGGAAACGGAGGAAATTTCAGCAAAAGTTAACAATGAAATTGGTAATAAAAATAAGTCGAATTAATTGGTTAAGAGCAACTATTTTTCAACTGCATCTTCGAAGTAAGCACGTAAGTTTGTAGATACTCCTATGCTGTTATCTGGAATACGTGTTTTCAAACACATCTTTTGAAATTGTTCTATTTATTATTATCTTTCGACATGCTTTTTAGCTAGAAGTACAAGAAAATAAGAATCCGGTTAAGTTAGCTTAAAAAATGTTTTGAAGTAAAAAGTTTTGAGAAAATAGTCTCATCAAATATTTACGACTCTCGTTTTAATAGGAAGCCAAAAATTGATTTTTTTAGTTAAAATTTTGATTATCTCGTCATTTTTATCGAAAAATTGAAAAAAAAATTCAGAAAAATTACTTGAGGCAGCTGTTCAAATTTTTTAAGAGTGATCAAATTTTGCACAAATGACGTTTTCATCAAGCACTAACACTTTCCGCTATGAGAGCAGAATAAAACAAATTTCATGTCGTAATTTTCAACAAAAAATAGAAAAAAATATGGAAAAGTCGCTTGAGCACTATCTAAAAAATTTTTTAGACCACTCAAATTTTGCAAAAATTAGTTTTTCATAATGTACTAACAATTTCCGTTGAGGCCCGCGAAAAAAAAATATCGATTTTTTTTTTAACCACCCTAGTATATATATGGGGCATTCTATACCAAATTGACCTATCAAATGAGTTTGCATCTGCGATTTCGCTACAATTGGGATATGTTTTAGTACATATTGAAAGACATTTCTGTGATTTTTTTCGATTTTTTTCGGCCAATAGCTTCGGAGATATCGATTTTTTGAAAATTTGACGATTTTTTTTTCAAATGCCCATAACTTTTTGAAAAATTCATCAATTTTGGTTTTTTTTTTTTAAATTATTCGTTTTCAAACGTAGTTTATAGAAAAGAAACGAATTAATTTCTTCGCTTCAGTCATCTACAGTTTTTTTTCAATTTTGTGTTGAAATCGCGTTTTTGAAGATGTGTGGGTCCTTCGATTTTTTTTTTTTTATTCTCAAAAAAACTTGACAGAATTTGAAAATTTTTAAGCCTAGTCCCATCGTGGGCCAAGTATTATTACTATATTTTTTCGATTATTGAAATTTTTTTTTTTTTCTCGAAAGATTTTTGAAAATTCTAGGAATATCATTCCGAAAGGACTTTAACAACTATTCTAAGAAACATAAGTTCTATAATAAATTTTTCATTGAAAACAATGAAAAAAAAAAAATTTGCACACAATGACAAGTACTTGTTAGGTAATAATTTTATTGTGTATTCTGTGTTTATTGTGATTCACTCTTTCTGTCGTTTAAACAATTTAACTACTTTTCCTTGATCGGATAAGGAAAATTGCTTAACTGTAATTGATTCATCTTTATTTGGAACTACACAATGCAATTTTTGAGTACCCGTCACTGGTTTTGCTCGAATATATCGAGATTGCAGAGTATTTTTGTTTTTTTCATAATCAATATTTGATGAATATCTTATTTCAATAGACGGTAAATTGTTAGGAT
This sequence comes from Rhimphoctona megacephalus, assembly GCA_963989365.1. Taxonomy (NCBI): domain Eukaryota; kingdom Metazoa; phylum Arthropoda; class Insecta; order Hymenoptera; family Ichneumonidae; genus Rhimphoctona; species Rhimphoctona megacephalus. The sequence goes on from OZ022415.1 coordinate 18,789,173, forward strand.
GTGCAGCCCATTCATACAGCTCTTGAGGTGTCGTGATCTGTCGATCATATGGTAATTGTAAGCTTGCTCGTGATGCTAATCTTTTAATTGTGCCGCCAACGCCATCGCAAGGACCTTTTCCATGTGCTGTGGCAAAAAAGTGCCATTCAGCATCTACACCAAAATCTTTTTCGTGGTAATAAAGATTCACAAAATTTTTAATGTTCTTGAATTGCTGTGGCGCGCCATCTGAAAAGTAGCAAATTTTCTTTGCACTTTTCGATATAGTTTTGATGTATTCGATAACAATTTTAATGAATACGTGAACTGCATCAGCATCATGAGAAGTGCAGTCAGATATTATTACTATACTTCTGTGACATAATTCGTCATCTGTCTTGAAATATATCACCACTGGAAATATAGTCGCCTGTTTATTGTTCCAATGGAATCCAGGCGCTGCATCTTGAATTACAAATGCGTAATTTTCGGCAAAATCACATATCACAATAAAATCATCGACTTCTAATGATTCTTTTTTGTATCTTAGAAATTTTGCTTGTTCTTTAGCAATGAAAGCATGAGGCAAAAGATTAATCATCTGAGAACAAAAATCTTCTACAAAGTCAAATGAACTTTTTGTAAAAGTTTCAAGACTCGTTCTAGGATGAGCAACCCAGTGCTTGTAGGTTATATCATCAACATAGTTGTTGTCAAGCAGATTCACTAATACATCTTCGAGTTTATCAATTCCCGGACAATTTGCACATTCGCCATAATAGCAGTTTGTCGAAGGATTTTCGCATATAACGATTTCGAAACAGTCATGATAATCTACTAACGGTTTCGCAAGGTTTTTCGATAATTTGCCCAAGTTACAACCTGAAATCGATTAAAAACAATAATAGTAACTTTTTTAAAGAAAAAAAAAAAAAAGATGAACAGTTAAAGTCCAATTTTTGTATGCTTACCTATAATCATTAGCTTAATGTTCTGGTGCATTGAACAAACACACACGGTATGCGTACCGACAGGCCCAGCAAGAACACATTGCTTTGGACGCATCGAAGCAAATGTTGAAAAGCCAATTTTATAATCCGGATAACGCAGTTTGAAAAGCTGATATAATTCTTTGAGATTTGAAAGAATAAGCCTTTTTTGAATGTGCTCACGTTCGCCATTTTCATTTCGTACGGAAACGAAATCTTTCATACCAGGCATCATCATGCTCATTTCATCATCAACATAAAACTCTGATACCTTCAACTTAATATCTTCAGATAAACGACAGCCTAATCAAAAGGGTTGTAGAATGAGTAAAATTACAAATAATAAAATAATATTAAAAAAGAGTAAACTTTTATTTTTACCTAGCTTTGGATCGCGCAATGACAATATTCCATTTTTTTCCCTCAGGCTTTTAGCAGCTTTAGCTAAATATTTTGTCGAACCCATTACTTTACACATTTTATAAATGGTCCAGTTTGGGGGTAACACAGTGAGGATTTGAATTTTTTGAGATTTGTTAGTATCCTTGTCATGAAACTTCAATTTCAAAGCCTCAATCATTGTCAAATAATCGTCTGAGTCCGATTGGCTTTCAAAACCTTGCCCCAATCCTAATGTGATTGACAAGCTGCTAGCAGTATCGGTGATTTTTGTTTTTAAGTATGTTTCATTGTCTATTTTGTAAGACAATATTGGCGATTGGTTCAACATTTTCAACGCATCGTTAATAACGGGTAGTTGCGAAGCCAAACTTATTTGTGACGAACTACTAGGTTGGGATTCAATTTCTTCACTAGACATCGGCTGTGATTCTAAGACAGAGGAAACGTGAAAATTCGGATGATAAAAAACCGTATAAGGTATTTTTTGACAATTTAAAGATTAAAAAAAAAAACAAAAAAAAACCTCATGGTTTACCTCTTATGGGAGATTCGGAAATAGCTTGATTCTCATCATCATCGTCGACGTCCATACCATCACCAGCATCATTGTCAGTCGAATCTTTTGCATGTATAAGATTGAATTGCTTTCTACAGTTCGAACACAAATAGTCGGAACGGAGGAAACTGTGTTTTTTCTGCATGTTTTCTGTGGCTAACCTCAATCCTTTCGTGATATTGTGATTTTTCAATTGAAATGGATTACAACAAGAAAAGTATTTTCTCGAAGTTTCCATGGTACAAAAATTTTGCCTACAACAAAATCAATAATAAATATTTTTGCCACCCGTGCAGGCTAGACGAAAAGCGCGAAGACCAGTTGATAATGTTGTGAAAAACACAGCAGTTTTTTTTAGGTAAAGTTAGGTTTTACCAGTAGCGAAAAAGGCGATTGCCACGCCGCCTGACGGCGCTGTTGTGATGCAAGATGCAAGGTAGCAAGAGTACGACTGTAAAATTCGTTCGTTAGCATTAAAAATCAAAATACCAAATATTTATTATAAGAATGATAACAAAAATGAAAAATACTGTATTTTTAAATATTGATTGATGAACGAAGTGTAATTTTTTGTCATGCGACATATAACGAAAAAATTCAAAAATAGTAAAAATACTTGGCCCACGATGGGACTAGGCTTGAAAATTTTCAAATTCTGTCAAGTTTTTTTGAGAATGAAAAAAAAATCGAAGGAGCCACACATTCTCAAAAACGCGATTTCATTCGATCAAGGAAAAGTAGCTAAATTGTTTAAACGACAGAAAGAGTGAATAAATATTCACAATAAAAATATTACCTAACAAGTAATTATGTGTGTGAATTTTTTTTTTTTCATTGTTTTCAATGAAAAAAAAAAAAAATTTCAAAAATCGAAAAAATATAGTAAAAATACTTGGCCCACGATGGGACTAGGCTTAAAAATTTTCAAATTCTGTCAAGTTTTTTTGAGAATTAAAAAAAAAAAATCGAAGGACCCACACATCTTCAAAAACGCGATTTCAACACAAAATTGAAAAAAAACTGTAGATGACTGGAGCGAAGAAATTGATTCGTTTCTTTTCTATAAACTACGTTTGAAAACGAATAATTTAAAAAAAAAAACCAAAATTGATGAATTTTTCAAAAAGTTATGGGCATTTGAAAAAAAAATCGTCAAATTTTCAAAAAATCGATATCTCCGAAGCTATTGGCCGAAAAAAATCGAAAAAAATCACAGAAATGTCTTTCAATAAGCACTAAAACATATTCCAATTGTAGCGAAATCGCAGATGCAAACTCATTTGATAGGTCAATTTGATATGGAATGCCCCATATATAAATGGTGTATGATTAAGTGCATTTTACACATGGAGCGTGGCCCACCCGTGTGTCCAAGTAGAGCGATGAATTACGTATAACGGTGCACCGTTACACCGAAGTGAACAACAAAACACGACAGCAATTTATGGACAAGGAAACATGAAAGATATATCCTTTAAAATCAATTTCCAAGTCACGAATAAAAATTTTAATCTATTTACGGTGATTTTGTCCAAAGAGGAAAACAATGAATAAATTGGTTCAGATTTTCTTCATAATCCTATTAGAATGCTTGAATGTAAAAGATTAATAAATAAATTTTGAAATGATTGATTTATAATTTGCGTTCCACATAGGAAAATAATCAATAATACAAAATTTCTAATTTGTTTTTTAATTTAATGGCAACGCTCGAATGTAGAAAGACATTCCCTTGGATAGCATTAAAGGGTTCCATTGTTTGAACGTAGTAAAACATGTTTGTATTATTAATAGATTTTGCATTTTTTTCGATAATCCACCATGTTTTTTTGTAGAAGCATCTTCTGATTCCGGAAAAATCGTAATCATAACTTCGATTTTCGTAACCGAAATATGCGTAACGTAAAACCGAAAATAAACGTTAAGTAATACTAATTGAAAAAAAAGAAATTCCATTGCCTTCCAGCAATACGAACGTCAACACCAGAATTTTGGTACAAATTTATATTGATTTTTAACCGCTCAACGAATAACGAATGCGACTGAGTCACACGTTTGAAATGAAAAACCAAAAAGTTAGTAACTTTCATAAAATACATATTTATCCAGATCTGGGCTACGAAAATTGGTAAGCCTCATTTGAGCTTGTTCAAAGAACTTATCAGGGAGAAAAGCAAAAAATATTGAGGATTTAAAAAATAAGGAAACGGGCAAAAAATGGAAACAATTTTCGTTCCATTTAAACGATGCATTACTTTTTTTGACGACTTAGATAAAAATTAGTTTGACACTATTTATTTAAGTGATAGTATTGAGCAAATAAATATTTCTCCTCAGTCCCAAATACGTTAGTATGTTCCTCGCACAGGAAAAACGTCATAGCACACATTACACATTTATCAGGTCGCTCACTAGCTCGGTGAAAGTTGCCTCGAAAATCATTAACACAAGCTTCGACTATTTCTGAACTTTATACGCCTATTTCACCCAAACATGATGTATTTATTTATCCATGCCTCTACACGTTTAATATCAAGGCAGATTTTCACAATATCGAAGATGACATCGTTGAACGATTACGAGAAATATTTATATTAATCCTATTCTCGCTTACTTAAACGGTTCGTCGTAACTGAACAATCGTAAAAAAACTTTCTTAAACTATTGGTCAGTTTTTTCAATGTGTATTGTTTTACAAATTCTATTTTTGGGTTCCAAAAAAAGTGTGACCAATTTTGATAGTCAAATAATGTAAACAACCTTAGAGTACAAATAAACAGAAGTCATGATGCATTCCGAAGATGCAAACTTCAATATCATAAATTTGAACCTGTGAATTATAAACGAGCACAAATTTTAGAAAAATAGAATTTAGTTTCCAGAGATGCTGGAATTTTCTACAGTAATTTGCAAGCTCCTATAGACGATTATGGAAACGCACCGTCGAATAATTTATCGTGGGATCATCGGTTCCGCCAAGGCTTCGGAATAGGACTTAAAACCCCGAGACGAATCGTTGAGTCTTTCGCATAAATATCACGCGGAAAAATCTCCGGGAACGAAACCAGAGAAACCTGACGGTTCAATGGCCCAAGACGGATTTTATAGTAGCGTTTACACTCACTTATTATTGTACTGAGCTAAAAAAAATATTGCAGCAATATAAACATTTAAACACCATATTCATGTCTACTTATTGCTTTCAAAGTTCCAGCCAACTCTCTCATCAATAACGCGGTCCTTCATAACGAGGCGATAAAAAATAAATAGAAAAGAAAAATTAATGCCAATGAATTCGACTACAATTTCTTTTTGTATTTATAACTTTTTTAGTGAATTTTCCATATATCACATTTTTCATAAAAATGTATAGAAAATATTATCATAAAAAAAAAGAAATAATTTTTACAGAATTTTTCTAATGTTTTTATAAAAAGAAGTTTTTTTATAACAACGCTCGAAGCTTTTAGAAAAGTTTTGAATACAAGAATTTTTTATAATTGTACAGAAAACTTATAATTGTACTAAAATATACAATTGTCATCTATATATGATACATTTGTTTAAAACTAGGCATGTAATCTGCGTTAATCACATAAAACGATATGAAACTATAATTTCTCGGCGAAATAATTTTCTAATACGAGGAATGTAAGATCTACTATGCTAGTAGTTGGATGAGTCATTTGTATGACATATTATTCCCAGGGGTTATATCTCGAAGCATATTTTCATCGTATATAGTCTCTAGAACGTACAACGTACGAGAGTTCTCCCTATGAGTGAAAGAAAGATTCCTAACGGGTCAAATATTCCAGATGCCAACGAGCCAGCGAAAAATATTACTTAAGAATATTATTCTAAATTTTTCTGTAGAGCTACAGACCAGCGTTGCCAGATTCTGCAACGCCGCTGTGTTAAAAGATAGCAAATTGGGCGATTTCTGGTAACGCTGCTACAGACGTATAAAAGAAATACTAAACAATAGAAAGTTTCGTTGACGAACGAAAAAAACAGTTCAATTGTTTCGCAAAATCATTGATTGGTATCAATGATGTTATTCTTGTCTGATTTAGTTTCAATCGTTGTTCGATGATGGAACAAGTTTTGTAAAATATTTGAAATGATGAAAAAATGCAAAAAAAATGTCGAACAACGAAAAAAAGTTGTAGTCGAAAAAAATCTAAATCCACAATGTTCACACAAAAAAAATATCATAAACTGAGAATGAATAAGAGCCAAACCCAGAAAAATACCAAAAATCTAAATTCATTAGAATATTGATGACGGAGTTTGATTGAATGTGTATTATGACGATGACCATGACAGTATTCGTATCAATATATTTACACGATTAAACGATTTAATTCTGTATATGAAAATTTGAACAAAAAAAAGAAAAAAATTTTACAGCATCGAAAACGCCAAAAACAAAATAGCAAAGAAAGAGTTCGAATAAATTTCTAGAGACATAGGTAAGAATAATAAAAGAGAAAAAGGAAAAAGCAGCAATACGCAGCAGCATCATCTACGTGAGTCGAACGAAGATGCGATCCTTCGAGACTATCGACCGATCGTGGTGGACCAACTTTGTTATGATAGGAAGAAAAAAAAGTATGCAAGGGAGAGAGAGAGACGAGAGGTGAAGTGAAGCTTACTTGGACTCCAGCGTCGTCGGCTCTCAATGACATTAGCGTCAAAACTGCAATACCTTTGTCTCGTATGTAAAAAAAACGCAAGTACACTAAATAAATATTATGATTGAACATTCAAAAATCGGCCGTTTGGCCTCACTGGCACGCAGAGCACTCCCGTAAAATTCGAATTAAACTTCCACGGAGCCATTCGCTTTTCACACACCGAGCGCGAAAGGATAAGCGTGCGGTGTGTAAAGATTTTGGGTGGGAGGGCGTTCAACGGAGCCGCGGCATTTTTAAGCGGTTAGGGCGATATCTAGCGGACATGTGAGCTATTACGAATTGATTACCGACCGAGCACAAACTACTAACGGTCGGTACATTTTAAGAATGTCATCAATTTAATATCACGGATTGTTCTACACACGGGGGCCTATTACGGTTCTCAGATTGGGTGAAAATGACGAAAGTGAGCTGCTCACCCAATTACGGTCGGCCCCCTGGCACTCAGCTTGCTGGCTAGTCTCTCGATGGCGCCAGCCGCTACGTGGCGCTGACAGTACTCCGCGCCGTCCGTGCTGCGCGTGCGCCGCGCATACTTTATTTCATGATAAATATGATAAATAATAAATAACTAAAGAATAATTACATATATATATATATATGTGAGTCTAGTAAATATGTATTAAATTTGTAGCCTGTTGTTTTAAGGATAAGTTTAATATATACACAACAGGCTAGATATTCTGTATATGCTTTATAAATTTATATGTATAATGTTCGGCTCAAAACTTCCGACCACACTTATTACCGCGCACACGAGAGACAAGACACAATTAATTAACGAATAATTACACTTAGCATCAACTGATCAGTCGGTTGACTTGTAATGACCATTTGGCCGGCGAGGGGTTCGGGGCGTTCGGTGGCACAAGCGCGGAAGCATGCCAGCGCCGCGCAGTGCGAACTATTTACGGCGCATAGAACGGAAGAAGTTCTGTATAGTTAGCAGATGAATTTCATAATACTAATTTTTTATTGTTGCTATATCTTGGGAATTATTTATGCCATTTATTGACACTAATATCATAATTTTCGAAATAATAGATCATTGATAATAAATAAAAATGTATTGGCCGTATAGTTAGCAGAACGTAATGCAAAGTTCTTTCTTTTTTCGCAATCAACTAGAAATCATTTGGGAAACACATTAGCAATGCTAGTATAATTTGCGAAGTAGTTATTTTATCACGATCACGAAACCTAAATCAATCAATTATTTCAAGAGAAATCCGCTTTCCTAGGTATTTTCTGGTATACCCTGGCTCTCATCTCTCATTGGCTACCGCTGCTGAGTGCGAGTAGAAGTGTATAACCCGTCAATTAATTGTAGTTATATCAACCATATCAACAATAAACAATATCAATTTGGTGCGAAAACGTCATGTGTTATTCAACCTCTTGAAAAATAAGTATGGATGAGTGGAAAACGTACAGTGGAAACGTATACGGGTAACGTAAAAGTCGATAACCAAATAGAACACGTAATATTTGCTGCTTTCCTTCAACCTTACCTAATCATTAATTATAGTTAATATATATATATATATATATATATATATATATATATGTAAGAGATGTATATATTATATATAAGAGAATCGAATAATTTGATAACTGTAAAAATAGTAGGGTGGGTTTGGGTCATCTTGCGGTTGTTTTTGAATAGTTGGGCATGTGGAAATAGTATTTTTACATGTCCAACTATTCAAAAAACAACCGCAATATGACCCAAACCCACCCTACTATTTTTACAGTCATCAAAAGTCATCAAAGTACACGAATAACTCTTAGAAAAGTCATTAAACTACTCGATTGTCTTACATGGTAGCATGTCTAAATATCATAGTCAAAAAAACACACGAACAAAATATCACCGCGACAAAATATCACATAACAAAAAATCACCTCTACAAAATATCACATGACAAAAAATCACTGCAACAAAATATCACGTCGACAGTATATCACAGCCAGGCATGAATTTATTGATGCTCAATGATGTGTATGTATGCTGTGAGTGTTGTACATGGCAGAATGGATAACGGTTCGCAGTTACGCCAGAGCGGGGGTGATTCCTGATATATACAGACTATTGTATGTAGAAACAAAAAACTTTAAAAAAGTAAAAAAAAGAACGCCAAGTATTAAAAGACGCGACCTTAGTTATAAAATAACTATTCAATATTTTTTCTGTTATTATATTACAATTTTTACACCTCGAAAAAACCAAACAAAAAATGTTTATACTTAATTTCCAAAAAAAATAAGTAAATATCAACATCCATTTCTCTTCCGTAATACTGAAAATGGTACTTCACCCCAAAAACAATGAACAAACATACTAGAAAAATTTTGGTATTCATTATCGAATAAAAACCTATTTACATGTTTTATTTTATTTTTGTCTTGATATGTGATGAGTACATAGAAAAAAGATCTAGTTGTAAATTGTTGCCGATGATTGAAAAAAAAATGAAATCATTTCAACGTAGCCAAGAATGGTGAATGAATTACGAGTTTCGGAATGGAATCATGTACATCTTGAAGATTGACCTGCCAGAGGTTTTTGTCACCTCAAGGGCTTCAAAAAAAATTCTGCGGATATAAAGAAAATGTTATTCTGCTTTTAAGCTCGCTAAGCACTAAGAATGTACAACACAATTCCACAGAGAATAATACAAAAAACAATTACATATAAATGCGCAAATACGTGTACAAATGCACGTGTTGTATTTACACGTATGTACCGCACTAATTCACTGCAAATACTACACACAAACTTGGCGTGCATGGTTTTCAAATTACAGCTCGGCGAAGGAACGCTCCATCCATCTGTGTATTGAGCGAATTCAAATCACTGTAAAAACCAAGTGTGTTATTCAAACACACATTGAGTGTCTTCTGTGCTTAACGCCATAAGCAAACTATAGATTCGTTGTAGCCGATTTCTACATCTTTTAAAGTGTGTTGAAAATTCTACAGTTTGCTTATGGCATAAAGTCCACCCATGAATTCATTTACTCGCCTATTTATTTCTTCGTTCATCCTAACCATCTATTCATGTAGCCTATCTAATCGTCTGTCCGTACGTTCAAAAAATGAGTATACGGTAGAACGGATAGATGGGTTCAGAATTAAGACGTATAAGCGGTTCAAGTTCCGTGCGTACATCTTATTCCGTCATCCCATCCATTCATTTTTTTCTATCCGTCTGACGATTCGATCCATTATTTTATTCACTGAACTCAATCAATCATCGATCAATGAATCGATTCTATTTAGCCGGTGGGCCAGTCCATTCATAAATGCATCCCGTTCATCGATCCATTTATCTTATTTTGCCATTTCTTTTATTTGTACAATCCAACTCTCCATTCATCACATCCATTCATCATTTCATCGATTCAATTATTCGATTCGTTCATCGATATATACTGTTCAACTATCTACTGTTCACCCATTTCATTCATCCATCTTTACAGTTCATCTCATTTTATTATCCATTCGTCCTTTTCATCCATTTTCATTCCTAATCTGTACAACCTAGTCATGTATTTCGTTGATCAAATCATTAATCGGTACTCTCCCGTTCTATCCACGGATCGGACTTCTTTCACTATTGATAGAAGAACTGGTTGAATATTGATTTGGATAGCATATTTAATCAACTGTGGTGTCTTCTCGAGCTGTAATTTGAAAACCATGCACGCCAAGTTTGTGTGTAGTATTTGCAGTGAATTAGTGCGGTACATACGTGTAAATACAACACATGCATTTGTACACGTATTTGCGCATTTATATGTAATTGTTTTTTGTATTATTCTCTGTGGAATTGTGTTGTACATTCTTAGTGCTTAGCGAGCTTAAAAGCAGAATAACATTTTCTTTATATCCGCAGAATTTTTTTTGAAGCCCTTGAGGTGACAAAAACCTCTAGCAGGTCAATCTTCAAGATGTACATGATTCCATTCCGAAACTCGTAATTCATTCACCATTCTTGGCTACGTTGAAATGATTTCATTTTTTTTTCAATCATCGGCAACAATTTACAACTAGATCTTTTTTCTATGTACTCATCACATATCAAGACAAAAACAAAATAAAACATGTAAATAGGTTTTTATTCGATAATGAATGCCAAAATTTTTCTAGTATGTTTGTTCATTGTTTTTGGGGTGAAGTACTATTTTCAGTATTACGGAAGAGAAACGGACGTTGATATTTACTTATTTTTTTTGGAAATTAAGTATAAACATTTTTTGTTTGGTTTTTTCGAGGTGTAAAAATTATAATATAATAACAGAAAAAATATTGAATGGTTATTTTATAACTAAGGTCGCATCTTTTAATACTTGGCGTTCTTTTTTTACTTTTTTAAAGTTTTTTGCGATTGATTTCACTTCTTTTTGAAAAACGGCCATATTCACCAACTGTCCTATAGAGGTAAAAAAAATTCTCATTCGGGAACAATGATTAATCAGATTATTTTTGACATAAGTTGAGTAACTTCCTTCATATGACAAAAACCAATCGCAGAGCTAAATAGTAATTTCTTCCATCACTGACGCACAAACACTGCTAAATGAGTATTATACGAGGAAAACAAGTTTTAACAATGAAATGGAAAGAAAATGATAGTTATAAAGAAAATCAATTTTTTTGCAATGTAATATTCGGATGTAAGGTGGTCATTTGACAACTAAGGTTATAATTTTTTAACATTTGGCGTACATTTTTAATACCTTTCCAAAGTATTACATACAACAATTTTTCAAATTCTAAGCGTAAAATGTTTTTCTCCACAGTGTCAACCCCCTTCGATATTACTCTTGAATTTTTATCAAAAACTACTTCCATTTTCATCAAAAACTTTGATGATGGGGAAATCGGTCGTTGTATTTTTTATAATTGAACTGTGGATTTTTTTTACTATTAATCATGCACTAATCTCTGAAAAATCATACAAACCGAATGGATAAGTGGGTCAAATTTTTCGTTTTGACAGATGCTTTCATTGAAAAATATGTCAACAATTGTTTAAAGATTACGTAAATCAATTTTTAAATTACAAGCGAAAAATGTTTTTTCCCGCAGCGATAGTCCCTTTTAATTTTGCTGTTAAATTTTCATAGGAAACTATTATTCATTCAATGCATTTCAAGACTAGTATAATCGTGGAGAAATATTAGTCTAATCAACAACAAAAATGTTTATTAAAATTAACAATTCGAAAAATAGAACTAGCTATTTTCTCATGTTTGTACTTCGCTTAAAATTTATTAATTGAATTATGCTTCCGTACAAACATTGAAGAAACAAATTAATTAGTACAAGCGCTATGAAAAAAGGTTATTTTATCTTAGGATAAAAAAAGGTAGGTGATGTAAACTTCGAATAATATTTCACATAGTTTTAAACAAAGTACATTTCAGAACAAAAATGTTAACCTCCGAGACGATTCGCTTTGTTCGAGTTTTCAAGGAGCTATAGATAGTAGACTGTAAAAAAAATCGATATTTTAATTATAATAATAATATACAACGAATGATTTCCCTACGATCACACTTAAAATATGCTTAAAATTTCTCAAAAAAATAATAGTTTTTTTTATAAAAAAAATAACAGAAACCAAAATACTAAACTAACTAAAATAACAGAAATAACAATAATGAGAAAGAAAGTGAGCGCGCTACGAGCGAGAGAAAGGGGACGAAGATTCGCGCGCTCTCTATCACTCAGCGGCGCGCGATAAAAGGGGGTATAAGCCTCGTTCAGCGGGACTGGGTGACGGAAAGCAGAGAAATGTAGATTCTTATCAAAAGGACATGTGTCTCACCTATTCCATCGTGACTTACGCCCGTTTGTCTCCAGGAAGACAGATTATCCCGAAACATTCGATTTTAATTCATTAAATTATCATATCTCAAGATTGGCTAAACGGATCTACTTACAACAAAGACCAATATAAAGAGAAAAATCGAAAAAAAATCGTCACAAATATTCAGATTTTTTATTCAAACGGTTCGTCCGTGAGAGCGATTTAAAAACGCTATGACGTCATAAAACCGGCATATTCATGTATATAAAAGTGCGGCAGGGCTCGCGCTGACTTTTTCTTTTAATACTTGGCGTTGAGCCGCTACCGCGTCTCTTGATTTGAATAAAAAAATGATAATTCAGGGTACAGAAAGGGAGGACAAAACAATAAGGGTGTGTCAAAAACTAAAAGCGACAGCTGATGGAAAAACTGAAGACAGGACACAATTTTTTCGGAATCACTATACTTGCACTGAAACTTCACTCATATTCAAATTAATATAACTTAAATAGAGTTAATAATAAAATTTAAATTCAAGACGAAAATTTAAAAAATTATGTTTCCCTCACATTTTATCGCATATTACTACAAAATACGCGCGCTGACGGTCTCGCAGGGGAACAGCCATCTCAAGTATCTACGAAGATGATTGACTGGCATTCAGCGAGATTACACAGCGGTGACAAAACGTGTCCAAAATTATACTGATCGTCATATAAATGTCATCCTTATATTTGTAGAAAAATTTATACAAAAACTTCATTTTTTTTTTTTAGTAAAAAATAAAGAATAATACAGTGTTAGAGCGCGCGATACAGAAAACATACGATATTTTCATTCATTATTTATTGAAAACAAATGAGAAAGAGATAAAACGCGCGCGGCTTTGCGCTCTATTTTTTTTTTTTTTTACTCTTACTCATTGTCAATGACACGCGATATCATATATTATATATTAATATTTTAATTATTACATGTGGTTATATTATTACATGTGGTTTATTTCTCATGTGTATACATATCAAGAGACGCGGTAGCGACTCGATTGTTAGTGCATACAGGAAGTACAGGAAGAAATGCTACGCGTATTATTTAATTCATGTAATTTAAACCAATTTTAAACAACTGAAAAAAAAGTGAAAAACGACCATGTTCAAAAATGTATACAAGGTCCGAAAAAAATCGTAAAACTATTTAAATAACCCAGAATGAAGCTGTATATGCCCTCTTCAAAACCTTGTTTGCAAAATTGGAATATCTACTTTTTTGGCAGAGCAATCGAATTTTTAGTGCGGCTCCAAATTTTACGATTTCGGCCGGCATATATATATAATATATATATATATATATATATATATATATATATATATATATATATATATATATATAGAGCGCGCGAAACAGCGGGAAAGAGAAAGCACGCTATACAAGCGAGAGAGAGGGGACGAGGTTTATCGCGCTGTCTCTCTCACTCAGCGGCGCGCAAGGAGAGAGGGTAGCCTCGTTCAGTGGGCAGCGTGACGGACAGTAGAAAAATGTAGATTATCGTTAAAAGGGCGTATGTCCCGCCCATTCGAGCGCGACTTATACCTGTCTGATCCTAAGAATCCTAAGAAAAGCACAGTATCCCGGAATGTTCGATTTTATGTCGCTAAATCATCATATCCCAAGATTGGCTGGACGGATTTACTTGCAACAAAGAGCAATAGAAAGAGAAAAATCGAAAAAAAATCGTCACCAATATTCAGATTTTTTGATCAAACGGTTCGTACGTCAGAACGGTTTGAAAACGCCGTGACGTCATAAAACCGGCATATTCGCGTATATAAGAGTGCGGTAGGCCTCGCGCTGGCTTTTTCTTTTAATACTTGGCGTCGAGCCGCTACCGCGTCTCTTGATAATCGTAATGATAATTTAGTATCAATTCGCCTTGAGTCTTGATTAATTGTATTGAATTTGAGATTGGTGATGTTGCCGGATATGAAACATTGATAGAAAGCGAATATTTTAATAAACATCCCGAGGTATTGAAGAACTAAGTTGTGTATTTTGAAGAAAATTATATCGGTAATGCATTGACTCAAACCCACCCTACTATTTTCACATGTCCAACTATTCAAACAACAACGCAAAGATGACCCGAACCCACCCTACTATTTCCACATTCCCAACTATTCAAACAACAACCCAAAGATGACCCGAACCCATTCTGCTATTTTCATATGTCCAACTATATAAACAAAAACTCAAAGATGACCCGAACCCACCCTACTATTCCCACATGTCCAACTATTCAAACAACCCAAAGATGACCCGAACCCACCCTACTATTTCCACATGTCCAACTATTCAAACAGCAACCCAAAAATGACCCGTACCCACCATACCATTTCCACATGTCCAACTATTCAAACAACAACCCAAAGATGACCTGAACTCACCCTACTATTTCCACATGTCCAACTATACAAACAACAACCCAAAGATGACCCGAACCCACCCGACTATTTCCACATGCCCAACTATTCAAACGACAACCCAAAGATGACCTGAACCCACCCTACTATTTCCACATGTCCAACTATTCAAACAATAACCCAAAGATGACCCGAACCCACCCTACTATTTTCACATGTTCAACTATTCAAACGACAACCCAAAGATGACCCGAACCCACCCTACTATTTCCACACGTCCAAGTATTCAAACAACAATCCAAATATGACCCGAACCCACCCTACTATTTCCACATGTCCAACTATTCAAACAACAACCCAAAGATGACCCGAACCCACCCTACTATTTCCACAATGCATTACGCAAATTCGGGCAGGTCGATAGTGCGTGCTGATTTTTAGTTTAGCGTTTCCTTGCGTGTTTCAAATAAAATCATTTCATTGTGATATATTGTCGGGGTAGTTTTTCGTCGTGTGATATTTTGTACGTGTGATATTTTGTCCGAGTGATATTTTGTCCGTGTGATATTTTGTCCGTGATATTTTGTCAGTGTTATTTTGTCACTGACAAACTATCACGGACAAAACTATAACGGACAGTGTTTGTCACTGACAAACACTGACAAAATATCACGGACAAAATAACACACGACAAAATATCACACGGACAAAATATCACAGGACAAAATATCACAGGACAAAATATCACGCGGACAAAACATCACACGTACAAAATATCACACGACAAAAAACGACCCCGACAATATATCACAATGAAATTATTTTATTAGAAACATGCAAGCAAACGCTAAACTAAAAATCAGCACGCATTATCGACCTGCCCGAATTTGCGTAATGCATTGTGGAAATGGTAGGGTGGGTGGGTCATGGTGGGTTGGTTGTTTGAATACTTGGACGTGTGAAAATAGAAGGGTGGGTTCGGGTTATCTTTGGGTTGTTGTTTGAATAGTTGGACATGTGGAAATAGTAGGGTGGATTCGGGTCATCATTGGGTTGTTGTTTAAATAGTTGGACATGTGAAAATGTGTGGGTTCAGGTCAACTTAGGTTGTTGTTATAATAGTTGGACATGTGGAAATACTAGGGTGAGTTCGGGTCATCTTTGAACTTTTGTTTGTATAGTTGGACATATGAAAATAGCAGGATGGGTTCGGGTCATCTTTCGGTTGTTGTTTGAGTAGTTGGGAATGTGGAAATAGTAGGGTGGGTTCGGGTCATCTTTGGGTTGTTGTTTGAATAGTTGGACATGTGGAAATAGTAGGGTAGGTTTGGGTCATCTTTAGGTTGTTGTTTGAATAGTTGGATATGTGGAAATAGTAGAGTGTGTTCGGGTCATCTTTGGGTTATTGTTTAAATAGTTGGACATATGGAAATAGTAGGGTGGGTTCGGGTCATATTTGGATTGTTGTTTGAATAGTTGGACATGTGGAAATAGTAGGGTGGGTTCAGGTCATCTTTGGGTTGTTGTTTGAATACTTGGACGTGTGGAAATAGTAGGGTGGGTTCGGGTCATCTTTGGGTTGTTGTTTGAATAGTTGGACATGTGGAAATGGGTGAGTTCAGGTCATCTTTGGGTTGTTGTTTGAATAGTTGAACATGTGGAAATAGTAAGGTGGGTTCGGGTCATCTTTGGATTGTTGTTTTTATAGTTGGACATGTGAAAATAGTAGGGTGGGTTCGGGTCATCTTTGGGTTCTTGTTTGAATAGTTGGACATGTGGAAATAGCAGGGTGGGTTCGGGTCATCTTTGGGTTGTTGTTTGAATAGTTGGACATGTAGCAATAGTAGGGTGGGTTCGGGTCATCTTTGGGTTGTTGTTTGTATAGTTGGACATGTGAAAATAGTAGGGTGGGTTCGGGTCATCTTTGGGTTCTTGTTTGAATAGTTGGACATGTGGAAATAGTAGGGTCGGTTCGGGTCATCTTTGAGTTTTTGTTTGTATAGTTGGACATATGAAAATAGCAGGATGGATTCGGGTCATCTTTGGGTTGTTGTTTGAATAGTTGGGAATGTGGAAATAGTAGGGTGGGTTCGGGTCATCTTTGGGTTGTTGTTTGAATAGTTGGACATGTGGAAATAGTAGGGTGGGTTTGGGTCATCTTTAGGTTGTTGTTTGAATAGTTGGACATGTGGAAATAGTAGAGTGTGTTCGGGTCATCTTTGGGTTATTGTTTGAATAGTTGGACATATGGAAATAGTAGGGTGGGTTCGGGTCATTTTTGGATTGTTGTTTGAATAGTTGGACATGTGGAAATAGTAGGGTGGGTTCAGGTCATCTTTGGGTTGTTGTTTGAATACTTGGACGTGTGGAAATAGTAGGGTGGGTTCGGGTCATCTTTGGGTTCTTGTTTGAATAGTTGGACATGTGGAAATAGTACGGTGGGTTCGGGTCATCTTTGGGTTGTTGTTTGAGTAGTCGGACATGTGGAAATAGTAGGGTGGGTTCGGGTCATCTTTGGGTTGTTGTTTGTATAGTTGGACACGTGGAAATAGTAGGGTGGGTTCGGGTCATCTCTGGGTTCTTGTTTGAATAGTTGGACATGTGGAAATAGTAGGGTTAGTTCGGGTCATCTTTGGGTTGTTGTTTGAATAGTTGGACGTGTGGAAATAGTAGAGTGGGTTCGGGTAATCTTTGGGTTATTGTTTGAATAGTTGGGCATGTGGAAATAGTAGGGTGGGTTCGGGTCATCTTTGAATTGTTATTTGAATAGTTGGACATGTGAAAATAGTAGGGTGGGTTCAGGTCATCTTTAGGTTGTTGTTTGAATACTTGGACGTGTGGAAATAGTAGGATGGATTCGGGTCGTCTTTGGGTTGTTGTTTGAATAGTTGGACATGTGGAAATAGTAGGGTGGGTTCGGGTCGTCTTTGGGTTGTTGTTTAAATAGTTGGACATGTGAAAATAGTAGGGTGGGTTTGAGTCAATGCATTACCGATATAATTTTCTTCAAAATACACAACTTATGTTAGTTCTTCAATACCTCAGCGTGTTTATTAAAATATTCGCTTTCAATCAACGTTTCATATCCAGCAACATCATCAATCTCAAATTCAATACAATTAATCAAGACTCAAGGCGAATTGATACTAAATTATCATTATGATTATCTACATACAATAGTCCGCGTACATCAGGAATCACCACCACTCTGGCGTAACTGCGAACCGGTATCCATTCTGCTATGTACAACACTCACAGCATACACACACAACATTGAGCATCAATAAATTCCTGCATGGCTGTGATATACTGTCGACGTGATATTTTGTCCGTGATATTTTGTCGTGTGAATTTTGACTGTGATATTTAGACGTGCTACCATGTAAGACAATCGAGTAGTTTAATAACTTTTCTAAGAGTTATTCGTGTACTTTGAAGACTTTTGGTCATTTTGATGACTGTCATCAAAGTTTTTAAAAGTTATTCGATTAGTTTGATGACTGTAAAAATAGTAGGATGGGTTTGGGTCATCTTGCGGTTGTTTTTTGAATAGTTGATCATGTAAAAATACTATTTCCACATGTCCAACTATTCAAAAAACAACCGCACGATGACCCAAACCCACCCTACTATTTTTAGTTATCAAATTACTCGATTCCCTTACATATAATATATTGTAACGGTACGCTTTTTACGTCCCCCGCTACGCGTGAATTCGAGCAACTAAGAGTTTAGGAGCAGGCATGAAAAGAAACGAGAGTATGAGAATTTGATTCAAAAATATAAATAATTGTGTTTATTCAGTGTATTGTTAATGTACAAAAAAAAAATATGACGCCAATCGTTGGTGTTTTTGAGATTGTCTCCCTATTTTCAATATATTTGTCCAATTTTGTGGTTTCGTTCTCTTATATCAAGAAACGTTATAAATTTCGCTCTCTTATGTAAAGAAACTTGTCTAGTTTAATAATTTCTTTTGTTTCAATAAATTCGTCTTAATTATGAATCTCTTGATGCTTACGATTTTTTTTCCGAATTTCAATCAATCTGATCCAATTTGTGATTCTATATAATTCTAAATTAATTTTTGTGGCTCGATACAATTAAACTAAGATTGATTTGTTAATTTTATTGTTCGGAAAATTGAAAGAAATTGAAATGACTGAAAAAGTTCTCGCTTCAAAAAAAAATATGAATTGTTTTTTAATTTGTTTAAATGAAATGAGTTATTTTTCTAATATTCGCTTTTTGTTTTCAGGACATGGGTTAAAAAGTTTTACCAAAAACACCAAGGATTTGCAATGTAAAGAACCATGTTTATTGGTTAATTGTCAATAGTAAACAACGATAAAGTAGGTGTTTAGTCTTTAGAACTTTTTTTTTGTTTGATTATAATAATTTAAAAAAAATGCGTTTGTGTTGAGGAATTAATTTGTCTTGTAATTTATCATCATTTGATGATGTGAGATGGAGAGCAAATATATGATTCGAAGATCGGAAAATCATTATGAATGGTCTCTTGTGGTCATTAATTTTTTAATTTGCCTTCAATGATTTCTCGTGTGATTTGAAGTCTCTTTTTTTGAATGTGTCTGTGTGAAATCTATGGGCCGATTGGCTGCCTCATATTCCGCGAATAGGCAGACGAATACATCACAATCATGATGATTTTGTTGCCTGGGGAGTTTCTTTTTTGTTATCAAAACCCATTCCTCGGCGTTGAAGTTCTGTTGTCCGTGCTCCTTTGCCTCTTCTACGAGGTACTCAAAAAGCGTGTTCAAACAGCCCTTGTCCTCGTCACCCAAGCTATCATAGTAGCTTATTGTTCTCTCTATGAAGTTTATTGCTGCTAGGCACCAATGATTCCCTAGATGGACAGGTACGAGAACTTTTGCAAATAAAAAAAGATCGGTCTTTCTCGTCCATCTCTTGACCGCTCGATGCCCCCCACTTTGGAGACGGGTGTAAAAAAAAGAATTCATACAATACACCCTTTCAATTATGTTTTCATTTTCGCTCGCACGATTGGCGATTAGGGCCATGTACTCATTGATCACTTCGTCGTCGAGCCAATTGTGACCCTCAAGTGTTCTTAGGCTCTGGAGCCGGATGCCTGGTCTTTTCTTCCTTCATAGTTTCTGCTCGTCTTCTTTTCCTTTTTCCTTGTAATTTTTCTCTTCTTTCTCGTCTTTCTCTGATTTTACTCGTCTCTCTTCTTCCTTACTGCCTCCTTCTACTTCTTGAATCTGTTGTTCTTTTCCCCCTATTTTCTTTATTACCCTCTTCATCATTTCTGTCTTCCCCGGTTGTTCTCTTTTTAGCTTTGATCCATCGTTGATCTTTTTCCAAACGAATTCTCCTGGTGCCCATTTCTTCCATTCTCTTCCCTTGTTCTCTACTTTTTCTATCTCTTTTTTATATTCTTTTCTTCTCTTTGATTCGTCTTCTTTTAGTTTGTTTCTTCTTTCATCCTCGGTCGTTGGTGATGCTGGTGGTTTGTCCCGTATCGGAGAGACTTTGTCCGGTGCTGTCATTTCCATTTCGATATCCTCAACTCTTCGATGCTGACGTATGAATTCCAACGCTCTTTCTCTGTTCGTCCTCCTTCTTTCTTCTATGTCGATTTTTATCATATGCCACATGAAAGCTTGGACCGACTTATTTTTTACTCGCTCAGTTTGAGTATCTGAGTTCTGCAATTTTATTTTATTCTTCTTCTTTTTTTCTTTGCACTCTCCCCTTTCTTCCTCCTTTATACTGCTCATTTTTTCGACTTCTTTTGCTTTCTCCTCTGCTTGTGTGCCGTCCCAACCTCCTTTCTGCCCGGTCTGCTGGGAAAAGTGTTTTTTTCCTGTTTGGCATCTAGTTTGCGTAGATGCGTCCATTTTTCTTATTTAGATACATGGTTTGCTTTAATTTTTTGTAAATTTCTCATTTAAATTCTTTTCTTTTACCTGTTTTTCTCGCCTTCTTTTTTTTCAGTATCTTTGCACTTTTCTCGGCCACGTGTTTTCCTGTTTTTGAGAACTCGGGGATTCAGTTTTAATACTGTACTCCCGGATTCCCCGTTTTTCATCTGAGGTGCCGGCGCTCGCCACCTCTCTGAAGTTGACCGGAGTGGCCCACGCGCGTGGAGCGTCGTGAAGTTCGCTGCTTAGGCGTTTAATCTTTGATTTTTATTCTTTTTTCGATTTTTTTATATTTTTTTCGTGTTTTTCTTCATTTTCCATAAAATTAATAAGGTAAGTAGTGAATTTTTATTTTATTTTCATTTTTCATTGATTTTTTTGTGTTTTTCAGGTTTTCCATAAAATTGATGACCCTCGTGGTGAGGAGAGCGACCATCTTGGTAAGTATGCCTAAATCGTGTTTCTTAGTTTAAATAATAACAAAAAAATAACTTTCTTTTTCTTTTTGTAGGTTTCGTTTGGAGTTTGTTCCACAATGATAAGTATTAAATTAAAATTTTTTTTTTCTAAACAATTTTGTTTGTTTTGTTTTCTTCATAATTAATTTTCTTTTTGCAGGTTTCGTTCGTTGGTCCCCCACTGGTGAAAGGTATTGATGTGACTTCGATAAGTATTTGTAATTGTGTTTGTTATTCGCGTTTGTAATTTATTTTTTGTATTTTTTCAGATTTGCTGCATGATACATCCCTCTTTCCAGATTGGTACTAGGATTTTCGAGTATGTAAGTAGCCGCCGCTATCTTCTTCTTTATCTTATAAGGTCCTTCGTAGATTGAAAAGAATTTGGCTTTTTTTTTATTTGTTGGGTCGCTTACGTTGCATGCTTTTGCTAACACAAGATCTCCAACTTCAAAATCAGTTAATTTGTGATTCCGATCAAACTTTTCAGCCCTTTTTCTTCCTTTTCTTGCTATTCTTTCTATTGCCAGCATTAGCTTTTCTTCGATCTCTTCTCCTTGCTGTTCTTCCTCTTTATTTATTTGTATCCAGTTTTTCCATACCCTTTGGGGCTTTATATTTTTTTGTATCTCAAGTGGCGTCATTTCCGTTGTCTCGTGATGAGTTTCATTAATACAATCTTTAATCACCTTCACCCATTTCAACCAGTCCGTGTGTTTGTCCGTTAAAAACGTTCTAAAAAACCTACCTATTTCTCTATTCACTCTCTCAACTATATTTCCCTGTGGGTGCCTTATTGACGAGAAAACAGGCTGTATTCCCTCACTAGCTAACTTTCCTAGCCATAATCGCGACGTGAATTGAGTTCCGTGATCAAATTGTAATTTTCTCGGCTTTCCATTTTCCGGGATATAATAATTGAAAATTTTATTGATTGTAGCTGGAGCCGTTGCAGCTTTCAATGGATATAGAGCTACGAATTTTGAGAAAACATCGATCGTGACGAGGATGTGTTTCATTCCGCCTTGAGAGGCTGGCAGAGGACCGAAGAAATCAATCGACACGATATCTCCGGATCCTTCCGGAATGATGTTTTGCTGTGCCGCATATGAATGCTGATTCGGGACTTTATTTCTTTGACACGAATCGCATGATGCGAGAATCTGCCTAATGACTCGATACATTCTTGGGTAAGTAAAATCATCTTCTATAATTTTTCAAACTTTCTTTGCCCCAATATGACCGTACATCTCATGTGTTTCAGATACTAAACGTTGGAAAATCTCACGCGGCAATACGATTTTACAAGAATTTGTTCTTAATAAAATATCGTTTTTTATTTGAAATTTGTCGTCTTCTTGACCTGTAATCCTTTCTCTGATTTCCCTGATTTTTTCATCTCTCATCTGCCAATTTCCTATGTCTTTGATCATGTGCTCTAGCTCCCTGGACGGTTTGGTGGCCAACATTGTATTTATGATCAATTCTTTTCCTTTTCTGCCCCCCGTATTCGGTGGATTCAAACGACTTAGAACGTCGGCCATAACATTTCTTGTACCGGGACAATATTCAAATTGGATATCATAATCCTGAATTGCCAAGATCCATCGAGTTAAACGCTCACTAAGTAGCTGACTGTTTTTTAAAAAGGTTATCGCTTGGTGATCGGTTTCGACTCTGATTTTTGCTCCTAACAAGTAAGTCCTCAGCTTTTTTAACGCCCACACTATTGCCAATAACTCTTTTTCTGTTGTTGTATAGGCTAATTCCGGGCCTTTGAGTGTCCTACTTGCGAACATTACGACTCCTAAGTCTCCGTTATCGCCGCGTTGAGCTAAAGTGCCCCCCAAAGCATAGTTACTCGCGTCAGTTTGCAAAATATATTCTTTTGTTGGATCAGGATGTGTAAGCAAAACATTGTTCACAAATAAATCTTTTATTCTTTGAAATACTGTTTTTTCTTCCTTATCCCACTGCCATTTTGTGTCTTTTCTCAATAATTTCAACAAAGGAATTGTTTCTTTAGCATGACTCTTAGTGAATTTTGTGTAGTAATTAATCAGTCCCAAAAAACCCCTTAGCTGTTTCAAATTTCTGGGCGCAGGAAAATCGTGTATCGCTTGTATCTTTTCGGGTTGAGGTTTTATCCCTTTTGTAGTAAGAATGTGACCCAAAAATTCTATTTATTCTCTAAAGAATCTTGCCTTTTTCAATTTGATCGTCATACCGTGTTGTTCTAATCGGCCTAAAAGTTCATCTAACTGCTGCATGTGTTCTTCAAAGCTTGTCGAAATGCATAATAAATCATCTACGAAATTTATCACGTGGTCACCCAAACCATGTAGAATAATGTCTAAAACTCTTAGTAACGAGGCTGTACTCGTCTTTAACCCAAATGGAGTAACAGTGAACTCATAAACTTTCACACGATATCTAAAAGCTGTATATTTCATCGAATCCGGACGTAGAGAAATTTGCCAAAAGCTATTTGTTAGAACGAGTGTTGTCATGACTTTAGCCGTATGACATTTTTGAAAAACTTCCTCAATATTAGGCACTGACTCGTGATCATCTTCCATAACCTGATTCAATTTTCTTGCATCCAAACACAACCTAACTGAGCCGTCCTTTTTTATAACTGGAATGATTGGATTTATCCAAGGGCTACTCGATCTCTGAATAACCCCATAACTCATTAACTTCTCGATTTCTTTGTCTACTTTTTCACGATGCATAAGTGGAACCTCGTAAGCATGAGCAACTATAGGTTTATCTGCAGTTATTTTTAATTGATGCTCATAAACCGAAATTCTGCCTGTGTTTTTTCGAAAAACGTTCCTCCTATTCCATAAAACCTGTTTGTGAATCTTTTTTTCTTGTTCGGAGAGTTCTGTATGATCTACGATTTCGTTTATTTCCTTTATTGTAATTTCATCGTTTGTTTCTTTATTGCAAATCAGATTTTGTACTGGCTGGACAATAAATTCTTTTATAACTTTTTTTTCTTTCAAACTATGCATTGGCTTAATAATTTTCCTTATCAAATTCTCCTTGAATTCATTATTTTCTTTTACCCCTTCTTCTTCGCTAATTTGCCCCCTTTCTACTGCTTTTTCAACTTCTGACTTAATTTCTTCCTTCTCTACAATACTCTCTTTTTCTTTTTTGATTTCTTTTTTTATTTTTGCTTTCTCAACAATTTCTCTCTTTTTCCCTAATTTCTAAACCTTCAATTTTTTCTTTTTCATTTTTCCCTATCGCGGGTATTGTTTCGATCACCTCATTGTATTTTACCTGGAGAGACATTTCTCCCAGGTCTATTAAACTCCTTAATGGTTGCAGGGCATCTACCCCTAGCAACACATCCCTAATTAAGCCAGGCACTATTAAGTACTTCATGAAAGTTTTGATTCTCTCTATTTCTGTCACAGCCATTATTTGATGTTTGATTTTGGTCATTTTCCCCTTAATTGCACCCTTTACCGTGACTCCTGTCATCGGTAAAAGAGGGCAATGTTTCAAAACCTCCCTATTTTCTAAATAGAACTCCTCCGAAATCGTAGTCACTTTTGAACCCGAATCTATGAGTGCTGTCACTGGAATTCCCTCAATTTTCGCATATATCTCTGGGCATTCAATAATTGGGACTGCCTCCCCATTTATTTCCTCTCCTAGTAAAAATTCCCTGGTGTCAGTGAAGATTGTATTTATAGGAATCTCATCATCACGATTTATCTGTTTCTCGCCATCCCGGTTCCGCTTTGTTGTATCGTGCATCAGGTATTCATTATTATTCTCTTTTTTCGTTGTACCTCGCACACTTTTGTTTTTATGATTTTTGTAGAGTACGGGTACAACGCCTACGCGTTTCCCGCCTTCGAGGTTGTTGGTTGCGGCTCAACTTCTGTCTCGATTATTTGGATCGTTTGTTGTTTGGCATTGTTGTCCGTTGAAGGTTCGTTGTTTTGGTTTGAGTTCGGTGGGCTCCAGTTCTGATTTCGAGTTTGTTGGTAGTTCGGATTATAACCTGGGCATTGATAATAATTTCCCCAGTTTTGTTGGTTGTTTCGGAAGTTTCCGTTATTCGGTCGATGATTATTATAACCATTGTTAGATCGTTGGTTATTGTTTTGTTGGTAACCCTGTTGGTATTGTTGATTGAAGTTCCTGTTTTGTTGGTTGTGCCAATTAGTGTTAGGATGCCCTCCATTGTTACCTCGGTTGTTTTGGTTTTGGTGCCAATTGTAGTTTTGTTGGTACCCATTTTGATTTTGATGCCCTCCATTTTGAGGCATTTTGAATGGTCTTGGTTCCTGTTTGTCGCTGTTATTTTTGTGGCCTTGGACTTTTGGAGGTGTTTCTTCCTCAATCCCCGTGTTTACAGGCCCACTTTGATCTAATTTCTCGAGGAATTCGATCAATTGTTCCAGATTTTTGAAACCACGACTTATTATTGTCGCCCGAATTTCTTCCGTGAAGTGTTGCGACAAAGAGGCGACAATGTCCTCGTCAGTTGGTGGCGGGATTAAATCTCGTGCTGTCCCAAATGTTCGAGTCGTGTACTCGACTTTGGTCATTTTATTTTTTTCGAGATAATTCCCGAATTCCAGCTCCTTGCGGACCTTCCGCTGCACATCGTGGCTCCAAAATCGATTTATGAATTTCTTTTCAACGTCTTCGAAATCGTCGATCTCATCTTCAATGAGGACCCACCATTCCTTTGCTGCCTTCTCCAGGCATTGACCGAGTAGATATTTCATTTCTGTGAACGTGGGATTGTCACCTCACAATATTTCCTGAATTCCTTGATGAATTTGATGGGTCTTTTGTCTTTTGACCCATCGTACGTTGGCGCCGTTATTTTGAATTTGTTCATTGGTGGCGTTATCTCGTGATGGAGGAACTTCGTTTCTCGACGATCATCACCATCATCCGATTCTTCTTCATTTTTTTCTGGTTTCGGAACGATTCGTGTGCTTTCGGTAGTTGGACTCTGGAATTTGTCCTTTGTCTCGAGATTTTCAACCCTTTTCCGAATTGCATTCACATCCAATTGCATCTGGGCCACGCTTACCTCGACCACTGCGCTTTTAGACTCGTTCTCTTGCACGATTTTGGTCAGGCCGGTCACGTGTCGTTTGATCGGTTCGTAAATTTGATGCACGTCGGTTGTGGTTTTGGCTTGCAGTACCATAAATTTCTCCGAAAATTCTGACCTTAGTTCAACACACGCCTGATTGTTTTTAGCGATCTCATTTGCCATAATCTGCACCTGGGATTTCATCTCGTGCATCGCCTCCATTAAACTGACCAACAATTGGTTGTTAACCTCTCCAAACTCGATTCGACCACGGTCCGATTTCGGTGTACCAAATTCCTCGAGTCGATTCTGTTCGATCCTTTCTTCATTTGTTTCTTTGTTTCCAAAGTTTGCCCTTGACTTATTAAAAACATCCCCCGCTCCGGGAGGCGGAAGCGTGGTTGTAAAATCATGTGTTTGTGTATCAGTTTCTGGTTTTTGAAAGCCAGAATCTAGGATAACCTCATCTATTTCCTTATTGTCAGCCATTTTAAAGACTCGAATAATTTTCATTCAACTCAAAGCAAAAGGAAAGTTCTTTATATTCCCACTCTCTTTATCAATACCTACCCCACGTTGGGCACCAAGTTGTAACGATACACTTTTTACGTCCCCCGCTACGCGTGAATTCGAGCAACTATGAATTTTTAGGAGCAGGTATGAAAAGAAGCGTGATTCAGAGGTTTTGTGTCAAAAAAAAATAAGTGATTATGTTTATTCACAATGTTTTGTCAGTGTACAAAAATAAAAATGCAAATCATTTGTGTTTTCGTGATAAATGAAAGTTTTTCAGATTCGTTCCATAATTTCAATAAACTCGTCCAATTTATGATATTAGCTCCCTAATTTCAACAAACTTGTCCAATTAATAGGATCCTTAATCTAATTCAATCAATCCGATTTATTCTATGATTCGATATAATTTTAATCGCATTTCTTTCCATGGCTCGATATAATCTTACAGAGATTGATTGATTTTGTTTATGCCACAGTTCTCGCTTCAAGAAAAATTTGAATAAAGTGAATTCTTTTTGTTTAATGAAATGAACTATTTTTACTCCAACAAAAATCAAAAATAAGAGTTAATGATAAGGGTCCTATGCCAAGAATCTTCAGACTGCATGGAATCGCACGGTCCCCTCCCTCTTTAGCATAGGAAAGGAAGGATCAAAATTGAGAATCTGCAGACCCTACGGAATCGCAGAGTCCCCTCCCTCTCAATAATGATGGATAAGGTTATCACACTAGAAATCTTTGACCTGCACGGAATCGCACCGGTCCCTCCCTTCTTCGTGTGTTCGGATAGGAATTTCACCCTCGAATCTGCAGACTGCACGGAATCGCACAATCCCCTCCCTCTCGGCGTGAAATTTGGAACATTTAAGGTTAAGGATTGTTGGAGCTTGTTTTTCCAGAGTCACTACCTCTGTACTTGAAGCGAGAGCTGATTCGAGAATGAGCTGCCGTTGCTGATCCGCACGGCCTTTTATACGCATTTAGACAAAGGAATAATGATAATGATTCGATCTAAAAATAACTTGGACTTTGCTCCCAGGAATAATCTCGAACCAGAGCTCTCTTACTAAATTCACGGATTGGTCAGCCGACTTGTCGCCGCGGCGTGATTGGTTGAGCTTAAGGCTGATTTTCATCGCTCATGTGAAAAATAATAATTTTGTAATCAAAATAAATGTTTTTAATGAATGGTTCGTTTTTATCCCTTTTTTTTACCTAAATGAATCAAATTCTCCTTTTAAACATAATAAATTATTAATTTGTGAACAATTCTGAGCATCATTTCTCCTAGATCCAAACTCTGCCTCGTTATTTGCCATTTCCGTTGGAACCAACGTGCCATTGGACTTTGCAGGATTTTACCACCTGAACTCTTGTGAATTTTGTTTTAAAGCTTAATTTTTAATCAGTTTTTATTAGGAATGTCATGTCTCGTATAAAAATTGAATTAATTAAAGTGTCGGAACATAAAATGTGTGAAATTTTAGAAAGAGAAGAACTACTTCCTATTAGAAAGTAGCTTCCACGCCTAACCGCGGAGAGTCGCGTCAAGCGGCTGAGTGCGAGCTGGCTTGGCGCGAAGTTTAAATGCGACATTTTACGCAAAATAAAGGGAGTGCCGTTTCAATATATATACATTTCTTACACACACACATATATATATATATATATATATATATATATATATATATATATATTAACTATAATTAATTATAATTAATGATAAATAATGATTAGGTAAGGTTGAAGGAAAGCAGCTTCGTCGATCAGATTAAACATTACGTGTTCTATTTCGTTATCGACTTTTACGTTACCGGTAGTATACGTTTCCACTGTACGTTTTCCACTCATCCATACTTATTTTTCAAGAGGTTGAATAACACATGATGACGTTTTCGCACCAAATTGATATTGTTCATTGTTGATATGGTTGATATAACTACATATATTAAGGGTACGTTCGGCTTGCACGCTCACAGCGTTCAAAGCGTTTGAAGCGTTGAAAGCGTTTGTGCGCGTTCGACTTGGGCGAACATGGCGGTAAACGCAACCGTCTCAACGCTCGTGAGCGTTTACGGTACCAAGTCGAACGCACTTTCAGCGCTTACAGCGCTGAAAGCGTGCAAGCCGAACGTACCCTAATTGACGGGTTAATGGCCTCTGCACACCGCACGCGATGAGCGATGAGCGACGCGTTCGTGAAAATTTATTTTCCTATGTTCATACCGCGAGCGACGAGCGACGAGCGACGCAAGCGACAAGCATCGCAACAGTACACAAGACATTGAAAGTGAGGTTACGTGGTAAACAGATGGTGAAGTGCTAAAAAATTGCTAAAATATATGTGTAAATCAATAAAAGAAAATAAAAATGACATGCTGAATTTTTTAAACTTTATTTTAAGGTCTTTGCAATGAACAACCTCAAAATTTTTACACAAGTCAGTTTTTTCATCAGCACCAAACACAACTGTCAACAACTATACAGGCGCGTTCGAAAACTCATCCTTTCATTGTACTTTTTCATTCTCCATGTGTTGGATAGAGACAGAATGATTATACTGGCTTAAAAATGTCGACTGCAGAACGCGCCGTCGCTCGTCGCGAGCGTCAAGCGGTGAAAAAGTTGAAACTTGGTCAACTCCGTGAGCGACGTCGCGAGGGAGCTCGCGGCGGATGTGACGTTCGGAAAAGCAGAGGTCTCATTGGCTATCGCTCATCGCTCATCGCTCATCGCGTGCGGTGTGCAGAGGCTATTATAGCCAGCTATATAAAATTAGCCGCTCGATTTTGACTTTTGCATTTTTTTTTAATTTGTAATGATTGTTTGTCGATAGTTTGTGATTGTTTGATTAATTAAAATGTTTGTTTGATCATATTTTTTATCAAACAAACGAAACAAAAAAGGGCGTTAAGTTAGCCGCAAATTTTTGAAATTTTATCTAATTTGATTTTTTCAAACGCCAATCGATTCGGAATCGTTTGTTTAAAACAAATAATATTATTTGAACGTTTGTTTGATTGTTGTTTTTCCAAAAAATGAATAAATAAAATATTGGATCATTGTAGCTTTTACACTGGATTCCAATATAACCTCGAGCATTGACCGAAGCGGTTGAGTTTACTTTTCAGAGCAATCATGATCTCGATTGTTTATAAAAAATGTGTACATCTATTCGATTTAAAAACATTGAATTTTAATACCAGGCTGGCATTAAAATTAGGCTGTGTCTAGTCGTCCGGACACCCGGACAAATACGCGTCCGGTATTCGTCCGGATATTTGTCCAAAATGAGGTTATTTTTTTTTCAATTAATTTTTTTATAGTATGATGGTATATTGAAACTCCCTCCGAATATACACCTCGTAGCTATAAATATCCGGACGAATAATTGCACGTAATTCGTCCGGATAAACAATTTATAATGATTTTCGTATATCCGAACGAATAATCGTACAGAATTCATCCGGGTATATTATGAATTACGTGTCGACGAACGATTTCCAAGGGTTCTAATATGTATCCGGACGACTAATCGTACGTAATTCATCCGGATATATGATGAATAAAGGTATTTGCATGTATCCGAACGAATAATCGCACGTAAGTCGTCCGGATATACAATTTATGACAGTTGTTATAAGAGTTGGACATGAGGAAATAGTAGGGTGGATTTGGGTCATCTTGCGGTTGTTTTTTGAATAGTTGGATATGAAGAAATAGTAGGGTGGGTTTGGGTTATCTTGCGGTTGTTTTTTGAATAGTTGGACATGTGGAAATAGTAGGGTGGGTTTGGGTCATCTTGCCGTTGTTTTTTGAATAGTTGGACATGAGAAAATAGTAGGATGGGTTTGGGTCATCTTGCGGTTGTTTTTTGAATAGTTGGACATGAGGAAATAGTAGGGTGGGTTTGGGTCATCTTGCGATTTTTTGAATAGTTGGACATGAGGAAATAGTAGGGTGGGTTTGGGTCATCTTGCGGTTGTTTTTTAAATAGTTGGACATGTGGAAATAATAGGGTGGGTTTGAGTCATCTTACGGTTGTTTTTTGAATAGTTGGACATGTGGAAATAGTAGGGTGGGTTTGGGTCATTTTGCGGTTGTTTCTTGAATAGTTGGACACGTGGAAATAGCAGGGTGGGTATGGGTCATCTTGCGGTTGTTTTTTGAATAGTTGGACATGAGAAAATAGTAGGGTGGGTTTAGGTCATCTTGCGGCTGTTTTTTGAATAGTTGGACATGAGGAAATAGTAGAGTGGGTTTGGGTCATCTTACGGTTGTTTTTTGAATAGTTGGGCATGTGGAAATAGTAGGGTGGGTTTGGGTCATCTTGCAGTTGTTTTTTGAATAGTTGGACATGTGGAAATAGTATTTTTATCCAACTATTCAAATACATGTCCAACTATTCAAAAAATAGCCGCAAGATGACCCAAACCCACCCTACTATTTCCTCATGTCCAACTATTCAAAAAACAACCGCAAGATGACCCAAACCCACCCTACTATTTCCTCATGTCCAACTATTCAAAAAACAACCGCAAGATGACCCATACCCACCCTACTATTTCCACGTGTCCAACTATTTAAGAAACAACCGCAAGATGACCCAAACCCACCCTACTATTTCCTCATGTCCAACTATCCAAAAAATAACCGCAAGATGACCCAAACCCACCCTACTATTTCCTCATGTCCAACTATTCAAAAAACAACCGCAAGATGACACAAACTCACCCTATTATTTCCACATGTCTAACTATTCAAAAAACAACCGCAAGATGACTCCAACCCACCCTACTATTTTCTTATGTCCAACTATTATAACAACTATCATAAATTGTATATCCGGACGAATCACGTGCGATTATTCGTTCGGATACATGCAAATACCTTTATTCATCATATATCCGGATGAATTACGTATGATTAGTTATCCGGATACATATAACAACTATCAGAAATTGTATATTCGGATGAATTACCTGTGAGTATTCGTCCGGATATACTATACGGAAACCATTATAAATTGTATTTCCGGACGAATTACATGCGATTACTCGTCCGGATACATGCAAATACCTTTATTTCTTATGTATCCGTATGAAATACGTACGATTAGTCGTCCGGATACATATTAGAACCCTTGGAAATCGTTCGTCGATACGTAATTCATTATATACCCGAATGAATTCTGTATGATTATTCGTTCGGATATACGAAAATCATTATAAATTGTATATCCGGACGAATTACGTGCGATTATTCGTCCGGACATTTATAGCTGCCAGGTGTATTTTCGGAGGGAGTTTCAATATACCATCATACTATAAAAAAATTAATTGAAAAAAAAATAACCTCATTTTGGACAAATATCCGGACGAATAATACCGGACGCGTATTTGTCCGGGTGTCCGGACGATTAGACACAGCCTAATTTTAATGCCAGCCTGGTATTAAAATTCAATGTTTTTAAATCGAATAGATATACACATTTTTTATACACAATCGAGATCATGATTGCTCTGAAAAGTAAACTCAACCGCTTCGGCCAATGCTCGAGGTTATATTAGAATCTAGTGTAAAAGCTACAACGATCCAATATTTTATTTATTCATTTTTTGGAAAAACAACAATCAAACAAACCTTCAAATAATATTATTTCTTTCAAACAAACGATTGCGAATTGATTGGCGTTTGAAAAAATCAAATTAGACAAAATTTCAAAAATTTGCGGCTAACTTAACGCCCTTTTTTGTTTCGTTTGTTTGATAAAAAATATTATCAAACAAACGTTTTCATTAATCAAACAATCACAAACTATCGACAAACAATCATTATAAATTAAAAAAAAATGCAAAAGTCATAATCGAGCGGCTAATTTTATATAGCTATTATAGCCACAGCACACTTCTACACGCACTCAGCAGCGATATCCAATGAGAGATGAGAGACGGGGTATACCAGAAAATCCCTAGGAAAGCGGCGGATTTCTCTTGGAATAATTGATTGACTTAGGTTTTGCGTTATCGTGATAAAATAATTACTTCGCAAATTATTGTAGCATTACTAATATGTTTCCCAAATGATTTCTAGTTGATTGTTAAAAAAAAGAACTTTACATTACGTTCTGCTAACTATACGCCCAATACATTTTTATTTATTATCAATAAACTATTATTTCGAAAATTATGATATTAATGTCAATAAATGGCATAAATAATTCCCAAAATATCGCAATAATAAAAAATTAATATTGTCAAATTCGTCTGCTAACTATACAGAACTAACGGAAGAAAGGTCCGTATAAGAATTCATATAGGAGTGCCAGGTTTGGTGTGAACTTGGCCCCAATTTTTTTTATCTCCTGAAGTAATGGACTTAGACGTTTCATTTTTTTTTAATCGTTTAAGAATCGTTTGAGAGAGTTTGAGAGTCAAAGAAAATCGTTTGAGAGTTAATATTTAAATTGATATTAAATAATTATTCAGTGCGCGATTTACCCTAGGATCCGAGCACTTCCGGTATACGCAGTGCATGTGCGCAGTGTATGTGCGCAGTGCATCTGAAATCAGCTGCAGCGGTGCTGGACCTGTCGTTGACAAACGATCAATTAATAAACAAACAAAGTGTCAGCGAATGCTTCGGAATGCAGTTTTAATTAATGATTTGCGCGTGGACTGTAATTTGTGCTGTTATATTGTTTTTATTAACGAGAGAATATTAGCTAGAAAATTCGCAACGGGGAAAAGCGACATTGGAGAGTGTAGTATCTACTGGTCGGTGAATTGATTGTTTATATTTTTTGAGCCAAAGCTCGATGCTTTGAATTAAACGATTAATTGAATATTCTCGAAATAATTCTTTCAATAAAACGTTCTTTAGATCGTGGCTTTCAAAGAGAAAGAATCTTCACCGTGCGAGATCGAGTGCTCGTTCTATCTTACCGTAGTTAAGCACAGCTCAATCGAGGACGATCCACACGATGAAACAATTGAGACAGAAATACCAAAGATGTATCTAAAAGTTCAGAGCCTTATCGAGTTTGATACGTTCGTCATAACCCACGGTCCATTCACGAGTGTCGACAACGGTATAAGTAGTGAATTAATGTTAAAATATTCGTAGAGAATCGTAGAGAATTCGTAGAGAATCTCTTAAGGAACAAAATACGACGTGGTGCATTAAAATCGGTTAAAAAATACAGATTATTCTTTGAAAAGTCCCAATGAAAATGTGACATAATGGAGATTTGCCACTATAAGTTAATGGTTTCGCAAATGTATCGATATTAATATTTTTCTAGGTTAATTAGACATGTCATCTTACAAATTCACCTTCACTATGTATAATTAGTGCATTAAACTTGGTATAAAAACATTGTGAAGTTTTAGCACTCATTTGACTAGCATGCAGTACAGTATTTACACCAAAATAAAGTGGAGGGGCTAACTTCACGGAGTTTAGGGAGACTAGAGAGAAGGAGTGGACTCAGCATAGGAAAATAAGTAGTAACGGCGTCCTCAAAAACCCGTTCTTAGCTTTGCCACCAGGTGTAAAGATCCTACGCGTATAGTAATAAAATTAGTCCACACGGTGAAAGTGACCGTACCGCGCTTGCGCAATAGAAAAAAAGCTAACCCAAATTCACCTCCATAAAGTTAGCCGGACAACTTGAACTTTTCGAATTTTTTTATTAATCATATCTTTCGGTGCTCGTTCAGTGGTTATCAGTATCGCAATTAAAATGTTTAGTAGTCACTAGTTATCTTGTAATTAAATTAATAAAAATTGGCGTAAAGTTGGCCGAACATTTTTTGTTTTTCGTGCAATCAATTAGACAAAATGCTAAATCGATGTAGAATCGTTCGGTGGTCACAAATGTTTAAATTGTAACGGTGAGTAGTCAATAGATTATCTAATAACTTAAAAAAACTATTTGCGACCAGTCGGTGGGGTTTAACCGGACAAATAGGTTATTACCTAACCAATTGTGTTCTAATGACTCTGGATCGAAAGAAAATCGTTTCGTGGTGATTAGTAGTGCAATTAAATCGTTAAGTAGTAATTAGTTTAATTATAACGACCAAAAAACCATTTACGCCGGCGTACATCGTAATAGAGAGGCTCTAATTGGTCAATAGCAAGACTCGACGGCAAAATGAGCAGGAAAACTTGGATTTCTTGTTTATTTTTAAATCAATTTAGTATAAATAAATTGTAATATGAAAAAATCGTCGTGTATTCATTGCTATATCCTTATTAACATATTTAGGAACAGTTTAGGAAGTGAACTTGAAAAACAAAAAATAAAGAGTAATCGATTATATTGTAGTAAGAAAACATCCGCTTTCCTGTGTGTGCTTAATTTAATGTGGATTCTTATTAATTCTATATTGTTGTTAATAAAATGTTTTTCATAACCTAGAAATCCTCGTGAATCGATAAATCTTTTGACTTGACTCTAATTTTGAAACAAACGATTCGGGAAAAAAATTTGGGAAAAATTCTGTGAGGGGATCATATGAAAAAAATTGGGGAAAAACAAATCATTCGCAATGATTTCTTTTTCAGGATAAAGTGTGCTGCGAAGTGAAAAATTTTGACCTCGGCTGTCAGTATTTTCTCTGAGACCAGGCGGTGGCAGTTCACGATGGACGTTGTCTGACGTCGAGACAAGTGTCGAGAGTATTCAACATTGCAGATTATAAGAAATACGATATGGATTAGTCAATGAATGATAAGTCATTGCGACTTTTTTCTGTTACATTCGTTTTTCTTTCGAAATTCAACCGTTTGTTTCCAGCTGATGGTGAAGAATATGTGAAAGGCACAATCAATAACGTTGGGTGCGAAGATGAATTTGTCAGTGCGGAGGTGAACAGATAAAGGCACGTTTGGTTTGGCCACCTGATTTTAATGCTACGAGTTACGACGTAGAATAGATAGAAGAGTCATGCGATATTTGAACGAACAACGAAGAGTTCACAAAGCCGAATCAACAAATTCCTGGAACACTAATCATTGAAGTGAGTTGTTTGATTATTAATTTCAATTAAAAATCAGGCAAATTGGAAGAAGTAATTTATTTGAAAATTTCAGTAGTGATATAAATTGAGAAAATATTTAATTTCATGTGCACAATAAAATAATGGAAATTCCAATTAATTGACAGGAAACTCATCAGGATATTAGGGGCTGAGAAGGAATTGGACGTACACGTTAAGCATGAGGAGCGTATCGAATCCGGGAAGGCAGCAAAGATTATGCGTTTTGAAATTCGTGCGATGAAAACCACTTGAGTGAAAAAAGTCGAACATTCTGTATAAAATGTCTACAACTGTATAAAATGTATTTATTATTTAGGTTCGACGATACAATATTATAAAAGAGATGGATATGCGTATACATGTCTACTGGTCGTTGCTTTGACAAAGTTGAGCAAAAAGAAACAAAAAAAGAATAAACTATCAATAAAGATCTCATTGCCAATCAATATGGAATTTATATCAGTCTGTTGTTGCCGCTATTAGTTAAAGCGTTGTGCATATTAGCTCAACATGAGGAGAAACTTTTTTGTTAAAGTTTTTAATAATAAAATATAGAAAAAAATATTATTTTGCCATTTTCAAGAACGAAGCATACCCGTATTTTGAGCAACGTTGAGCATGAAAAGAAAACACTTTGGTGCTATGACTAATCGGAATAAAGAGAGAATGACAATTTGGAAATCATAAAACCACAAATTTGCACGGTTTTATATTCTTATACCAGTATTTGTTTTTCCTCTCCACATCGCTCTTTTTTTTCTTGTTCCAGATATACTTTATACAATGCTTAACGTTAGTTATATATATATATATATATATATACATATATATAGTTATATTTCGACTAGAACGCGATTTTAGCGATTTTGATTGAAGATCTACGCAAATTTGTTTTTTCTTCGACGTACAATTGAGCAATGTGCGACAGTCTACCGCAGAATTCTCGTTCTTTTTAAATTTCTTCTTTCATTTAAAAATCTGTACTATTATTTTTCCAAATGTATTATTGTTCGATCTAATTTTACTAATCGTTCAATGAACCATCCGCGTTTCGATGTTTTTTTTTCTTTCGGCCTTTTTTACAGATATCGATTGTGGTTTTTTGTTGGTTTATGTACGACGGTATCGAGCGGTCCATCGACTCGAAATTCTTCAAAACAAACTACTTTACCACATTCACGTAATGGTTTTTCATTGATTTTTTTTGTTATTTCTTTTTTATTCAATTCTCACCTTATTTACTAACTCGTTAACTACGCGCAACTTCTTTTTGTAAATCTGCACACTGCTTTTATTTTTTTTGTTCGTTTGTAGATTATGAATAATTAATGATTACGTTACTTAATATTGAGCTCATTAAAGAACGATGGAGATCAATGGTGTGGTTTCAACAGACTATTCCGCGAAGACGATTCACTGCTGATTGTCCACATTGGCTACCTCCACTTGTACGAATTGGCGCTGTTGCAGCTGAATTTGTAATACTTGACTCCCAATTGCGTTACGCGATCTAGAATAGTTAAAAAGAATATTAATCGAAATTCAAAATATCAATTCATACCTGAATTTTCGTTTCTATAACGCTTCAAAGGTAATTTTTTTTAGTATATTCAAAATGTATACAAAATTGCTTTGAAGTGAGCGACACTTAAACAAAAAGGAGATATTTATTAAGAATTGAAGATGCTTCTTCCTGCTAATGTAGTCAATGTTTAAAATATAATTTGAAAAATTGAATCGAACTCGTGATGTGAATCATTTTTTGACTAATTAATAATCTTTGAACAAAAACTTGTATTAATTCGCCAAATTTTGTGCAATCTTTATTGAATTAATACCAATATCGTTATTTTGGCGATGTTCAATTTTTTAAAAAATTGGAGATACTAAAATGATTCGAATTTCTTGTTTTGAGTTTTTCTCATCAATCTACAGAGCTTAAAATGAAATCATGTTTTTATTCACCATTACGAGATAAAGAAATGAAAGATTTAAATCCTTAAAGCATACTTAAGGTCTAGAATTCCCAAGGTAAAGTTCGACCCTAAATTTAAACAGCTCGTCTTTCGAAAATTGGTCATTTTAAATAATGATATTTATTTTCTATGGAAATACTGTTCGGTTTTATTGCGGAATATTTTAAAACGATGCACACATTTCTTTAAGCTTTTATATTTGGTACTTCCAACTTGGCAACAAAGCAAATAATTGTTGAAACGTTCAATAATTCTTTGCATCACATTAAAATGCCATCAGGATTTTTTGCTGGAAATTGCATGAACCGTTTTTTCCCATCAATTCGTTTTGTCAAAACTCACAATATGCTGCTAATGCTGTTTTATATACAAGGCCAGATGTGGTTCAATCTCCGTATTTATTTTGGAACTGGTTATCTCTTTAGCCATGTTATCGAACAGTTGCCAGGTACCACTCGCACGTTGACAATGTGTGACGAAGTGGTTGTAAGAAAATGGAACGATTGCGACCAGTCTAAGAAAATAATTGTATCGATTAGCAACAAATAGTAAAACATGTTCAAATTTTGTTGAATAAGTGGCGCTCTACAAAAATGAAGCCAAATGTGTTTTATAGTCGGTTTTTTTCTTTTTAAATGAAAATCGTAGTGTTTTATTTTTCTACATTACACACGCTTAAATTTGCAAAAATGCGGTTGTTTTCCATTATCTGTATGGTACTGAAAAAAGTTTCCTTTTGAGACAACTTTTTGGTGATATGAAAAGGAATATTGCTGTCTATGAAATCCGAAAATGTATATTTAAAAGAATTAGCGGAGTCATGGTGATTATTTCTGTGGAACAGTTTATGCAAAAAAACTCTATTTGCGATCACCAGAATTCCTATTGTATATTTTGATTGAAAAATGAAACAAAATTTATTTTCTTCAAAATTGATCAAATAAATGCATTCTTTCGGAAAATGGCAAATATTAGAATAGAAAAGTAATAATTTTTCATGAAAAAAATGTCCTCATTTACTGATAAAAAATTATGACGTATGAAAAAGAATTCTATGACAGAGTCGATAAATTGTGTAAAAATCGTTAGTACCAAATTTCCTTGAAATCGGTCGTTTAGTTTTCGGTTTATAATAGTTACCGTTTTTTAAGGAAACGCACTCAAACGTTTAAGGACCTTTCAAGTTCCAATAAAAAATTTCCTTATATTTGTAAGACATCATTAATTCATGGATTTTTAAAAAAATAAATTATATATACAGGGTGATACTTTAGAATAAAATTATTTTTGAGAAATCAATTATTTTTATCTCTGTCGGTGTATGTAAGCCCTCATATGGATAACATATATTCGAAGCATCTTCACTTTGCCAGAAAAATATAATTTCATATAAGGGATATAATTTCTATATAACTAATAAAAAATAATTGATTACAACCTAAACCGCATCTAACAAATGAACGAACCTGTATGTAGCCTGTATCTTATTTTCAATTGGTAGGTTGACGGTCTTTGGAATATCTGTTAATTTACACCGCAGCCCTTTCTTAGCAACGCCTGAAGCAGTAGTCTCACGAATATCCATATCGATCGCAATATGAAAATTTAGTTTTTGATGTAGCGTCAACGTTCCTTTACATCTTTTGCAGTATACATTGTAGATCACTGGATGAAAATCTAATGCTTTTTCCAGATTTCCAATATTGCCTCTAATTTTTCGGTGGTTCGGCGACAGATATGGCAATGAAGACGTTTGAACAGAGCATTTGGGACAATCCTCTTGCACGTAAATACTGGGACATGTATCGAGTGTTTTTTTCACGATATTAACGATACTGTCCGTATTATTCATGAAATATGAGAGAATTTGCCGTTCCGTACTTATTTCAGGGATGCACGGGTAACCCAAACGTTTCAAAAGCGCTCCTCTTTCTTGAAGTATTTCCTTCGTCACTCCGGTATTTATCAGGTTCCAAACAAACTTCATTGTTTCGTTCAATGAAGTTTCTAGAAAAGTTGCGTATTCAAGATCATCCAAACCACCTGTCATGAGAGCATGTACAAGCGAATCGAAACAACACGTGAATTTCACGAAAACTTTTTCACGTTCGACATTCAATGGAAATCTGTGCAGCGACCCATTCGGTAACCGGAAGGGTTTTCTCGTTTTTGTAGTTAAAAGATTCATCTGCCGAATTTCTGGACACGACTTGTAATACTTACTTGATTCACTTTTCGATTCCATTTTGTTGGTAATGCAATTCTTTGTTATAACTCGATATGTTCGAACGCGTTTGTTTGCTTGCAATCCATTTTATCCTGCGATATCTCTGAATCCAGATTTTTGCAATATGAATGATCAAACAATTGAAGATCGTCTACCGAATTGCATCTTTCGATTATGTTATTCGTTGATAATTCTGCTGTAAAATCATGATTATTGTTTTCTGTAAAAGAGAGCATTTGTGAGCTCTCCAATATTGGTACTGCAAAAGATTCTGCACAGTCTTCAGCTGATTCGTCACTTGAAATACAATTGCCGACATTTTCTTTCGAGTCTTTTGCTCGCCAGTCTTCGTGTGCCATTAAATCTGGATCATTCATGGTCAAAATTGAATTTTTTTCGCCTCTGTCTCGTCTAGTACGAGTTTGTTTTCCATGGAGATTTTCCGTGCTAACAATATTTTTTAATTGTAAATCCGCGAGTAGATATCGCTTTCGATCGAAATTAATGAGCTTTGACGAGAAAAGAAGTGTTTCGCCAATTATGTCACGAATGTGAATTTTTATAAATTTATCGGCCCGAATTGGCAAGGGAGTATTTTTGAAAACTCTCGTCTTGACATCGTTGAAATGTCCTTCCACGTAGCTTGAACTAGCTCGTTTAGCGTTATACGGAATTGCTGCGTTTGACCAAATAGGAAATTCTTTTGCTAGCAAAAAAAATTGCTCGATGAAATCGGGTAAGTAAAATGGGTTAAGATTTTCTCCCTCACTCATAATGACTCTTGCTCGTTCCAAATGATGCGTCAACCATTCCACTAGGGTACTCGGTTTATCGACGTTGTTCGAATCACTGACTGTCTCACTTGCGCCGAAACCATTAGAAAACGTGTTTTCAATTTCGTCCACTCCATTTTCGATCTCAGCGGCTTCGAAATCGACCTCGATATTGCGATCAGCAATAAGTGTTTCCAATGATTTCCTGGCTTCTTTTGTGTTTTGAATTCCGTGAAGATTGATTTCGGAATCTTCATATGACTGAAGGCCTACTACGCATGTGAGAGTGAAAATATGTCCAAATTCGGCAATCGACTGTGCGTCAACCATCAGCGAGACGCAGCGAACAAAGAATTCTTTGATACATCTTTGCCGTAGTGATTGAAAACACTTCCAACGACAGACCATGTGAGTTAAGTGTGCAACGTCGATCCTGTGGAGCGTTGCTGGTTTAATAGCTGCTTGATGAGGATTAACAGCAATGACGAATAACATTTCAACATATGCCTTTATCGTCATATTGTTGTATACATGACACAAGGCTGCAATCAGAGCTCTCGAGTAATCCGTAACTGTTACATCCGGCACAGGTGCACCTCTACGTTTCCACTGCAGCAACCAGTACATTATCACCTCAGTTACATGTGTTTCGGACAACATCTGATGCACAGCCAATGTCGTATTCTCAAAATTGACGACAATCGAATATAAGAATACGTGTCCACTGAGCTGACCATCAGAACGTAACAATCTCTTTACAACGCTTCCGGTTGCATCCAGAACTATTGTGGCTATTCCTCGATTCACATGACAGTATTCTTTATACGCTTGCATTTGGGCTGGCGAGCTGTAAAAAACGAAAAACGGGTTCGAACCTGTATTGTGGATTAGCCCTTTGTATTCTTGAGTCAATGACAAATCTTCGATTGTTCGTACAAGATCTCTTCCATCTTTTGGCTTCACGTTCAACTCGGCGTTGATCCTGTCTTTTTTTGCGTTCCTCAAAGTGCTTTGTTTTGGGAGGATCGAAGATTCAATATCGCCCTCGTTCATGAGTAGGCGTGCTTGTTTTTTTGCCATTTTTTGCAGCCTTCTGCTTACAACTCTTTTTGCACTTCTATTCGCCGTTTACCGTTCAACGGTCGTTTTGCGTCTTCATGAAACATGCCTCGAGTGTCATGAGTTTCTACACAAAGTATTAAACCGTCTTCGGCTGAATGTTTTTCGCTCGTTGCGGTAAGGATATTACCGCACATTTTACTTTTGCATGACCCTGATATCATTATTTTGTAGGTACTTTGGTCTGAAGACAAGAACACGTCTGCTCGTTTAAACGCAAAAGCGCATGGAAGTTTGTGCTGATGCCACAGAGCGATACTTATCGTGTTAGTCCATACTCCAGGATTTAAAACATATTTC
The DNA here is from genome assembly GCA_963989365.1 of Rhimphoctona megacephalus. Taxonomy (NCBI): domain Eukaryota; kingdom Metazoa; phylum Arthropoda; class Insecta; order Hymenoptera; family Ichneumonidae; genus Rhimphoctona; species Rhimphoctona megacephalus. The sequence goes on from OZ022415.1 coordinate 18,831,439, forward strand.
TCTCGATTCCCGTACTGAACTGTGCCATGTGGCTTGATTGCATCCCATTCTTCTTTACTCAGGTGTAGGTCAAATTTTTCCAATGGTGCCGAACAAGTGTTATTCAAGTTATCCGAAACTTCTTGATGATCTAATTCCGATTCATCAATACTCTTTCCATCAAGGTCGGTGACCATGATGCCCAACTGTTCTCTCGCCTTACTAAGAATATCTCGTCGATTTTCTCAAACGGCCGTGTAAACATCGTGGGCACTCCAGACGCCTTTCAGCTGCGTACTCATATCCACCCATACTTGTGACGTGTACTTTGGAAGTATGTTGGTCGTAAAATGTTGGGCAAAATCTTTAACCACGGCGATGGCATCGTCTCTAGAAACTTTTGGAGGGCGACGCATAATTTCCCTACAATAACAACAACAATAACAACAACAATAATAATAATAATAATAATAATAATAATAATAATAATAATATTTTTCTTTTAGCAAATAAACAAGACGTTGATATTGTCAAAAATATTCACTGCAGCGCATTAAATGACTACGGTAAGCTAAGGACAGGCTTTTTATTACTTAATCTTATTTGAGATGTTGTTGAATTTTGCAGTCACGGCTAAAAAACAAACTTCGATATCGTTACGTAATATAATTTAAGGTGTAAAAAAATATGAAATTCATCAATAATTTGATTAGATCCATTTCAATCTATAAATATTTTTCTTATGTCATTTTGTTTTGAGGAATTAATGAAGTGATCATTCAATTTTTAATTTGTACAACTATTTCATGAAAGTTTATTTCGAATCTGTGGAAATCTGTTCAACAAATTCTGGGGATAAATCAGAGTCACATTTTCAGTTTAATATTAACGGGTATTAATAAATTGATTTATCTACTTATTAATGTATTGAAAAGTCTATTTCATTTTCATTTGTGATTGTTTCATCTTGGCTTTATTTAATAATAAAGCGATCAATTGCTTATTTTTTGATACTTACTTTGCGCCAATGGCAGGTGTAGTATAATGGCAGTAGAAGTATGTGCGGTCAATCACACAATTAAAAACCGCATGTAGAGATGCTGGTCCATGATCGTCCCATGATCTATAATATTTTTTGAAACATTAATATTGTTCTTAATTGTTTTAAAGAATAAACAAATCATCTCTAAACACATGAATCTGCAAAGGTTGATGTTGAAGGTTGCATCATAGCGATGCAACAAAATTCTTTTTTTTTCTTTAATAGAGCCTAAAATTTGTTTGCAGTATTGGGTTACGATAAATGAACAATCGGCCGAAAAACATTGCAATGATTACACTAAGCACTTATCATTCTCCTTCAAGTCTTCTCCTTAAACGAAATATCTTTTCTTTTAAAAAAAATCAAGAGACTCGGTAGAGTCTCGGGACAAGTACATTGACAGTTCTGTCGTCTGCTGGCCCGAGGCTCGCCGAGACTATATTATCTCTGAACCGATAAAACGATTCGCGGTGGTGGGGGTAAAATTGGCATGTCATTTTGTTCATTTACGAAGCACAGGAGTCATTTGATGGCTTGAAAATTTAACTGGAGACTAATTAAGAAATTCTCTTTCGATTGAGCCCAAAATCAGCATGATCGGTGGCGTAGTTGCTGAGAAAAAACTTTGCACAGGCTCAAGATTATGTAAAAAATACTAACACATCGAAGGATTCGACGTGTCTGTATATGACACAATCAAAGGCGTTTTGATGCCCATCAAAACCCATTTACATGAAAGCCGGTCTCTGGCGACGAGAGCAACGAGCTGCGATTGGTCACAACTACTTTTCTCTCTCTTTTCTCGGTACCGACACAGCGGAAAGTTCTCTCTCTTTTCTCGGTACCGACACAGCAGAAAGTTTGAATGGAGTTTCGACACAACGAAGTGCGGGACGTGCGAGCAATGAATAAAACGATTCACGGTGGTGAGGTAAAAACTGAAATTCATTTTCTTTAATTACGAAGCTCAGGAGGCATATGGTGATTTGAAAATTGAACGGGAGATTTATTACGAAAAAATATTTCGATTGAGCCTTAAATCAGCACGATTGATGCCGTATTTCCTGAGAAAAAACTTTGCACAGGCTCAAGATTATGCTACATCGAAGTATTGGCTTGTCTGTATACGACACAATGAAAGGCCTCTTGACGCCTTCCGAGCTTGTGATTGGCCATTCCGTTTCATCTTTCTCTACCTATACCACGCAAAGTCTGAACGGAGTTTTCGAAGTGAGAATAAGTGCTTATACGCGAGACGTGTTTGTGGATAAATTCGGGAAAAAAAAATATTTCGCGATCTGTGAATAAATAAATAGTTCGAAGTATCAAAATTTGTATCTTTGGATTGCAATGAATGCCTATAGACTCTGAAAATTCTGTGAAGCGACAAATGTACCAAGTATTTCCACTTTTTGGCTCCGATTGTAGAATTATGAATTGAACATTTTGTTATGAAAGTTCTTTGGTTGCTCATTTGTCAATGGGATCAAAAATATTGTCTTCGGAACACCATGAATATATGCAAAATTTCAGAATTTTGTTTGGCTCAATATGCTCTACATTTTTTCACATCCCTGCTTTAGTTGTAGCATAATGAATTTTAAAAAACTGTTTCAGAAAGTCTTCCGATGTGTTTTTTCTGACATTATCAAAATTTATATCTTTGGATTGCAACGAATGCCTACAAACTTCGGAAATTGTGTGAAGCGACAAATGTACCAAATACTTCTACTTTTTGCCTCCGATTTTAGCATTATGAATTGAACTTTTGTTATGAAAATTCTTCGGTTGCCCATTTGTCGATGGAATCAAAATTATTGTCTTCGGAATGCCATGAATATATGCAAAATTTCAGAATTTTGTATAGCTCAATATGTGCTCTATTTTTTCACTTCACCACTTTAGTTGTAACATTATGAATTTTGAAAAATTGTTTCAGGAAGTCTTTCGATGTGCTTTTACTGATATGATCAAAATTTGTATAATTGAATTGCAATGGATACCTACAGCCTTTGAAAATTCTGTGAAGCGACAAATGTGCCAAGTATTTTCCCTTTTGCTCATTTGTCGATGGGTTAAGAATTGCTGGCTTCAGAATGCCACGCATACATGCAAAATTTCAGAATTTTGTTGGGCCCAATGTACGCTACATTTTTTAAATTCCCTAATTTAGTTGTAGCATTATGAATTTTGAAAAATTGTTTCAGGAAATCTTCTGATGTTTTTTTACTGATATTATCAAAATTTGTATCATTGGATTGCAACGGATACCTACAGACGTTGGAAATTCTGTAAAGCAACAAATGTACCAATATTTCCACTTTTTGGCCCCGATTGTGGCATTAAGAATTTAAAATTTTGTTATGAAAATTCTGTGGTTGCTCATTTGTCAATGGGATCAAAATTATTGTCTTCGGATCGCCATGAATATATGCAAAATTTCAGAATTTCATTCGGCTCAATTGAGCTATATTTTTTCACTTCCCTACTTTAGTTGTAGCATAATAAATTTTGAAAAATTATTTTACGAAGTCTTCTGATGTGTTTTTACTGATATTATCAAAATTTGTATCATTGAATTGCAACAGATACGTACAGACTTTGAAATATCTGTGAAGTAACAAATGTGCCCAATATTTCCACTTTTTTGCTGAAATACTGGCATTATTAGGACTGGAAAATTTTATTATGAAAATTCTTCGTTTGCTCATTTTTGGATGGGATTAAAATTTGGCTTCGAAAAGTAATGGCTACATGCAAAGTTCATAAACTTTATTGAGCCCAATGTGTGGTATGCTTGAGTTGTGGCATGATTAATTCAAAAAATTGTCAGAAAGTCTTTGGTTCCTTTTTTCTGGAAGTATAAAAATATGTTTCATTGGAACGCACCGTATACTTACAAACTTTGGAAATTTCCTGGAGCAACATGTGTGCTCAGTATTTCTACTTTTTGGCTGCTATTGTGGCATAACGAATTGAAAAATATTTTCGAAAAGATTTGCTCTACGGATGCTCTGGTTGTGATGGTACGAAAATTTGCACGAAGATAATGCAACTGGTACAACTCAACTCGATCCATTTTCTTGGGCACAGTACTGATCTAGGTTTGCCCACTTTGTTGAATTTATTGTTTTAAAATATCCACAACATACTTTCTGAACTTTTCAAAATTCAAAGATAATATTAAAATATCTGTAAGTTCTAGTTTTAAGGCTTTCACGGCCATTATTGTTATAAATATCAAAATTTGCATCAAAATTTGTATCATGGGAATGTAGCCGATACCTACAAACTTTTAACATTTTGTGAAGCGCCAAGTATTTCCACTTTTTGTCTCTGATTGTGGCATTATGAATTGAAAAATTTATTACAAAAAGTCTTCGGCTGCTCATTTTTGGATGGGATTAAAATTTCTGTCCTCTACAAATTTTGACCTTTTTGTGAAGAGGAGACATGTCTTGTGTGCTAAGTATTTCCACTTTTTAGCTCTGACTATAGCATAATAAATTGAAAAAGTTTTATTCTAAACGCTTTCCTCTACAGTCGCTTTGGTTTGTTCAATATATTGTTTTGGAGTTCCCATAACATACTATTTGAACTTTTCTATATTCAATGAGAATATTGAAATAGTTGTAACTTTTTATTTCCATGGTAGTAACTTCTTCAATGGTATTGAAAAATAATCATGATTCCACCTTGTTAATAAAAATAAGAATGAAAAAATGCGTGAACTTTTTTCACAATAGATTCGATGTTTTCTCTAAACATACATGAAACGGGTTTTTTATTTCATCATTAATCAAAAATGAAAAATTTCGAAAAAAATCGCCCCATTTTTATCAACAAGCTGAAATAAGCGTAATGTTTTTTACCACAAATCTACAAATATAACAAGGAGATACTGCTATTTAATATGTTTCTTTGATAAACACAAATTCAAATAGCTACAAATTCTATGGAAAAGTTCTGACTCTTCTAATCTTGCTCTCAAAAGCTTTGTAAATTTTTGTATCAGACTCCCAGTTCCCGACTTAAATTAGCCTGATTCCAGAAAGGTAAATCGAAATGTCAAAAAAATTTGACTGGCTCGAGAATAAAAAAAATGCCAAATTGAAAATTCCAAAACACGTGCCCCTTTATTTCATGGGGGAAAAACCTGACTCGAAGTAGAAGGGGTCAGGGTTTGGAAATGAAAAAGCGATAATTTCCCAATATAACCTTTTTCTAATCTATATAAAGCGAGATGTTTGAAAAGAAAGAGAAAAAACGAATCATATCACGCATAAAAATCCCCCTCGCGGAAGAAACCTGGACAAGTACATTTGTTGACCGCCGTTCCCATATTTTTCCACGAATATACATACACTGCAAAAACCTGTTCTCGCAAAAATCCCTGAGAAAATCAAACCCTATCAAAAAGTAAGAAAAGTGACCACTCTCAAAAAATGTATCAAATAAATTCAAATCACACAAAACAAAATGAGTTAATCCTCGCGAAAAGCTAAGGTTGGGTTTCGCAAAAAGTTATAAAATAAATTGAGCTATACCAAAATATATGTGCCCAGTACGGGAGGCTCTATCGTGTGAAAAAATCTTCAAATAATGTTGAATGTTGATAGAGAAAAGAATCAAGTTCGAAAATGCAGTTGTTTTACCAACCAGAATGAAAATAAAAACTCTGTATCAATAAGGATCCGAAGCAAAAAAAGATTGCAAACGAAAAAAAATTAGATGAAAAAGAATTTCGGCCGAAGTACTTGGCGAGGTTGTCACCATGACCGATACATTATGTAAATTAAGTGAAAAAACATTTGTCAAGTACTTCGGCCGAATTTTTTTTCAATCTAATTTTTTTCTATGTTTCATAAAATAATTTGTAAGTCAAGGATGATGCATCATATTCTTCCGTCATTTCATCTTTGAAAGAATAATAATTCTGAGGCTCCTGATAGTAAAGTTAAATATAATTATCTATTTATAGCTTAGATCGAAATTGCTAATATCCTCGCTGCCTTTTCGCCCCTGAATGCCTTATTCTAATACACAACTTGAAAGCTAATGATAAAGTATTTAATTTTCTGAATTTTCGCCTTGGGGAAAAATTGGTATTTGAGGTCTCTTCTAGAACACCTTCCTGCCAAGCTATAATCAAATAATAACCTATCAACGAATTACTAACATCTCGAGAAAATACTTCGCGTCTATAGTTAACTCTTTTGAAAACATAACTTTTTTTCTTATCACTGGAACGAAACGCTCCTATATTTAAACAACCTCAATAACAAGGAATTTATGGTAGAAAATCTGTCTCATTCTTTTATGTCGAATTAGTAGTATGAGCAATACTGATTCCTGACATTGAAATAAGTCGATGGTGTAATGATGTAAACACGTTGTAAGTTTTTTTGTTATATACAGGCTCTATTGGAGTTTATATAAAGCGAAATATATGAAAATATTATAGAAAAAAGAAGTGATATCAAATAGCAAAAATCCCCTCCCGGGGAAAAAAACTTGGACAAGTACATTGGTGGTCCCTCGTTTCCCTATGATATCACAAAAAGTCCAAAACCCCACTTAAATTTTTTTTTTTTAATGTTTACTAATTTTATTCATATTCCGGAGGGAAACCAACCATATAGATCACGAAATAACCGGCCAAAAAACCAGACTTCACAATAATTGTCACTTTGAATTTATTTCCACAGAACAAAACAAGAATCAAAACATTAAAAAATCAGAATTATCAAGATGAGAAAAACACCACTTATAATTGGTGTGTAAGAAGTATCAATAGTCTAGAAAAAAATGAAGAAAGATCGACATCTAAGTTACGTGCAGCAGTAAAATTTATGATATCAGTACTAGGACAAGTATTTCTTTGATGACTGAGAAGATATCAATATGGACGTACCGGCAATGTAGGGCATGCAGTTGGTGCATTGCTTCTGGGATCTCCTAAGTCGAATAGCTACTTTTGTTTTGGCTATGGCGTGACCAATGTTGCCAAATAGTATTTACTTACATGACCTAATGAAACAACATTGCCTGCGCCGTGGCTAAAATAACGAAAAACAAGCAGGAACAGGAAGTTTCGTATAAGATCCCGTGCTTTTGTAATGTTAAAAAAAAAACATTAATTTATGTCTGTACATGATAGCACAGTTTTGTTTGATTGATAATAATTTGATGAACGTTCACCACCGTACGTTGAGCGTATACGCACAGAGTACTTGTCCGGCCCATAACTTTTTATTAAAATTGCTCATTTCAGTAAAAATCAGTGGTCTCTCTCAAAAGTCAAGGGTCATAAATACGCACTTTTTCATTATTGGTAATATCTTATTTAATTTTTATTTTTTATGATTAATCCCGCATAATGGTTTAAATTCTCTTTTTCAAAACATAAAGGGCTATTTTGATAGTTGGCGCCCAAGAACATCAAAATGAAACGAACGGAGGGGGATTATTTTGTGTGAAATTTGCGTGATCTTAAAACTTTAGATACAAATTTGACGGTGCATTCAGAGCCCACATTGATCTTTTGACCATTAACCAGTGGTTACTTAGATCTTCTACTAATAAATAGTAGTTTTCCAAAATATAATAACTTTCGTTGCTGGCAATAATAGTTTTCGAAAGTATGATACGCTACATTGCTGGCAATAGTTTACTGACAATGAGTCGTATCTTCAGAAATTTCATAATTGACTGCACCTTATGTTAATGTAATTTTATGATGACTACGAACACCATTTTATTCCGATTGAATAGACGTCGAATGTTGTTTATGATACAAGGCCATTCTGAAATTCGCAGAAGAATTGATTTTCTTGTAAATTTCTGACGGCGAAAAGCAACGCATGCAACGAAAAGCACCTCCAATTTGATTTTCACTTGAATGAGCAATTTTTATAAAAAATTATGGACCGGACAAGTACTCTGTGCGTATACGCTCAACGTACGGTGGTAAACGTTCATCAAATTATTACCAATCAAACAAAACTGTGCTATCATGTACAGACATAAATTAAAGCTTTTTTTTTTACATTACAAAAGCACGGGATCTTATGTGAAACTTCCTGTTCCTGCTTGTTTTTCGTTATTTTAGCCACGGCACAGGCAATGTTGTTTCATTAGGTCATATAAGTAAATGCTATTTGGCAACATTGGTCGCGCCATAGCCAAAACAAAAGTAGCTACTTGACTTAGGAGATCCCAGAAGTAATGCATCAACTGCATGCCATACTTTGCCGGTACGTCCATATTGATATCTTCTCAGTCACCAAAGAAATACTTGTCCTAGTACTGATATCATAAATTTTACTGCTGCACGTAACTTAGATGTCGATCTTTCTTCATTTTTTTCTAGACTATTGATACTTCTTACACACCAATTATAAGTGGTGTTTTTCTCATCTTGATAATTCTGATTTTTTAATGTTTTGATTCTTGTTTTGTTCTGTGGAAATAAATTCAAAGTGACAATTATTGTGAAGTCTGGTTTTTTGGCCGGTTATTTCGTGATCTATATGGTTGGTTTCCCTCCGGAATATGAATAAAATTAGTAAACATTAAAAAAAAAAATTTAAGTGGGGTTTTGGACTTTTTGTGATATCATAGGGAAACGAGGGACCACCAATGTACTTGTCCAAGTTTTTTTTCCCCGGGAGGGGATTTTTGCTATTTTATGAATATTTTTATGAAAAACGGGTAAGTTTATAGTTTGCTGGTATAGAACCACATAAAATTTCGCCAGCTATTTTTTTTAAATGTCTTACATGAACTTTCAAGTTTATAATGTCTAATTATTCATTTATGGTACGAATTGATAATTAGGAAAATTAGTGATTTTTAGTTTGCAGCATATATAAAAAATGAGTTGCTATAAATCAATAGTGCTGACAGTTTGACAGAATATTTAATTTAAGGGGACCGTATGGTCTAGAGCACGAAAATTTCACCTATTTTCACGATTTTTTTTTTGCCTTAAAAAATTTAAAAATCGATGTTTTAACTTTTCGGGTTTATTACTACCTTTATTAAGTATACAAAAAAATTTTTTTTTAATTTTAAAAACAGTGTTTATTATCATATAATTGGCATTGAAGACGACCCTCTCGAAAAATCCGACCCGGACGGTGAAGATCGATCCGAGACTTCTACTCATCTGAAACACAAAATTCAAGAAGATTCTTAATCAGAAAGAGTGCAGTTATGGTCGGGACTAGAACAAATCGAAAAAATTAAAAATTGACAAAATGGCGCGCTTTTGAAAAAAAATTCGTAAAATCGGGTTTTTTTTCACTAGTTTTTTAGTATAAACAATAAGAAATTATTTAAATAAAATTATGATTGTAGTTCCGACGATAGCCATACATGTTGTGAACAACATATCCAAATTTCAAGTGATTCGGTTGAATAGTTTTTTTGTTTTCACCTGCGCAGTGCCGAAAAAAGTCGTTTCGAGATAAATGAGTTTAAAGTTTGAGGTACAGATATTTTCAAAAATTGAGCAAATTTTGAATACTTACAGTTAATCCGCGATTCCGGCACCATATAGGATTCCTTCGGAACGTTCATAATTCAAGATTTCCTCACTCCTTTCATTTCTTCGAGCTGTCCGAGCCTCTTTGGAGTTGTCCGTGCTCCTACGGTTGGCGCTCGATACTCGCAGCTCGTCTCGGTTTTGCGCTAGTTGCTCCGCTTGTGGCCCGATTGTTATGCCCATGGTCTCCATTATTTTCAATAGGGATGCAAATCCTTCATTGAATATGCAAGCGGAAATGTGAGTGGCAATATCAATGATTTTTTTTCCGGCAAACAGATGTTTCGGCGCAAGGTGCCACACGCAAGCATTGAAACTTTCGTTATTGTTCTGCGTATTACTGCCAATACACCTTTCCAATAAAGTCTCTGCTGTCAATTCTTCATAAATTGGTTTTAATATCTCTTGTGCTTCATCGCACAGAGCAGGTGGGTGCTCGTAGGTGTCTAAAGTACCTGCAGCCTCACTTTGACGCCACTTGCACCACGATTCGGAACCTGGAGGACAGTACGAGTGTTGCGGATTTTCATCTGTTGAAATTTTGTGATAATATGCTGCCCATATTTCACTTCTCATCCCTTCAGTCGAATCTGAATTACGTCTAATTGCTAGACCGTAATAAGTTGACAGCTCTTGCAATAATTTATTCGTCAATTGTTGACGCTTCGGTGTTTTATTTATCGATTTCCGCTGTGTCTTTTTTCCCTCTTCTTTTTCTGTCAATTTCTTTGTTGCTTTCTTTATTTGTGCATGTTTTTTTTTCGCATCAACAGCACGTTTGTACAAACGTTTTTTAACATGCAAAACACATTCTTTTTTGCAAACTAAAAAATCATCCCCGTAAGGCTTTGTGTCCAATAAGGCTTTGAACGTTTTCGTGTCGCGGACCGCTCTCTACCTGCGTTATGGGCTGTAGAAGCTGTAATATTGAGAATTTCCGCATGAAAATTTCACAGTATATTCTTGAGATACTATACTTTCGACATATCGAAAAAAAAAAAAATCGATTTTTTCAAATTTCTAGACCATACGGTCCCCTTAACAGAATTTTAACAGAATTTAATTTGACAGAATTTTTAATGTGTGTAAAATATCTTCAATCGATTAAGGTTGTTTCCTTTTGAAGCAGTCAACTGCGGTTTTTTGAAAATGTCATGCATTTTTTATCAATGAATTGTATGTATTGTCCCCGTAAAATTTTTTATTGGAATCTAAGGATACAAAAATTGTTTACAATAAATTGGTCGGGGAATGTAAGCTACTAATACATTGATGTTGAAAAATGTTTAAAAAATTCAATGTTCAGTGAAGAAATTTTTATAACGCAATAGTAATTTATTAATTTTTTTAATTGAAATTCCTTATACCTCAAACAAGCGATGCCGGATGTCGAAGCAGCTTGTCGACACACCTTAAAATTGTTGCTACATTTCGAATATTCGTCGGATTTAATTCCAGAAAACAATGTGGAATTGTTTTTTGACGTCCACGTGAAAATATGTACCTTGTAAAAAAAATCAATTTTAAGTAAAAAATAAGTCACTCGTCGAACAATTATTCACGGAATCAAAAAAAATTTTACCAATTAATAAATGATTTATTATTTATCAAATTATCGGTTTTTATCACTTTACATTCTTTTTTGAAATAGGTTTATAAGAATCGTTAACCGGAATATGTGCTAGAGAGCACTCATGCAGTCGTTTCGGGTTTCCAAGCTTTCTCCCAATGAACAAACATCCACAAAACAGAACATAAACACTTTTTACGTTGTTTAAATACGAATAGAGCGATTCTTATTTTTTTTATTGCAAAATTGTTGCTACAGTTCGAATATTCGTCGGATTTAATTCGAGAAAACAATGTGGAATTGTTTTTTGACGTCCACGTGAAAATATGTACCTTGCAAAAAAAATCAATTTTAAGTAAAAATAAGTCACTCGTCGAACAATTATTCACGGAATCAAAAAAAATTTTATCAATTAATAAATGATTTATTATTTATCAAATTATCGGTTTTTGTCACTTTATATTCTTTTTTGAAATACGTTTATAAGAATCGTTAACCGGAATGCTAGAGAGCACTCATGCAGTCGTTTCGGGTTTCCAAGCTTTCTCCCGATGAACAAACATCCACAAAACAGAACATAATCACTTTTTACGTTGTTTAAATACGAATAGAACGATTCTTATTTCTTTATTGCAAATTTAATTCATGTAGGAACAAGTTGAATATATAATTCTGTGTGTTTTAACATTATACCTTATCGATGACGTTTTAACTAAGTCGCACGTTTCGATACATTGTAAGAAACTCTTAACTCGTATTGTAAGGAAAGCGCGGCAGTGTTTCGGCGTCTATTGTTAACATATACCACTGCAGTTAATTCGCCCGTTTTTTATCTTATCCATTACTAACCAATCAAAATACATGCCCCACAATGGAGAAATAGCCATAGAGGAGGAGAAGAGAGAAGAAGAACCAATCAAAATCTGTCATAGGAACATTATGAGAAATACTTCTTACTGTGATAAAAATTTAAACATTCAATAAAAAAAGTCGAATCTTGATAATAACGTTTTTCGAAGACTTGATTTTGCGCTTATTGGATCTCAAATATTTTTATTACGTGTATTGTTACTTTTCCTTAGGCAAATCGGAAAAAATGTTGCAATATGAGTCAAATTTTGGTCCCCAAGGTTAGTACAGCCCACGATTTCTAAGAATTTTTACATTAAAATTAAATTAATAAAAATTTGAAAAGTACCTTTAAAATTGCAGATGTTTGAAAGATAGCAATGCTGAAGTGGCTGCAACTCCCTGCTAGCCCCGTCATATACGATCGTGAGATGACATTCGGCAACCATAAGACACTCTTGTCTAGGAAAAGGTAATTTATAAAAAAAAATAGTAATAAATAATAGCAAAAACTGTTATATATCAAATCCAAACTGATTGAAAATGCAAAAAAAATGGAAAAAGCGCTCTAACTGCCTGAATTTTTATTGTTGCAATTCAGAGTCTTTCCATGTACTCAAACAAATTTAAAGTCGAACTAAAATACAATAAATATTATTCACCAAAATAATCGATATCAGTTTAATCATAAAATAATTGCAGACTGTGATACAAAAATCATGAAATAATTGGTAATATGGTTTTTGCGACGAGCAATGGAAATTTCAGGACCTCATATAAAAAACAAAACAAGTCCAAAAAATTCAAGCAATTGGATTATTTTTTTATTTTTCGCTCTCTCTAATTCATATTTGGACCCAAAATATATTAGTTCCACCCACGGTCTTGTATACAGGTCTTGCAACTCGGTAGAATTTCAATAGAAGGCAGTGACTCCACTGTTGAAGCCGAATCCAGGTGGCGCAGCGATAGAGGGATATATCAACATAACCTATATTTGTTAAATCCTCTCGCATGTGACGTGTGGCAATTTGTGAGTGCAGTATTATTATTTCCGTGCATGAATTAAAGTGGTGATTTTTTTTTTCGAATTATGACGAAGCCTTGTGTTGTGCCGTGCTGTAAAACGGGTTACAACAATCTGAAAATTAAACAATCGGTTTTTAAAGTGCCATCGAATAGTGAGCGACACAAAAAGTGGCAAATCAACTAACTTAAAATATATTGGCTATGGATTTGTTAGTTGATACACATCCTTCTTTCTTTAAACAAACTAAATTCATAGAAATTATAATGTATAAACAAAAATTTTGGCCTCAAGTTCAATGCTCGCGTGAGTCGCATGCGCGACTGTTGTCATCTTTGTCGCACCGAATATCCCTGGAGCGCAGCGACGCCAGCGGCTTAACGCGTTAAGAGGACCACGTCAAAATCTACAGTTGCAAGACCTGTATACAAGACCGTGGTTCCACCATTCATTTCTTATAAGAAAGTTTGTTCATTTCATAGAAGTCTCCGTTTAATTGTTAACCACAATTCATCATGGAAAAAAATCATTTTGCCAATAATAAAAATGAAGAATAAAAAAAAAGTCCTTTGCATTCCAATAGAGTAACACTTATGAAAGATGATACCAATCGACGAGTCAATGAATAAATTATGCTTACCTTTGTATCCGACATGTGTATGGTACTTTCGATCCCATTGATTCCATTCTACGTAACTGGTGTCGGTGTGTAATTTAGGATTCAATGAGCCCATTGTCACTTCCGTACACTGCGACTTTTTTTTGTATTTGCCAATATCGGTTCTGTTTGCAGCAGATATATAGATGGATGATCTAAAAAATAATTTCCATAGAATGATTAAAGACAAATCGGAATATATATTGAAATTCAGAATTAGCTTTATCTGAACTACTAATAGATGCACAAAAAATTTTTGTTTGGCAAAAATTTTAATTCCTGCTATATTAATAGACCGTAGAAAAATTCGATTCATATTCGAGGCTATCAAATTTGAGGTTAATGAAAGAAAAAAAATGCATTTTCTTTTTTCATTTTCATTTTTTGTGATCTTAATTAAGACACAAAAAGAATCTAAATTCGAAAAAAACTTGGATCACAGTGATATTGAAGAAATTACCTGAAATGTTATGTATTTTTTGAGTGCCTCAATAGATTTCACGATTATGAAATAATTTTATAAGTTCTAGTTAGTATTATGAATTTAGGCTAGGTTTCACTTGCTGCTGTATTTACTTACGAGAAACGGTAACGAATTGCTAAAGATGTAATTTTACCGTGTAATGTAAAAAAAAAGAATGGTTAGTAGCGAACAATTGCGAATCAAAACCCCCTCTTTTTATCACAGGCTTGTAATAGTTATTGCATAAATTATCAAATTCGTTCTGGAATTGATACGAAGTGGAGCAAATGAATTGAAAGAAACAAATAATAATTATATTATGGCTGTTTGCATAACTAGCCGTAAATCGGTGATAAACATGCAAAATTTATGCGAACCAACAAAATTTATAAATAGTTTTGAAATCGATTTTTTCTCCAATTACCATGACGTTCAATACGAAAAAATACAGAGGGGTTACGATTATTACTCTAGCTAATTTCCTGGTCAATTACAATTACATTCAATAAGCATTATTTCGTTAGTTCCATTATTAGATAGCAATTGCAATGACATTAATTGGAATTATTTCGATGCTAAGAGAAAATATAGAGAAAATAGCGGCAATGCTTCATTTTCATTTTCGGAGCACGATGTTTGAAAGTGTTTTTTCGAAGCACGTTCGAAAAGCATATTTTCCAAGCAATTTGCTCGTCGAACGTGAAAATAATTGTATTGTTCATTTAATCAGCTTTTAAAGATCAATACCTTTTTCAAATCATATAGTTATTACCTGTTGCAGGTCCGATGCTCGAATATAAGATGCGGATTTCACAATGCTCTGAATTATGTATCTTGCCAGTTCAGTACAATTGTACTAAATCTAGTACGTTTTCAAAGTATTTAGTACGTCAGTACGCCTTTCGTAAATCTATTACGTTTTTTTATTTTTGAGTCCCTGATTACGAAAAGCACTCGAAAACTCATGAAAATCCTATTCCATCTTCCATCCCCAAATTTTCCGTTCCTCAACCGGAAAAAGTCCCGCGCCATTTTGCGGTTGTTGCGTGCATGTCTAAAAGATGTTGTTAGTTTGGGACAAATACAAATAATGTAATTTCGATTAAATATAAAATATAATGGAGACTGAAATGTATAAATATTGTTACGATTGTTACATATTAAGACAAATTTTAAACAAATTCAACATAAAAAACATTTGTCAAGCAGCTCTGATGAATGTTTTATTTTCTAATATAACATTCTTAAATCTAATCATAGCAGATTGGTGCAATGCGAGGTTCACGATCCCATGGTCGCGGGTTCAAGCCCTCCATGTGTTGACTTTTTTTTTTTTAATAATGAATAGAGTTCATAATATCATAATAACATATGAATAATTAAATTTCTTCAATTATTGAACAAATTAATTATTATCAACAATTATAATTTTTTTTCTTTATATTTTTTTATGCACTAGAGAAGGAAATAATTTATTCCATTAAATTATTCAAAAACCCAATTCTTTGCGTATCTGACTACATAGCAAAGACGAATTCATGCTCGAATTACGTGGCTGTTGGACATCCCTGCTCGTTATTCCTAAATTTGACTTCTGAATTTCTTTCTCTTTACTCAATCGGTTTTTACTCAATGTCCATAGGTTCATAGTTCGGTATTGGTAGAATGTAGAATAAAACAGTGCTACCATCGCACAAGAGGCAAGGAACATTCAAGAGAAGGCTCTCGAGTTTCGTTGAACGGTTAAACGGACAAGCTGTGTTAGCTGTGCATCGAGCAGTATCACTATTTCTGGACGGATTCGTAGTTGGCAAATATCATGTGCTCGAATAATCTTAGCAATAAGTGTATTTTTTTGTATTTTTGTCATAAACGTCTATCGAACCTTTGATACTCTTGATCAACAACAACAAAAAATCAATTAGTAAAAAGACTGGATATAACTGTTTGGTCACAATTTTTTCATATTATAGCACAAATTTGTACGAGTTAAAAAATAATTATTTTTGGATAGATAGATAGAAAATTATGCAACAAAATTTTAGTTAGTTTGTGAAGTAGAATAATTATTATTTAAATTTCACTTCTTGTGCAAATCGAGCATTATCGTTTTTGTACTTGGTAACCATGTGAGCAATTGTGAGAAAAAATTGCGATGGGAAATAATTTTCAAATCTCAGAATTAATCGGGTACTAGGAAAATTTATAAAATGCCGAATTAAAATATTCTAATTTTTTATACAATTACGTAAGAGAGGCGTTTTTCGTTAGGACAAACCATGCATCCATGCCCATCCAACTGTATTATCCTGTGTTGTATTCAAATCATACTCGTTTTTTCCCAGGCCAATACTCTTTCAATGATTTTGACAACCAACCGAATATCGTTATCCTCGTCACTGAGCTAAAAATAAAATATCAATTTATCATCTCATTTTTTTGGTCTCTAAATTATTTTTCATACTTCCTGCATTTTAAATACTCACAATATTATCAAATGCAAGTTAAAATGCTCTAAGTGAAAATATTCGAAATTGATAACTATTGAACTTTTCATGTTTCTTCAACGAATATTAGCTTAAATCGAAATACAGTTTGGCAGAGCGTTTCGCGCTGATGTTTCTTAGGTTCTGAACGCTGCACCGGTTTTTATTTGATAAATATTCGCAATCGTGACTTTCGGGGATGTCTGGGAAAAATCTGGAATTATTTATCAGAAAAGCCGCAATTATAAAAATTTATATGTTCTTTTTTCTTTTATGATTTAGCAATTTTTTGGCAAAATTGACTACGGAAATTGATCACCGATTTATGGTCCTTTAGTTTGGAACCTGGAACTAAATTTCCAACAAAAAGCTGCTGCCAATTTGTAACAAACAAAATTTATGAAATGAAAATAAAAATCAATACCCTCCAACAATATAAGCTTTAATATCGTAATTATTTAAATTGATTTTACTTAGCCGGTATGAATATTGTGGATATGGAACACGGACTGCATTTAAACGATCGCGACGAATCATTATCGATTGCGGAAATAATACGAGACGTGCAATTATAAAATAATGATCAGCCCAGTAACGACGGTAGGGGATGTACCTTACCGCTTAGCACTTTCGCAATTATCAAGAGACTCGGTAGAGTCTCGGGACAAGTACATTGACAGCTCTGTCGTCTGCTGGCCCGAGCTCGCCGAGTCTATACTTTCTCTGAATAAAACGATTCGCGGTGGTGGGGGTAAAATTGACATGCGTTTTCGTTTAATTATGAAGCTCAGGAGCCATTTGATGCTTTGAAAATTGAACTGGAGACTAATTTTGAAATTCTCTATCGATTGAGCCTAAGATTAGCATGATTGGTGGCGTAATTGCTGAGAAAAAACTTTGCACAGGTCAAAATTATCAATTTTTCTATTATTGTGTGAAGGATTTCGACGTGTCTGTATACAACACCATCAAAGGCCTCTTGAAGCCTCTCGAGTTTCTGATTGGTTGGTGTCTGTATCTGTGATAACACCATCAAAGACCTCTTGAAGCCTCTCGAGTTTCTGATTGGTTGGTGTCTGTATCTGTGATAATACCATTAAAGGTGTGTGATCTGTGGTCGTGTTCGTTGGGTCTCATCATTTTGATGTGAACAAGTGCGCATGCGCATAATGATGCGCAACACGCAACTGCGCAATGAAACGAGTCATGCGCAATGTGTGAATCTGTGTGAAACGGAATTCAAAAAATAAATGATGAAAACAGTCCAGGACGTGTGGAACAGTTTGGTTATAAACAGTAATAAATAACCGTTTTAACGCGCATTCGTCGTAAAATCGGGAATCAGTGACAAAATTCAGAAAAATCAATCGGGATAAGTGATAAGTGACAATATAGTATTTATTAAATTGTTTTTTGAGGTTTGAAAGTTTGATCGAAGTTTCGTAAAAACAGTGTGGGATGTGTGAGTTTGGTTAAATAATGCTTATAATCGTTGAAACGTTTTTACGTGTTTAATCGCCACTTGTCTATTATTCTTCGTTTGTGTCAGGCTAGAAAAAATGTGTGATATCCATTATAAATTTGGAACTTTGGTTGAAGAAAGATATATTTTTTTTCCCCCCTTTCGATCGCGACTAATTGGAATCTCGTGGCTTAAACAGTATTGAAAATATTAATGTTTTTTCACGAACAGTTGTGAGGTTATAAATATCGTGGTTAGGTTCGATCGACTCTTGGTTACAGTAATAATAAGAAAGTGATGGTGTGAAAGTAGTGAAGTGCTTTTAATCAACTTTCGAACAGTGCCGAAATGAATATGTATTTTTTATTATTGTTAACCCTGCAGTTTTTATTTTCCACACTTAACTCTACGACGGAAACGAAAGCGATCTCTTTTCTCTTTCGTGATTAAATGTTCCTCGTATAAGATTTCTTGAGAAATTATTCTTTTCGTTTCTTTGATAACTATGAAATGGTGTATATTGAACTGTTAATCATGATTGGTGTGAATTGATGTAAATTTGAAAAAGAAACTCTATAAAACTAATAATGAGTGTCAAAATAATGTATATGGCAAAGTTTGTTATTATCATGCCGAGTTTTGAGCAGTGTCTAATAAATATTTTTTTTAACTCTACACCATTGACAATTTATTTTATTGGTTCCTTTCCTCTTTATTATAAAATGTTCCTCGCTTGCCATAATAAGATTTGTACATCATAAAATGTTCCTTGCATGATAATTGTTGGTCCATTTCAAAAGATTTTCGACGTCGTTTTTCTATCCAAAATATGGTCTAGAATCATCTCGCGTTTGATGAATTAATAGACAAATACACTGTCAACCTGCATCTGGATATATATGGATGCATCTGGATGATAACCGTAGTAAGTAACGATATATCTTTATGTCAAAATGGCTCGTATAATATATCTTTATGTGAAAAGACTATGGCGGTATATACTCCATATCCTGGTATTATCAAAATTTGTATCTTTGGAATGCAACGAATACCTATAGACTCTGGAAATTCTGTGAAGCGACAAATGTACCAAGTATTTCCACTTTTTGGCTCTGATTGTAGCATTATGAATTGAACATTTTGTTATGAAAATTCTTTGGGTGCTCATTTGTCAATGGGATCTCAAAAATATTGTCTTCGGAATACCATGGATATATGCAAAATTTCAGAATTTTGTTTGGCTCAATATGCTCTATATTTTTTCACATCCCCGCTTTAGTTGTAGCATAATGTATTTTAAAAAATTATTTCAGAAAGTCTTCCGATGTGTTTTTTCTGACATTATCAAAATTTATATCTTTGGATTGCAACGAATGCCTACAGACTTTGGAAATTGTGTGAAGCGACAAATATACCAAGTATTTCTACTTTTTGCCTCCAATTTTAGCATTGTGAATTGAAAATTTTGTTATGAAAATTCTTCGGTTGCTCATTTGTCAATGGGATCAAAAATATTGTCTTCGGAACACCATGGATATATGCAAACTTTCAGAATTTTGTTTGGCTCAATATGCTCTATATTTTCTCACATCCCCGCTTTAGTTGTAGCATAATGAATTTTAAACAATTGTTCCAGGAAGCCTTCAGATGTGTTTTTACTGATATTAACAAAGTTTGTATAACTGAATTGCAATGGATACCTATAGACTTTGAAAATTCTGTGAAGCGACAGATGTGCTAAGTATTTTCTCTTTTTGGTTTTGATTATGGCATTAGGAATTGAAAATTTTGTTATGAAAATTCTTCGATTGCTCATTTGTCGTTGGGTTAAGAATTGCTGGCTTCAGAATGCCGTGCATACATGTAAAATTTCAGAATTTTGTTGGACCTAATGTGCACTACATTTTTTCAATTACCTAATTTAGTTGTAGCATAATGAATTTTGAAAAATTGTTTCAGGAAATCTTCTTATGTTTTTGTACTAATATCAAAATTTGTATCATTGGATTGCAACGGATACCTACAGACTTTGGAAATTCTGTAAAGCAACAAATGTCCCAAGTATTTCCACTTTTTGGCTCCGATTGTGGTATTATGAATTAAAAATTTTGTTATGAAAATTCTGCGGTTGCTCATTTGTCAACGGGATCAAAATTATTGTCTTCGGAACACCATGAATATATGCAAAATTTTAGAATTTCATTCGGCTCTTTTGAGCTATATTTTTTCACTTCCCCACTTTAGTTGTAGCATAATAAATTTTGAAAAATTGTTTCAGAAAGTCTTCTGATGTGTTTTTACTGATATTATCAACATTTGTATCATTGAATTGCAACAGATACGTACAGACTTTGAAATATCTGTGAAGTGACAAGTGTGCCCAATATTTCCACTTTTTGGTTCGAATAGTGGCATTATTAGGACTTGAAAATTTTATTATGAAAATTCTTCAGTTGCTCATTTTTGGATGGGATTTAAATTTGGCTTCGAAAAGTAATGGCTACATGCAAAATTCATAAACTTTATTGAGCCCAATGTTTGAGTTGTAGCATGATTAATCCAAAAAATTGTCAGAAAGTCTTTGGTTCCTTTTTTCTGGAAGTATAAAAATATGTTTCATTCGAACGCACCGTATACTTACAAACTTTGGAAATTTCCTGGAGCAACATGTGTGCTCAGTATTTCTACTTTTTGGCTTCTATTGTGGCATAACGAATTGAAAAATATTTTCAAAAAGATTTGCTCTACGGATGCAACAGGTACAACTCAACTCGATCCATTTTCTTGGGCATAGTACTGATATAAGATTGCCCGCTTTGTTGAATTTATTGTTTTAAAATATCCATAACATACTTTCTGAACTTTTCAAAATTCAAAGATAATATTAAAATATCTATAAGTTCTAGTTTTGAAGCTTTCACGGCCATTATTGTTAGAAATATCAAAATTTGTATCATGGGAATGTAGCCGATACTTACAAACTTTTAACATTTTGTGAAGCGACATGTGCACCAATTATTTCCACTTTCTGTCTCTGATTGTGCATTATGAATTGAAAAATTTATTACAAAAAGTCTTCGGCTGTTCATTTTTGGATGGGATTAAAATTTCTGTCCTCGGAACGCAATAGATACATCCAAATTTTCTGAACTTTATTGGGCTTAAAGTGCACTATGTTTTTTCACATTTCCACTTTAGTTGTGGCATAATGAATTTAAAAAGTTGTTTTAGAAAGTCTTCGGGTGCTCTTCTTCTTTTGATAGTATCAAAATTTGTATCACTGGAATGTAGCCGATATCTACAAACTTTGAACATTTTGTGAAGAGGAGACATGTGTGCTAAGTATTTCCACTTCCTAGCTCCGATTATGGCATAATAAATTGAAAAAATTTTATTCCAAAGGCTTTCCTCTACAGTCGCTCTGGTTTTGATGGTATCAAAATTTGCTCAAAGCTTCATTTCATTCTTTTGGGTACGATCCTGATCTGAGTTTGTCCGCTTTGTTCAATATATTGTTTTGGAGTTCCCATAACATACTATTTGAACTTTTCTATATTCAATGAGAATATTGATTCCACCTTGTTAATAAAAATAAGAATGAAAAAATGCGTGAATTTTTTTCACAATAGATTCAATATGTTTTCTCTAAACATACATCAAACTGGTTTTTTATTTTATCATTAATCAAAAATGAAAAATTTCGAAAAAAGTCGCTCCATTTTTATCAACAAGCTGAAATAAGCGTAATATGTTTTACCACAAATCTACAAATATAACAAGGAGATACTGCTGTTTAATATGTTTCTTTGATAAACACAAATTCAAATAGCTACAAATTCTATGGAAAAGTTCTGACTGCTCTAATCTTGCCCTCAAAAGCTTTGTAAATTTTTGTATCAGACTCCAAGTTCCCGACTTATTTTAGCCTGATTCCAGAAAGGTAAAGCGAAATGTCAAAAAAAATTGACTGGCTCGGGAATAAAAAAAATGCCAAATTGAAAATTCCAAAACACGTGTCCCTTTATTTCATGGGGAAAAAACCTGACTCAAAGTAGAAGGGGTCAGGGTTTGGAAACGAAAAAGCGATAATTTCCCAATATAACCTTTTTCTAATCTATATAAAGCGAGATGTTTGAAAAGAAAGAGAAAAAACGAATCATATCATGCATAAAAATCCCCCTCGCGGGAAAAACCTGGACAAGTACATTTGTTGACCGCCGTTCCCATATTTTTCCACGAATATACTACACTGCAAACACATTTCTCGCAAAAATCCCTGAGAAAATCAAATCCTATCAAAAAGTAAGAAAAGTGACCACTCTCAAAAAATGTATCAAATAAATTCAAATCACACAAAACAAAATGAGTTAATCCTCGCGAAAAGCTAAGGTTGGGTTTCGCAAAAAGTAATAAAATAAATTGAGCTATACTAAAATATATGTGGCCAAGTACGGGAGGCGTTATTGTGTGACATAAAATCTTCAAATAATGTTGAATGTTGATAGAGAAAAGAATCAAGTTCGAAAATGCAGTTGTTTAACCAACCAGAATGAAAATAAAAACTCTGTATCAATAAGAGTCCGAAGCAAAAAAAGATTGCAAATGAAAAAAAATTAGATGAAAAAGAATTTCGGCCGAAGTACTTGGCGAGGTTGTCACCATGATCGATACATTATATAAATTAAGTGAAAAAACATTCGTCAAGTACTTCGGCCGAATTTTTTTTTAATCAAATTTTTTTCTATGTTTTATAAAACAATTTGTAAGTCAAGGATGATGCATCATATTCTTCCGTCATTTCATCTTTGAAAGAATAATAATTCTGAGGCTCCTGACAGTATAGTTCTATAATTATCTATTTATAGCTTAGACCGAAATTGCTAATATCCTCGCTAATACACAACTTGAAAGCTAATGATAAAGTATTTAATTTTCTGAATTTTTTCCTTGGGGAAAAACTGGTACTTTGAGGTCTCTTCTATAACACCTTCCTGCCAAGCTATAATCGAATAATAACCTATCAACGAATTACTAACACCTCGAAAATACTTCGAGTGTGTAGTTAACTCTTTTGAAAACATTATAACTTTTTTTCTTATCAGAGAAACGAAACGCTCCTATATTTAAACAACCTCAGTAACAATTAATTTATGGTAGAAAATCTGTCTCATTCTCTTTTATGTCGAATTAGTAGTGTGAGCAGTACTGATTCCTGACATTGAAATAAATCGATGATGTAATGATGCAAACACGTTGTAACTTTTTTTGTTATATACAGACTCTATTAGAGTCTATATAAAGCGAAATATATGAAAATACTATAGAAAAAAGAAGTGATATCAAATAGCAAAAATCCCCTCCCGGGGAAAAAAAACCTGGACAAGTACATTGGTGGTCCCTCGTTTCCCTATGATATCACAAAAAATCAAAACCCCACTTAATTTTTTTTTTTTTATGTTTACTAATTTTATTCATATCCCGGACGGAAACCAACAATATAGATCACGAAATATCCGGCCAAAAAACCAGACTTCATAATAAATGTTACTTTGAATTTATTTCCACAGAACAAAACAAGAATCAAAACATTAAAAAATCAGCGTTATCAAGATGAGAAAAATACCTCTTATAATTGGTGTGTGAGAAGTATCAATAGTCTAGAAAAAAATGAAAAAAGATCGACATCTAAGTTACGTGCAGCAGTAAAATTTATGATATCAGTACTAGGACAAGTATTTCTTTGGTGACTGAGAAGATATCAATATGGACGTACCGGCAAAGTATGGCATGCAGTTGATGCATTACTTCTGGGATCTCCTAAGTCAAGTAGCTACTTTTGTTTTGGCTATGGCGCGACCAATGTTGCCAAATAGCATTTACTTATATGACCTAATGAAACAACATTGCCTGTGCCGTGGCTAAAATAACGAAAAACAAGCAGGAACAGGAAGTTTCACATAAGATCCCGTGCTTTTGTAATGTAAAAAAAAAAGCTTTAATTTATGTCTGTACATGATAGCACAGTTTTGTTTGATTGGTAATAATTTGATGAACGTTTACCACCGTACGTTGAGCGTATACGCACAGAGTACTTGTCCGGTCCATAATTTTTTATAAAAATTGCTCATTCAAGTGAAAATCAAATTGGAGGTGCTTTTCGTTGCATGCGTTGCTTTTCGCCGTCAGAAATTTATAATAATATAATAAAATATGTATAATATATAATAAAAAGTTATGGGGTATAGGAGATCCCGGAAGCAATGCATCAACTGCATGCCATACTTTGCCGGTACGTCCATATTGATATCTTCTCAGTCACCAAAGAAATACTTGTCCTAGTACTGATATCATAAATTTTACTGCTGCACGTAACTTAGATGTCGACCTTTTTTCATTTTTTTCTAGACTATTGATACTTCTCACACACCAATTATATGAGGTATTTTTCTCATCTTGATAACGCTGATTTTTTAATGTTTTGATTCTTGTTTTGTTCTGTGGAAATAAATTCAAAGTAACATTTATTATGAAGTCTGGTTTTTTGGCCGAATATTTCGTGATCTATATTGTTGGTTTCCGTCCGGGATATGAATAAAATTAGTAAACATCAAAAAAAAAAAAATTAAGTGGGATTTTGATTTTTTGTGATATCATAGGGAAACGAGGGACCACCAATGTACTTGTCCAGGTTTTTTTTCCCCGGGAGGGGATTTTTGCTATTTTGTATATGTATGTACAAATGCATACACGCGCACACATACACAGATCATGGCAGGAATTCCTCCTTCTCCAACGAAGAGTCGAACGGTAGCGTAGCGGTACCATGTTTAGCATCATTTAGTTAAATATTCGGAAGCTTAGACATCGAAAACAGAATGCGTCTGGCGACGCTTGTTGTAAGTTTTTCGTCGTTATCGTTCATCCGCTGAGGTGAAATAAATGATTGATCGAATCGAATTACTGACCACCAATTTACATATAACGATTTTACAAGAGAGAGAGAGAGAGAATAAATGTGAAAAATATGAGAATAAAATGGAAGAACGAGAAGAGAAAAATAATCCAATATGTATTTGATTTATATTTTTAATTTTTTCTCTTAAATTATTTGTCTTTTTGTTTATTTTAATATTGTTTTTTTCATGAAAAATCTCTTAATTCTTGCTTTTCTTCATCGACATCGTGACGATTTCGAATTTCGGTTCAACTCGGCTCGTTTTGTTCTATTCGCAATCATACATCATAAATTTGACGCTGATTTATCGCTCTTCTAATAACCAATTTTGATTGCGCTCCTGCCACCTTCCCGAATTCGACACACTTCTCACACTTAACGGCAGGGTAAGGTTTTTAAATTTTTTTTTTGCATTTTTTTTCTGAATGTACAATATGTCGAGAGTATTGTGTAAAAATTTCAAGTCAATCGGAGCAAATTTAACGGAGCTACAGCGTTTCAAACGACCGGCCCACAGCATGACAAATGCCCGAGTGGTGAGCTTTAAATCGATTTTCCCGAAAACGTCATTTTTGAAGTTCGTGAACATTAGAACTCAAAATCTACTTAACCGATCCTTTTGAAAATTTAAACACTATTTCTATACATAAATCAACAGGTAATCAGGGCGAATTTTTTTTTATTATTTTTTTCTATTTTTTAATGACAAATTCACCGAGATTTTTTTAGCTAAAAACACGTCGTTCACTCCCAAATGCTGCAAAAAATAAAAAAAAAAAAACCCTGATTACCTGGGGAAACATATCACCTTTAAAACGCATATCGATTTTTTTGTTTCAGATGATCCGGTAACGAGTTATCATGTTCACCGCAAAACAAGTTTTTTTCAAGGCGCCTCCGGAGATTCGCTGTCACGGGCATATTTATCAATATTTTTTATTGAATTTTTTTTTTAATATACTTCAGAAGTTATACTATAATATATATATAAAATGAATAAAATAATATTACTCATATCGACGCAAAAAAATCGTGAAAATGTGCCTTTTTTTCGTTTTTAAAACCTTACCCTGCCCTTAACATGTACGTGCAATTCCTTCTCAGTCCCCTTATAGCCTGATGAGTTTTCTGTGGATTAATTAAAATATCCATTATTTTATCTTAATTGAATATTTACTCAATTTATAGCACTACTGAAATTTTCGAATAAATTACTTCTTCCAATTTTTCTGTTTTTACTTGAAATTAATAATCAAACAAATCACTTCAATGATTAATGTTTCAGGAATTTGTTGATTCGACTTTGCATACTCTTCGTTGTTCGTTCAAATATCGCATGACTCTTCTATCCATTCTACGTCGTAACTCGTAGCATTAAGGGGGGACAACCATTTAGAACGCCGAAATTGAGCAGATTTTTAAGAATTTTTTTTGATGGGGAAGAAATAAATGGATCTCTTTGAAATTTTGACAGTTTATTATAAATATTTCAACGAGTATTTTCCATTTTTAATCATTAGAAAAGATTGAAAATTGACGGAGATATAGCATTTTTACAAATTAGGCATTTTTTTTACGGTGCCAATTGTAGCGCCGTGAAAAATGATCTGAAACAGAAGGGCAAAAGGACATGGTAAGTATATGCCTGTGTTCACTTGATAAACCTAATCTTTTAATAATAAGTTAAGAATTGGAGAAATGGCAGACATAAAATTAAAAAAAATCGATATTTTCGATAATTTTTTCTTCGCTGATAAAAAAAACTAGTTTATTTTGAGAAATTAAAAATATGTTTAGGTTCACCAGGTGGTCTTATATGTTACGAAAACGTGTGCAAAATTTTAGCCCGATCGGTTCAATAGACTCTGAACAATCTTTGGCACCAAAAAACATAGTGAAAAAAAAAGTTTCGAGAAAAATGCGTTTAAAGTTTTGACAATGGAAAAGTGTTTGATAAAGCGACTTACGAACTAATCTGCTATGCCGCCTAATCTACTATTATTATTATTTTTATTATTATTACGAACTAATTATTATTACTATTATTACGATTATTACGTACTATTATTACTATTATTACGATTATTACGATTATAACGAACTAATCTGCTATTGGCCTAAGTCATGAAGTTTTTCGTATTCTACAAATATTAAAGTAACTTTTAAAGCAAAAAAAAATCGATTTTTTGAAGGTTCTAAATGGTTGTCCCCCCTTAAAATCGGGTAGCTAAATCAAACATCTCTTTATTTGTTCACCTCCGTACTGACGAATTCATCTTCGCACCCGACGTCCTTGACTGTATCTTTCACATATTATTCACCGTCAGCTGGAAACAAACGGTTGAAATGAATATCCAAACTTGAAGTTTTTTTTGACAATGTCCAAAAGAAGCGAATGTCGAAAAAAACTTTTCGAAAGAAAAACGAAAGTAACAGAAAAAAGTCGCAATGACTTATCATTGACCTATATATACATCATATATAAGCCATATCGTATTTCTTATAATCTGCAATGCTTTGTGTACTCTCGAGACTTTTCTCAACGTCAGATAACGTCCATCGTGAACTGTCACCGCCTGGTCTCAGAGAAAATACTGACAGCCGAGGTCAAAATTTTTCACTTATCGCAGCACACTTTATCCTGAAAAAGAAATCATTGCGAATGATTTGTTTTTCCCCAATTTTTTTCATATGATCTCCCTCACAGAATTTTTTCCAAATTTTTTTCCCGAATCGTTTGTTTCAAAATTAGAGTCAAGTCAAAAGATTTATCGATTTACGAGGATTTCTAGGTTATGAAAAACATTTTATTAACAACAATATAGAATTAATAAGAATCCACATTAAATTAAGCACACACAGGAATGTTTTCTTACTATAATATAATCGATTACTCTTTATTTTTTGTTTTTCAAGTTCACTTCCTAAACTGTTCCTAAATATGTTAATAAGGATATAGCAATGAATACACGACGATTTTTTCATATTACAATTTATTTATACTAAATTGATTTAAAAATAAACAAGAAATCCAAGTTTTCCTGCTCATTTTGCCGTCGAGTCTTGCTATTGACCAATTAGAGCCTCTCTATTACGATGTACGCTGGCGTAAATGGTTTTTTGGTCGTTATAATTAAACTAATTACTACTTAACGATTTAATTGCACTACTAATCACCACGAAACGATTTTCTTTCGATCCAGAGTCATTAGAACACAATTGGTTAGGTAATAACCTATTTGTCCGGCTAAACCCCACCGACTGGTCGCAAATAGTTTTTTTAAGTTATTAGATAATCTATTGACTACTCAACATTACAATTTAAACATTTGTGACCACCGAACGATTCTACATCGATTTAGCATTTTGTGTAATCGATTGCACGAAAAATAAAAAATGTTCGGCTAACTTTACGCCAATTTTTATTTATTTAATTACAAGATAACTAGTGACTACTAAACATTTTAATTGTGGTACTGATAACTACTGAATGAGCACCGAAAGATGTGATTAATAAAAAAATCGAAAAGTTCAAGTTGTCCGACTAACTTTATGGCGGTCCCAAATTCCCAGTATATTGACCTCTGTATAGTTAGCAGGTAAACTTAATATTTCTGAATTTCGATTATTGCAATCGGTAGGGCACGAATTAGGTAGATTAAGGTAACTAATTTAAAAATTAGGGCAATAATAATTTGTTTATAATTAATTAAAATTTATTGACCGTATAGTTAGCAGAAATTGGTTGATATTTTGGATTTCGACCATTGCAATCACTAAGACATAATTCAGGCAAAATTAAATAATTATTTAGGACTTGATAAATCGATAATTAGTTATAAATAAAGGAAAATTATCAACCCTATAATTAGTAAAAGAATAGGGCGGAGATTCGCTGAAGAAACAACTTCAGGCCGTACGATGTGACTGGGGCTCGACACGAGAATCCAGCCTAACGTGAGGGAATGTTACAGCTGGGCATTTTCACTTCTTGCCCAAGTGTTTTTATTATCTGTTTATTGTGATATTACAGAAATAATTTTCGCCAGTTTTCGAAACTAGTTCGAAACGCGAAAAGAAATATATATCAATTCATAAAAACGATGCAAAGTGTCACAAAATCGTGAATTTATATTTCCGGTACAAGGAGTTGGTGCCTCTGGGATCGATGGGATCGTTGTTTTTTTAATCGTTAGACTTGTGGGAATAGTAGGGTGGGTTTGGGTCATCTCGGGGTTGTTTTTTGAATCGTTGGACATGTGGAAATAGTAGGGTGGGTTTGGGTCATCTAATTATCGATTTGTCAAGTCTTAAATAATTATCTAATCTTGCCTGAATTATGTCCTAGTGATTGCAATGGTCAAAATCCAAAATATCAAGCAATTTCTGCTAACTATACGGTTAATAAATTTTAATTAATTATAAACAAATTATTGTTGCCCTAATTCTAAAATTAGTTACCTTAATCTACCTAATTCGTACCCTACCGATTGCAATAATCGAAATTCAGAAATATTAAGTTTACCTGCTAACTATACAGAAGTAGTATATTGGACAGGATATTAAATACAGCGCCGCCGTTTCAGGCTGGGATTTCGTGTATATTTTTAGAAGCACGCTGTGTCCACTCCTCTCTAGTTCCGTGGTCCACACCATTATACACACACACACACAGACCGCCAACAGCAGGCATGTCATATACGTATTATAAATGCGAGTACGCATGTGACATGATCTTGTATCTGCAAAGTGAAATTCAAAATGGCCGCCAGTATTGGTTCGAAGAGCGCTATGTACACTTTTTTTATCAGTTAAAAAATTATAGACTTTATTTTTACACAAGTATTTCTTTTCTTAAATTCTACAAAATCTCAGGGCTCATTCGTGAATGACAGTTAAATATAGCTTATAGTTTTTATAGCCTGTTATATCGAAACGTTACATCGAAAATTTCTTCGTTTTCGGAGCACCTTAGAAAATGTCAAATTCTGACACTTGCTGATGCGGATAAAAATTTTCTATTTCTTCTTTTCGCGACTTCTCACTTATTTCACCGTTCAATCTTGTTACGATTCTGCGATGCAGCATCGAACAATGGTATGTCCATTTTTTTGGCGTTTTCGTTCTTGAATCATAAAGGTAAAGATTACGTTATTTCGTCGGTTTTATATTTTTCCAATTGTTCGACTTTTTTTTTCTTCAAAGACTTCCGAAAATAATCGAAATTTATCTTTTCAAAATTATTGTTTTTAATATTTCATTTGACATCGATGATATAATTACAAATCGTAATGACACTAAATATATTTCAAAAATCATTATTGCTGAAAAAGTTATGCTAATAATATAATATTATATTATTATTAACAATAACAGTAGTTATTATTATTATTGACATAATTAAATTTGATATCAATGACAATCAAAAATTTTAACGATGTAAATATGAAATTTAAAAAATCTTAATCACAATTATTATTAATTATTATTAATAATAGTGATTATTATAATTAGAAATGAAAAATAAAATGAATTATTTTGATAGATAGATCAGTCAGAATGACTCTGCCTAATGATCGCAAACGAAGCTCCTCAGTGAGCTACAGCAGAGGTAAAGGCCAAACGGAAGATGGAAATGACGATATTCAAATATCGCTGGCACCTTATATACAGACGTACCTTGCCCATAGCGGCCATGGTCTGGGATGCTGTGGAATCGGCCTCCCGGTACCTTTTGAAAGAGCCGCACCAAAATGTTGGTGGAATCCTAGATTCGATTCTGAGATCCTTGAGGAACAATACAAGCGCAGTGCCTTTCCGCAAATAAGATTGAGATTCAGGTATATACGTTTTTTCAATTATTTCAGGCACAGCATTGAGGATTAATTACACATATATTTATGTCAATAATTTTACATTTCATTAAATTTTCAATATTTCTGGAGGTGGTAGAAATTGTTTGTTCAATTTCATAACGATGTTGAATCTTTTTGCAAACACATGTGTAAAATCTGATATTTTTTACTGATCTTTCAAAAGTTTTTGGAAAAATAAAAAAAAACAAGGGGGGAATAATCTAAAAAAAAATTCATAACATTCCAACAGGTACAATCGTGTTACCTTTATTATTTTATATTTTATACTTATAACCAGATTAATGAATGAGCGTCGAAAAATTTCAATGAAAAATTCCAATATTACATTAAAAAAAATATTTATTATTCAATATATTATACTTATAGATAGATTAGTCATTAATAATTGAAATATTTCGAGGCAAAATATAAAATTGAAAGGTTATTTAATACATTTACTTACATGTCGCAGGTACGCCCTTATTTACATATTGCTGGTTTCGCTGTCCTGGCTCGTTTATTTCGTGGTAGTCGGGACACAAAATGAGACGTCATCTTGGCCAGTGATAGCCTCGATATTCGGTAGCGTATGCATAACGATGTTGCTCGCTCTGTGGCTAACGTACACGGAAAAATACAGAAGTTACGTATTTCCAACGTCTCTGGGAGTCGCGACGATGATGTGCCTGTTGTCGTTATTATTTTTGGTACTAGTGCCACCGCACAGCGATGGTCTAACGCTGGTCGGACATTTTGCGCTTTGTTCAGAAATTTTGTTACTCATATACACGGTAGTGCCGATGCCTTTGTACGCGTGTGTCGGTATTTGTACATTGTACTCGATACTTTTCGAGTTCCTAACAGCCTATCTTTACAATTCGAGTGCCTCGGGGCATTACTACTACAACAACGAAATTCACGAGCCGGTTATTACGACGAAACTGAGCTCGAATTACACCACGAATACGGGGGGGACCCTAACGATATTAGAAAAAGGGGAATCTCGAAATTCCACGTCTAACGAAAATGGAATTTTTGGAACTGGAGAAACTAAATTATTATCGAGCCTGGGCATGGCAATGCTCGATGGTCAAAAAGTCGTTGATAAAATTTCCAAAGCCATGGTGAATTCAGATCTTCTGACTAATTTGAATCCCAGCTCGATTCTTACCAATACGATTAACGAGAGCTTGCCAATTTCGACACAATTTTCCACGAGACAACCGGAAGTTGCAAGTACTTTTACAAATGAAAATCAACGATACTGGGACGAAGTTGATTTTTCAACGACTCTGGCTATAAGAATTCTTATGCAAATTTGCATACACATTATTGGTGTGCATATATTAATTATGACTTTCGTTCGTATGAGAGGAACTTTTATGAAAGTTGGACAATCGTTACTCGTTCGTAGACAACTCGAAATGGAAAAACAATTGAAAGAAAAAATGATACATTCTGTCATGCCACCGAAAGTTGCTGATTGGTTGATGGAAGAAAGCGAACGCGAACGGGAACGAGAAGATTCATTGAAAAAAGGATCTATCCCTTCGAATCATACGGATATACGATCCTTATTTCGCCCTTTTAATATGCACTCGATGGAAGACGTTAGTATTCTATTCGCCGATATCGTTGGCTTCACGCGTATGAGCTCCAACAAAACTGCCGAAGAACTCGTCGGCATACTCAATGATTTGTTCGAAAGATTCGATGATCTCTGTGAACATCACAGCTGCGAGAAAATTTCCACTCTTGGTGATTGTTATTATTGTGTCAGTGGCTGTCCCGAACCTCGACCCGATCACGCAAAATGTTGTGTCGAAATGGGATTAGGTGAGAACACATTGCCTATATCAAACTTTCGTTTGTTTGCGAGAAATCATTTTTTTTTTTTAAATTAATTTCTCATTCATTCAATCGTCGCACTGGGTTTCACTGATTAATTCATTCATTTCTTCATTTCTCTTTTAGATAAAGTACATTTTTCACTTTAGGAAAATAATAATTACGCATCAACGAAAAATTTAGTAAAAAAACGTTTTATTTTTTCTCGTATTATCGAAGACTTTCTACTTCAAGGATGGATGGACGACGCGTGTTTGTCAGCGAAAAACTCTGTTGGAAGAGAATTCTGAAACTTTGCAAATTCGGCCATTTTTGATACTTCACAAACGTTGATTTTCAGTGATAGTAGTTCTAAAAAGTTATTAAAATATCGTTTAACCAGAATATTCTTTGGCAAATAATCAGACAATTTTTTTTCTTAGCCATGCGAAATGCGTATGATGATTTTTCTAAATGTGATTTTTTTAAGAATAGTCCCTGGTTTTTTTTTATAGATTTTCCAAAAAATTTTTGAAAAATGACTAAAACGTCACGAATTTTGCATGTGTGTTTTTATGACAAGATTCAACATCATATTTACGAAATTTCTAAGGTATTGGACAAACAGATTCTCAAAAAATACCATAAAAAGAAAGTCGAAAAGAGGACTTTAATAAAAAAAAAAAAACGACGAAACTGCGAAAAAATTCATAAGTATTCCATGAAAGCAATAAATTCAATTCTTCATACGATGGAAAAAATCATCGGATTATTTGTTGAGCAATGATTGTTTAAGCAATTTGGTATTAATTTTTTGATAATTTTATTATTTTCTATCAATATTCGTAACGTCTTTCAAATTTTTTACGAAGCGCTAAATACTTTTTTATTTTTATATTTTTATTTTTTTTTATGGAACAAAATTATTGGCAGAAAAACATGTGTAATTAATTCCTAATGAAAATCTCCGAATTCTTGGCATTTAAAACAGAAGTAACTTTTTAAATGGTAATAATTTAAGAATACCATACACATTTGATGAATTGTTGTTTTTGTTTTTCAGCAATGATCGAAGCAATAAAACAATTCGATATCGAGAGACGCGAGGGTGTAAACATGCGTGTCGGAGTTCACACAGGAACGGTACTTTGCGGTATCGTTGGAACGAAAAGATTCAAATTTGACGTTTGGTCGAACGATGTTACGTTTGCTAACAAATTGGAGAGTACGGGAAAACCTGGAAGGGTACATCTTAGTGAGAAAACGATGAGTTTTCTCGGTGACGAGTATCTAACTGAGCCAGGCGATACCATCAATGGTAGGTAAATATTCGAATATTTTACGTCCGTTCGTCAATTCCACTTATCCCGATTTTTTGTCATTTATAAAAAATAACGGGAATAAAAACAGATACCAAAAAATTCGTATCACAAATTGCTTAATAAATCGCATATTTCGAATGAAATATAATAAACAATAATGAAATATAGTATTTTAGGGATCACAATTTTTTTTATTATTGGGTATTATTTTATGTCTTTCTTCCGATATTAAAAAAAAATTATTGTGTTATTGGATGAGGCGTAGATAAATTTGTATCTAGAGACGCGGCAGCGTCTTGACGCCAAGTATTAAGGCGAGCAACCACTTTAGGAGACTGAAAATTAGATGATTTTTTCGATTTTTTTTTATTGTGAAAAAAACGGAAACTTCCGCAACTCTGACAATAATTTATTCATATTTTCATACATCTCTGGTAATTTTTTCAAGTTATTTCATGCATTAATTAAGGTGTAATCCGCTGTGTCCCTTGGCGTGTCCTCATCGTCGTTGTCGATTTGCGGGAATTGTGCAGCTCGCAATTCGCATCTGAAATAGTCCAACAATTTTTTATACATTCTTGAGATGTTTTTTAAGAACATAAGCCTAAATTTTGAAAAAAAAATCAAGAATTGAATGTTGGAACGTGTTTTAATCAAAATGATCGATTTTTAGCATTTTTCCCCCCGGCATTTTGCAATAATAAATATGTTTTAAACAATCTAATCTTTCCAATTTAGCTTCAAGTTTTAATAAATTATATTATGTAAACGTGTTCTAAATTTGAAGATGATCCATCAATTAATTTTTGAATCATGATTCCCGCAAATTGAAAAAATGTCGTTTCGAGAAAAACACGTTTAAAGTTTGAGCGCGCTTGGGAGTCAAGCGGAGAGTCTTTATTATTTATATACATACCGTTAGAAGGAATCCGAATATCGTTTTGAAATTTTCAGGGTGTATTCTTAAGATATTTTGCTAACGATTTATGAAATTAAAAAAAATTGATTTTCTGAAGCATCTAAAGTGGTTGCTCGTCTTAAAAAGATAGTGCTGAACGTCCAAGGCAAGACGAGCCGAGTACTTCCGTTACTTTCAAACTTCAAGTCAACGCCACGCGAAGACTGTTCGACTTTTCGAAGAAATGAAACTTTCTCAAACTAATGTGTTCAATGCGCTTCCAATGGTATAATTATTTTTTTTTCTACGATCTCCGGAAGTACTCGAACTTGTAATAGGAGCCGATACATTTTTCTCAAAACGTGATATTTATGTTTTCTATTCAGGACTTGATAACCCAAAAAATTTTCAATATTTTTGACGGATTTGTCCCCACTTATTCAATGTAGTTTTTTCTATACTGTATCGAGACAAATTTTGTAAATTTCACAAAAACAGGCGATTTATGAGAATGTAAAGAAAAAAAAATTGTTTTCATACAAAATTTCGGTCTGTAATTGTTGATAACGATGTTATGATTAAGAAATCCCCACTGATTATAGAATTTGAATTGTTTTCTCAGGTGTAAAGAGTTACTTTATCAAAGGTCGAAAGTCGGACCTCGTGAACGAATTTATGAACAACGTAAATGCACCAACGTGTATATCACCGCTAATGCAATCGAGACATCGTTTGGCCTCGTGCAACAATCAACTCAAGCCGAGAAATCATTATCTTCACATGGTCACGAATACGAGCAGTTACAGAATGAAGGCAAATTCATTACCGAGCATATTGGATTCCGAAAACGACGAAGAGAACGACGAGAAAAAGGATGAGACTAACAAAAGTCCTATATCGAGTGCGAGTTATGGAAAAAAAAAAGTTCGCAGCAAACCATGGAGATATTTGCAAAGACAGAGAACTACCGAAGAAATGGCACCTTTGGATATCGACAATGAGAAAATTCTTGTTATCCCTCAAGAAACTAAAGTTGAAGTACCTCTGATCACCTGTGAGGAAAGGCTTAACGGACTCACCGGGGTAAGTCTCTTCGATTCTCAGATTTCGTAAATTCCCAATTGACACAAGTTGATTCAAAAGTTAGAGTAGAAGAAAATCGTAATTCAATATTTACTTCACAGTATTTCGATATACTGACGTCTGCAGAGATTTACGATAATATTGACGTTTGCATACTCTTTTTTGATTAATTCTACTTCATTTCGTTTCGATTCTTTTTTTCTTTCTAAATTTATTATTTTTTTCAAATTTTTAACATGTATTTTTTTTAAATTTAGTTTCTGGGGTTCAAGAAAAACTGCTGACGTGTTCTCATAACTTAAAATTACAAATAAATTTTATTCACTACGAAAAAAAAATGAAATTTTTCAATGTTTTACTTGTACAGGTAGCTTTTCAATGTCGTAAAAAAGAAAATTCATATTTTGTACCAAAGCGATTAGAATTTCATTTTAAAAAATGTATAGAAAAGATTTACAATTGAAGAAAAATCCCGATATGCAAAAATATCTGATCTTTAGATACCGGTGAGTAATGGTATCGAAATGGATCCAAATCCCATGCCCTCGAGTCCTTTGCTCTGCGGCCAGGATTCTCTGAGTCACGCTTCCTCGATATGTAGTAGAAAAGACTCAGGAATAAGGAGCAATAGCCGGAGAAGCAGCATACAGCAACAAGTCTGTACAATTTTGGAGCATAATTTTCATTAAAGAAAAAAAAAAAAACAAACGAATTTTTAATAACGATCGATAAAAGTTAATTTAATGAATTAATTATTTTTTTTTTTTTTAATTTTAGTTCCATCAACTTTTTCCATTTAATTTGCTTCATTCTAATTTTTTGACATGTTGCATATTTTATTACAATTTTAATTTTAATGATGACAATGTATTTATGGTTATTACAGTTATTCCTCATGAATGGCATGGCTCAAGGTGATCTTTTAGGTCACAGAGTAAGTGGTTATTATACATCAAGCTCGACTTTGAATTCGACCCAAGAGCCATCCTCGTCGGTGCCACCTTATCCGTTTCCACCCGCTGTTACCGATACCTTTGGCGCCTGTTTTCACAAATTAAGGAAACAATCCGATCTCCAACTTATCAGGTACATTTTCAGAAGTGAATACGTTAAATCATACCGTCAAATAAAAATATGACATTAGTTTAGGACATTTTTTTCCCCCGTATTCAATCAATTTGATCATGAATGTAATATTTACTTAAATCACAAAATTGCAGATGTGTACAGGACAACGTGACGTCACAGAGATCGTATTTCGTGAAGCCACCATTATCGAGCGTAACGTTATTCTTCAAAAACAGAGAAATGGAAAAAGAATACCGCCAGAATGCTCATAAAGTGAATGAGGATTTAGGAGGGAATCCACCGACATTAGCGACGTCTCGATTCAACACGTATTTCGATATTTTCGTATCAGCGCTGGTATATTCGGCGATAACAGCATCGTTGTTTATGTTGTGCAAACCAACGTTGTATTTCATTGTGTTTTGTTCGATTGCAACATCGATTCAGGCGATCGTTGTTATGATGTGCGTTCGTCAATTACTGAATCCAAACTCAATACACGCGACGTTCACCCAAAAGATATTTAAATTTTTCTCACGCTGGTATCCATGGCACGCTTGCGGCGCAGTCCTCGTTGGTTTACCAATCATTTCCATACTCATGAGTTTCTCTTGCAATACTTTTCGCACTGGCCTCAATCATTTCGAATATTATTACAGTTATCTTATATTCGTTGGTCTCGTGCATTTTTGTAATTTCACTCAACTCAATTGTTGGATGAAAAACTTCCTCATCGCTCTTACCGGTGTATTATTTATCTTCCTCGTTGCCAGCCACGTTTCGTATCAAGGCAATGAAAGTTTCTCCATTCAAGCACCAAAATCATTGTCGATTGAGAAAAATTCTTTTGGCACGATTTTCGACGATTCGGCGATTCCGAATCGTCGATTTCGTCGCGATATCGATAATCCTCCACCGCCTTCGATTCCGGAAACATCTCACAACGACGCAGAACCTCCAGTTCCTGTAAACATACCGATACCCAAATACCAAGATAAAGAATACGAAACAACGAAGATAACGAGCACGACGATAAGTTCGACCGAACACGATAATATCTCGACTGCCAAATCGATGGAGAAGACATTTTGGCCACGACGTTACAACGAGAGACTCTACGATAAAGAAATATTTCTTGACATGTTGCTTCTATTAATTCTCGTTTGGTTTCTCAATCGTGAATTTGAGATAAGTTATCGCTTAAGTTTTCACGGAAACGCTGTTGCAGCGAGAGACAAAACGCGTGTCCAAGCGATGAAAAATCAGGCGGATTGGTTGTTGCACAACATAATACCGAAATACGTGGCCGATCAATTAAAAACGACAGCTAAATATTCGCAAAATCATCAATCGGTTGGTATCATATTTGCGAGTATCGTGAATTTCAATGAACTTTACGACGAGTCTTATCTCGGTGGAAAAGAATATTTACGAGTTTTGAACGAATTGATCGGTGATTTTGACGAAATTCTCGAGAAGCCCGAATTCGCGAATGTCGAAAAAATCAAATCAATCGGCAGCACTTTTATGGCTGCTAGTGGATTGAATCCTCAAGTACGACAACAGAGCGAACACGAGCATTCGCACTTGATCGAATTACTCGATTTTGCGGTTGCCATGCACAAAGTTATTTCCGATTTTAATCGCGATCTTTTGGGCTTCAAACTGATTCTCCGGGTTGGTTATAATCACGGTGACGTCACCGCCGGTGTTATTGGCGCGACTAAATTGTATTATGATATTTGGGGCGATGCTGTTAATATTGCCTCGAGAATGGATTCTACTGGTGTCGCAGGCAGAATCCAATTGGCCAGTAATTGTTTGGATATTTTGTCCAAATATTACGATTTCGAACCACGTGGCCAGGTCTACGTTAAGGGCAAAGATAATATGAATGTTTTTCTCCTTAAGGATAGAAAAGATTCCATCGATAAAGTGTGTTAACGATACCACTAGCGAGTGAATTTGACGACACGTCTTTTCTTTTGTCATACATTTTCATTTTTTATCTCGTCGATTGTATGTACTTGTATTTTCGATGGTATTGAATTTTACACCGTTGGCAAGCAACAAACTTATCTACGATTTTCCACTACAAAGATTATTGGAACTTGATTTTAAAACGTAAAAATTTAAGGTACCACGTAAATTTCAACAATTTGAATAATCGAGATATTGATTATTAAAAAAAAAAAGAATTTCCGTTGCGTTCCAACGGTTCAAACTGCAATACCGTTATTTTGGAATTATCAATGAGAAGATTGAGGAGGACAAAGATTTGTTGATATTGTTCTCAGACAATCTACAATTGAGCCCGAGATACAATTTTTTTGTCAGTCATAAATATGATGACACAAAAATATCGCTGAGAAACGACGTTAAAAAAATTTTCTGTCATTTCCTGTACTTAATAATTGATTAATTAATGTGCATACATCGTGACGAAGATATAAATTGTGTCGGAAAAAAATTAGAATCAGAGACGTAGCTACGTCTCTGATTCTAATTTTTTCCCGACAAAACTCCGACGAGTTCCGACGAGTAAAAGTTCCGACGAAACAAAAAAGAGAGTCTCCTAGGAGACTCTCTTGAGATCTGATTATCGAATTTCTTGGAATGAACAGAGAGAGAGAGAGAGAGAGAGAGAGAGAGAGAGGTAATTAAATGTAATTAATTTAGAAAAAAGAAAGAGAGTCAATTTTTTTTAATACAAGTGGTAAAAATCAAACGAAAACGAAAGAGAGGTGAAAGAAAAGTTAGCTATGAGATAAAGCACTTTGCCTTATTCGTTGACTGCTCAAAAAAACTCTGTTAATGAGAGATATTTATTCCGAGATATTTATTTTTGTAAGTATCACGTATTTATATCCGTTGATTTGTACAATCGAGCCTGAGAGAAAAAATACGAAATGAAAATGAAAAACAAACGACAAAACTTGTAAAAGCCTAGACTTTGTCAAGTACAAAAGAAAAAAACGTATGCAACGTTTATTATTGGCGTTCGTACGTTTTTAATTGTTCGATTATGTGAAAAAAATTAACGACAAATTATATATATATACACTACCGGCAAAACGTTTCCGGACAAAATTACAAAAATGTCTCGGAGCTATTTTTGATGCCATTTTGCCGGCAGTGTACATAAACAAATTTAGTGAACGGCATTTCAAAGGGGAGGAATTCCGCTTCATTTCGCTTTTTTTAGAAAATTTCTACAATATTTTTTTACATCCGGGACTTTATTGTGAACATGAACCTTTTTCGTCTTTTTATTTTACCTCTGCAATTGGACCGCGTTTTCAGAAGAAATTTTTTTAACGAATTCCTTCAACAAAAATGTCAAAAAGAGCAGTTTAAGCTTCAATTTTGTTTTTGAAAAAGTTTTGTGCGATATTTTTCGCATAGTTATTCCGTTTTTGGCGAAAAAAGACTGAATTTAGAAAATGCCGCGTAACACGAGGACTAGTGGATTTGAAAGAAAATCTCAAGAGAGTAAAAAGTTGCGTCCGTTTTTGTTGATTTCGCCAAAATTTTTCCAACATTTTTTTTTTTAACTATTTTTGGTCAAAGCTCTGACCAATCGATAGTCATATCTTAAGAACTATGGGGTTTGTGATAAAATATTAAGAGGGAAAAAGCTGTATTTTTCAATTCTGAACACGGTGGAATTTTTTCAGATTTTTTTTTCAAAATTTTTTTCCGACCAAATCGAAAGGTGAACAAAAAATTTTCTAAACAAAATCTAAAAAAATTCCACGGTGTTCAGAATTAAAAAATACAGTTTTTTTCCTTCTTGGTATTCTATCACAAATCCCATAGTTCTCAAGGTATGACAGTCAATTAGCTAGAGTTTTGACCAAAATCGATTGAAAAAAAAATTTCGAAAAAATATTCTGGAAAAATTTTGGCGAAATCAACGAAAACAGACGCAACTTTTTACTCTCCTCAGATTTTCTTTCAAATCCACTAGTTTTCGTATTACGCGGCATTTTCTAAATTCGGTCTTTTTTCGCCAAAAATGGAATAACTATGCGAAAAAAAATCGCACAAAGCTTTTTGAAAAACAAAATTGAAGCTTAAGCTGCCCGTTTTGAGATTTTGGTTAATAAAAAATTTCTTCTGAAAACGCGGTCCAACTGTAGAGGTAAAATAAAAAGGCGAAAAACGTTGATTTTTAAAATAACGTACCGGATGTAAAAGATACCGTAGAAAATTTCCAAAAAAAGCGAAATAAAGCTGTATCCCTCTTTTCAAATGCCATTCACTCAATTTGTTTATGTACACTATCGGCGAAATAACATCAAGAATCGCTCCGACATTTTTGTAATTTTGTCCGGAAACTTTTTCCTGGTAGTGTACATACTAGAGGGGCCCAAAAAAAATCGATATTTTTTGTTTTTCGTTTATCCTCCTCTAAGCGTTGATGTATGATGAAAGAAAACATCCTGCAAAAGGAAGACTGTAGCTCAAAATGAAAAGGTTGCGCAAGCTATTTTTGTGCTTTTTTCGCAATTAAATAAGAAAAAGCAGGGTTTTCATAGAAAATTAACCCTAGAATCCCACAATTAATTTTTCCAACGTAAACCCCACACTGAGGTAAATAATTGCCCCAAGTTCTCTTCAGTATAAAAAGGTCCTCGTATGCGATAATAAGGTTTAATTGTATACCATTCTTTTCGTTTTTTGCTTACGAAGAGAATCGTGCATGATAAGTCGCATTCGGTAAATATTTAATGGTGAAAACTCTATAAAGCGCAAGGAATGATTTAAAAAAATTGGTTCGGGAAGGAAATTCGGCATTTTCATCATCGGGTAACTAATTACCCCGTTGTGGGGTTCTAGTAATATTTCTTTTCTATGCATATCTAAGACTATGGAGATAGAAAAGAAAAACTTTTCTCAAGGCCATCACTTTTCAATTAACATTATATCGATAACAAATCATTTTTTTCCGCAATACGGATATTTTTTCCAGGAGTCTGGTCGGACTATTTCTAACAGACATCGTATTTGGATTTCGTCCCTCGTAAAATAACTCTGCAAATTTTCGATCAAGTCTATCCCTCGCAGTACTACTTTTATTTGATGGAGAATGGTTTGTCTAGTGGGTTAGGGCTCGGGCTTGTACAATGCTAGTGTCCCGGGTTCGAAATCACCCGGCCAAACACCAATGAAAATTCGAAGATTTTCTCAAGCGTTTCTCTATTGCAATCCCGGATGATTCGGACTCCGCCTCCGTATATCTCTGTGATGCCTGAGCGGTCGGTGTACAGCTCCGCGAG
The DNA here is from genome assembly GCA_963989365.1 of Rhimphoctona megacephalus. Taxonomy (NCBI): domain Eukaryota; kingdom Metazoa; phylum Arthropoda; class Insecta; order Hymenoptera; family Ichneumonidae; genus Rhimphoctona; species Rhimphoctona megacephalus. The sequence continues at coordinate 18,873,813 of OZ022415.1, forward strand.
TGCCTTTCGTGGATGGTTCCCTAGCGGATCCGGTAACCGTCACTGACCGAAATTTCGAACGAATCGACCGAAAACGGTCGTTTACGGCCAATTAGTAACCGTAAATTTGGTCGCTGACGGTTGTCGGATCCGCTAGGGTTTTTATCGTGCGAACGGTGGCTCCCTAGCCGGGTACGGCTGGCTCATTGCATCACAGCTAAGGAAGGACGTGTCTGCCTTCTTCCGGCCTCTGGTGGCCGTGCTTGAGCGTGTTCGAATTGCCACCCGAAGAGATTGGTCAGGTACCGGCTGTATGGGCAAGGTTTTCTACAGTTTTCTTTCGCCCTCTGTAAATGCGATATACCGAGGAATAAGTCGGCTGTAACTGCACATGTGGGGGAATAGATGGAAGGTTAAGAATCCCAATTACAAAAAAAAAAATACTTTTATTTGTAAGAGGACGAGTAGTTCTACAGAAAAATAGGATAAAGCTTACTTAACCTTTCAATTTTCATTTATAACTACAGAAGACCATGCACAGCCTTTTAACGAAAAGGCATCCTTAAACGTAAAATAAAATATCTTAGGTAACTCAGATATATATTGTGTATTCGGTGCACGATAGCACTGAACAAAATACCCTTTGTACGACAAAAAAAAAGTATTTGGTATTAATATCTAATGGCGAACAATTGTTTTTCTACATCCGAATACTTATAGATATAAAGATGAAATATTTTTAATGATTATGCATATTTTATGTTATAAACTTTCTATGAAAACTATACTTTTTCTGATGTAATTGCGAGAAAAAAACACAAACATGGTTTACACAGCTTTTGAACTTTGAACTACACCACGGTCTTCCTTCCGCGAGATTTTTTCTTCAATCATACATCTCAACGCTAACGCCCGTTTTCTCCAACGTTAATCGGAGTTTAAACTCAGTTCATCCTATGTCAAAACTATATCAAAAAAATTGAACTGAGTTTAAACCGCATCGGAGAAAACGGCCCTTAGAGGAGAACATTAAACGAAAAATAAAAAAGTATCGATTTTTTTTGGGCCACCCCTTGATACATGCGACTGGGTGATTCTATGGAAAAACGAAATACTTTTGTGGTAAATTTTCGTTTCAATTTTTATTATACCCACCGTTTTTTCTCAATTTAGTTTATAAATATTGAGCAACAAAAAAAATAGTATCCAAAATTAATGATGCGTGAATGTAAAACTGATACAGAGTAAAACAGAAAAGAAAAAAAAATATTTGTGTCTCGAAGTGGAAAAAAATTGTTATAGATTAACCCACAAGTGAGCCGATTTTACGAACAAAAGCCCATACTTGTGTTTAAGTGAACGTGAATTTTTTAGAATTACTGAAGGAAGAAAATTGTTGTATTAGCGATTAATAATTGTACAGAGGCAATATAATTTTAATCATGTTAAAATATTTTTTCACGACACTTTAAATGTGAACTTCTACATAAATATTAATTTTGTTAAATTTCTCACCAATACCAAAAAATCATGCTTAACTCTCGAATTTCTAAATACTGAGACTGGAAGACGAATCAATTTGAACAACGTCACACAATTTCGAATCTTGCAATGAAATTAAAACAAAAAAATAAAATTTGTAAAAAAATATTTCCTACGAATTAAAAAAGTAATGCATTCATCATAATAAATATGTATTTATAATTTGGAAAAAACTCGCTATTAATTGAATGATGAAAAAATGTTTGATTACTAAAAAATTTGCTTTTATTCGTAAATACGAAAAAAAAATGTATCGTTTCGATATAATAGGAATGTCTACAAATTTGACAGATCAAATTGTTATTCATGCGATATAAATATGCATGCCGAGTAGATAATTATCGTAAAAATCATTAGTTGCGATTGTAATTAACATTCCAACGTTGATTTGCGCATTTCCGAGAGATCTGACGAGTAATCTTTATTTTTTCCTTCGATCAATGATGTTTGGTTAAATAGCAAAATTTCATATCGAATTTAGGAGGAAGAAAATATTCGGATCGAAGTTCGCATCGTTGGAATATTTTATCTTCGTTTAGGATTCAAAAATTAAATTGTAACAAAAATGTGAAAAATTTGAAAATTTAAGAAATTTATAAAGAAAAACAAATATTTCTCGTTTATTTCCAACGATAGGAACTTCAATATCGAAAAAAAAGATGTGCCTGCGTTGTCTCGACAAACCGCGATGTTGTTTTTGTAATTCGCACATTTAAAAGGAACAGTCTCCGTCGACGCTCCCAAAGAGTAATATATTTATTGCTTGCATTTTTATACATTGTAATACTTGAACCGTTGTCAAAAGTGCGAAAAAATATTTTTCCTTCATCCTGACAACGGTAAGTACTTCGGACGTTCCTCAATATTTGAATATTGTTGAATGTATTCGAAATTTTTTTTGGCGAAGCGAACTAAATAACCGTTTGTATATCCTTTGTAAAATTTTTTGGGACAACCCAAAAAATGGATATTTGTCAATAGTTGATGTAATTGTAATATTTGTGGAACAAAACCTGAGAGAATTTTATTACCATAGTTTTTGCAACAAAATCAGAGAATTCGAATCCCAAATTTTTTGAAACGAACTATACATTTAGGATTATTCATTCCCGACCGATTGCTTTTATTATCGGGGATTTACAAACCTTTTTATCTCCGCTTAATCGCTGATTTTTTTTCCTTTTTCTTTCTTACATTTTTACTTGATTGAGGAATTTTTATTTTTTCTTTAATTATACAACATGTTCCTTGATTTTATGATCGTGGTCATTACGATAGTTCCTCGAGTAAGAGAAAATATTGTTGGGTTGTAATTTTCAATACTCCGATATTAAATTAATGTATATCAACCTTTACACCAATTTTGGCACAATTGTACAAAAAATTTCACATCGATATTTCTCCTAATTTTTACCTTTGTTTATTAATTATACGTAGACAGAAAATTTATATTACATTCGAAAGAAATGTGAGTGTACTTTTGTCTCGAGGCGTTAGCATCTCGTTCAATTATTGTATCGATGGCACTAACACGGTTCTCAAAATCGTCAATCAAACTAACTCAAATTAAAAAGAAAACGTAATATATTATTATTATTAATTATTTATGACGATAATACACAATTGTATACTTACCGAGAGGAATAGAAAATTGTAACTCCGACTAATGTATTATATTTAAAAAACATGTACTATTAATACATTAATTTGCAATTAACAGCATAACTCCTGTTTCCCACCTTGTATACTAAAGGGAGTTTGTTGTTGTTTAAAATGTAAAGCAAAATAACTAAATGAAATGAAGCGATAAATAACGGAATGAAATGTATAAAATAATTATTTAAATGTAAAGAATTATATAAAAGATTTATCGACAAATATTTAAATATATATTGTATATGTATAATTATATACGAACGGCGAAATTTTTTCTTTTCCGTAAAAATGCGCTGTTATTGTCAATGCATTTCTTTATTACAATACAATATATACAAAATTAGCATCGTTTTCAAGCCGATGGTATACAACGACGTGTGAAACTGGCAGCTTTATTGGAACAAAAAAGTGTTTTTGCAAAAGAAAGAAAAAGAAAGAAAAAATATTCATAGATTACATGCGAATTTGCAATTTTTTGAATTTTTTTCTACAACTCTCATCTTCTCGATTTATTAATTATACGTTCAAGTCTGACGACTCGAGTTCAATTTTTGTGTCGCTTCGTTTTGAAAAACTTGGCGATTGAAAAACAAAAGAAAATTGGTAAAAAATTATATGTATTAGAAACACGTACGTTTTCAGCATGCAAACGGTTCGATGATGTTATTAACTCCTTTTCAAAGAACGACACTATTTAAATGGAAAATATTTTTTTAATAAAATTAATATTTTTATCGAGAATTTTTTCTACTTTTTTTTAAGATTATCAATTATTCAAGATTTATTCTACAATGAATAATAATTGAAGGCTTAAAAATTGTACTAAAATAAATAAGAAACACATATTCAATGTTTTTTTTTTTCCATTCAAATCGTGTACATTCGTAATTCACGCTTTACTATTTTTTTTTTAATTTCTATTTTCGAACGATTGTTGATTTTTCAATTTCTTTCACATTTATTTCTTCTTCGTCATAAGACGAAATTCAATAACATTGGAATAGAAGAAATTATAGAGTCAATCGAAAATAGGAAATTTTCTTTATTTCTAACGATCGACTGGCGAAAAAGAAAAAAAAAGTAAATTCTCTAGAACGAAGTACGTAAATGCTTCAATAAATTTATAATCGAGGAATGATTAACGGCGAAAAAAGGAACAACGAAACAAAGTTGAAAAAAAAACGTGGTCGCTTTTTTTTTCTAGAACAAATGTCAAACACGATTTCGGCTATTCGCAATATTTTTGGTTGAGAATGCAGCGTCGTGGCGACGTTAATAATAAGATTGTACAAATTATTTCGTAAAAGAAACAAGCAAAAAAATGCCTTATCACACGATTGTGTCAAACAATCCGTGTGAAAAGGAAAATTCTCATACGAAATCTACGGGTCATCGAAGACAATATTTAATTTAACAAAAATTGTAACAGCTGCTCCGCATGCCTTTCACACTAATATAGAACATCAATTCGTAAAAATTTTTATACAAAATTTTAACCTTCCATCGAAGTCATCGTACGAAAAAAAACAAAGTTTTTAATATGTTTCATTTTTTTTCATTTTGTGGTCGTAGGTCTTTTATTGAAATTCCTTCCGATCCTTTTTTCTGTTCTTGTATTTTCTTAAAGTCGAATCGCAAATTGGACACTAATTTTGAAAACTCTCGACTGCTTTTCGATCTCTGAGCTGTTTCAACGATTATTGCAAACTCATCGAGTATTGGAATCGACTGAATTATCACGAGTAAGAAGTTTAATAAATAATCATTCTTAAGCAGTGCATCGCAAAAAGATTTACCTCAGTTCATGCTTTTCGAGGCAACGCTCGAAAGATAAAAAAAAAACAAAAAAAGGCATCTCGACAGCTCACGGAAATCGGCTGTTAACGGTGCAAATCGGCCAGCAATGCAACACTCTCTGGTCGCTTTATTCCTTCGCCGGTATCGTGACTAAAATAAATTAAAGGAAAAAAATTAAAAACCAAATTAATCAACGAGTTCACCATGACGACTTAGAAATATGCGATTTTCGCAGCGAATATCTTCAATTATTAGAATTGAGGATGGGTATGCAAAATCTTTGATGTTTTGATTCAAATTCATGTAACGCTATAATGGAAAATTTGAAAATACCAATTAGCGGGAACGCGAAAAACTTATTTTGCGATTTTTCGGAAAATTCGCCAAATTTCGATATCGACAAGTTTATTTCGACTCTCATGATCATTTTTTTCTCCCACAAACGAAAAAAGGTATCCTAAAAGTCACTCTGTTCCCTTAAGGAATTTTTACATCGATTTCTGATTCCTTGCTTTCTCCCTCCCTCTCCCTCTCTCTCTCCCCCTCTCCCCCCCTCCCTCCCCCCCCCCCCCTCTCTCTCTCTCTCTCTCTCTCTCTCTCTCTCTCTCTCTCTTTCTTCCTCGACCATGTCGACGAGATATTTTTTCACGACAAATTATAATTACTTATCGAACTAGACCAACCGAGCAAAGTGCGGTTGTCTAACGCTCTCTGCTACGTGGGCCCGGCGAAAAGAGCTGTTAATCCTGTGTCTGTTGAATTCTTCGAAATGTCGTCGACTCTTATCGTTTGAGGCTTTCCGGTCACTTTCAATCTTGGCAAATTATCGATTTTGACCTCTTTACGAAAGAGCTGACCGACGCTTCTTCCAATCAACTGTAAATCATTTTCAACCATTTTAATTACGATCAATTTCTTTTTCTAATATGGTAGATAAAAATATATTTTTTTTTCGATATTAGCAATTTATATGGATTTCAATTAAATATTTAAAATTTTTTGACAATTCGCAAAAATTGTGGTTTACAGATAGTTCTTACTAAAATTTTTAAATAATTCAATCACGTTTTTTCTACAATTATAAAAAGAAGTAGTGAATTTTTATTTTTTCTAAATATCCGCGATTTACCTGATTCGTAATTTTTTTGAACAAATCTTTTTTGCCTTTTTCAACTTTATTTCCCTTGGTGCTAGTCACTGCCATTTTCTCATCGAAGCGTTGCAAATCAGCAGGATTTACACCTGGTATTTGTTGCATTACTTCAATGATGTTTGGGAATTTAGGACGCAAACACTCGTAGACCTGGGCTCCGAGAGTTACGAGAGAGCCTTGATTAGCCTCGTGTTGTCCGTGAAGTTGCAGACCTTGAAGTACAGCGACCATTATGTGAGCCGCCATGGCTGGTGTTAGGCTACCGTCACTGGCCAATGCACGAACGATCGGTCCGGTCAACATTGTTGCTTTTAAGCTCGCGTTCGAATCGTTCCACGAAAGGGCGCTGTATATATTCAGAAAATACAAAGATGTTTACGTTTACGATGAAAAATCAAATTTTAATGAGATTTGCGACTTTGACTGTTCACTATTTTTTTGGCACCAATTTTCACCACTTAATAAACGTCGATATTTCTCATTTCCACAATTATTAATTGCTAACACGTTGAAGATATGCTATAAATTTTGAAAAATGATCTCTTAGTTCAATCCTGATTTTTCTTTTCATCCGAAGATCAACGTACCCGAGAACACAAAGGACAACGCTGTGACACGTGGAAGGATGACGAAGTACAAAGGCTCCCAATTCACTGACAACTTCGGCAACGATACTATTTCCACGAGAGGCTGGTGGATCAACAGCCATTCCTCCACTATCGTGATCCATAGAATCCGGTGGCGAAGCATCGCTCGCGGCACCACCGACGATAGTAACTTTCAAAACATCTACAAAATCTCTCGTTAAATTTCTATTGAGCATATCGTCAATAACCTCCTGGGCATTGGTGTTTTCCTCGTCAAGACCCGATTCGTACAGCCTCGTTATGTATTGCCATTTGGCGCTCAGTCTCTGGCACACTTTAAAATAAAAATAACATAATGCAATAGCTTTAAATTTTCTAGAATGAATGAAATTAAAAAAAGGATGGCATAAAAATTGACTGACTACAAATATCGAAACGAGTAAGAGTTTGATATTATGTTAGACTGAAAATAAAATTTCGTTAAATTTCCCTATTTGTACTTACTGTGAGTGGATACGTGTGTAAGTACCGGCACCAAGACACTTTCGTAAAATGCAGGTGGACACGAGTATATGAACGGTTTGAGAAAAACGCGTATTATTGGCCGTAGTCTGTAGTCTGGAATGACCTGGAATTTTTAAAAATATTAAATAACAATAAATGAATAAGTATTTTAACATTTGAGAAAAAAAGAAAATAAATTTCAGATCTTAATAATCGTATCAGAAAAGAAATCATTGTAAAACGAACTAATATTGAAAACACTTTTGAAATGCAACGATGCTGATGACTACTTGCTTCCATATTCGAGAAAACTGAATTGAGAAGAGCCGGAGCTAGACCAGAAAGTTGATAGAAATCTCGTCCTATGGTGTGACAACCGCTGCCAAGCATGTGATAACAATGATCGTGAATATTGGAAAGAAACGATTGCATTCGTGTAAGTGGTGCATTGGGTACTTGATCGGTTTCGGGAGCATTATCCCCACCACCGTTCCCGGTGCTTAAACCGAGAAGATTTGCTTTTTCCGACTCCAAGAGGCCATGAGCGTTTCGGAAACCCTGTAATTAAAATATATATAATGAATATCGTTCATTAAAAGACGAGCAAACATAAAAAATATTTTAAACATTTATAAAGGTAACAAAAAAAAGCACGTGGTTTATTGTGAGTTATATAGTTTTAAGTGATTCGAGTGAAAATTTCGAGGTTCTTCAAAAGGAAAGGGTAAAGGGTTAAGGAAAACTTACTTCGGAAAGTGAAGCTAACGCGGCTGGAGTGAAAAGAGCATTCATAGCACGCACTAGAGCGAAAAGTGTTGGTAAAACTGGTATAACGTGAGGAGCGGCTGGATTTCTGTACACAGGATTGCCACTTTCGCTGAGAGCTGCGACGAATCCACCTCTGGCAGCTCTATCAGGATCTTCGGGTATGGAGCAACGTTTAACAACGCTCAAAACGGTGGATATGCAAAACATTAGATTAGCACGATTTTTGGCAACTGGATCATCAAGACCAGCATCAACGGGTGGTCTGTCTAATCCAACGAATCGTATTAATTCAATGGGTCCTTTGAAAGCCTCGAGTCCTAAAGTCATAAATTGAGCAGAGCCTTCACCAATAACTTCAGCAACGAAACACGTTTGTCTCTCGTAATCACAAAAATGATTAGATATGAGTAAAAGTGCTTCATAAAGAATAACACTTTCCATTCTGGAGAGTTGGCTCGGCTCACGAATTAATCCTCTAACGGTAGTATGAATTTGCTCGAAAACAGGTAACAAGAGAAGAGGATATTTAAGACCAATTTTCACCATCAAACTGGCAGCGTGTCGTCGAACATTTTTAGTAGCTCTGGATCGCGTGTTTTTCCTTTCACCAGGTGCTTGAAAAACGAGAGCGGCAAATATTTTTTCGAGCACTCGAGGTAATATCGCAACTCCTGGCATGATCATGGAGCCTGTTGACATTGAAAGAAAGACGAATAGAGCGCTTACGCAAGATAGCAGAGTCGATAAGAGCCATGGATCTTGGGGCGAATAGCCGAGACACAATTCAAGCAATTGAAGACCGTTTTGAACGCTGGGCCTTTCGTTTACAAGAAGAATACGCGATGTTACAGAATCTAGTGCTTGAGCGAGTGCTTCCCACTCGAGATACTCCGGATCGCTCGGATCACTTTTGTAACGTAAATTCGCCATTCCTTTACTTATTTTAGCTGTTAACCATTGTTGTACGTAAGCGAATGTTACGAGGGGCGATACCATTGTGGCGTGACGAAAACCTTCCAGTAAATCCATCCTGAGACGATGAAGAAATACCGAAAATTCTTCCTCGGAATCGTAATCCGTCAAACAATACGCCGTTATACCATTCGCATTACGTCCATTCGGATAAGCTACTTTTATAAGTTTTGGCGCCGTGCTCTCGATGTACTTTGGTATGTAAGTGAGAATTAACGAGTCAGTCTTAATTTGTTCGTGTTTGAATAACATTATCCAAATTGAATTTGCCAAATGAGTCAACGTTAAGCTCGAATGCATCGTAAAACTCAATACAGCGTCGAGAAATATGTTAAAATTGTTTGGACGTATGCTCGACGAGTCATCTTTTCCCCATAGAGTGCACAATTGTGTCGCCATTCCCGTCAATACTTGAGTCAATTTTTTCAGAAATAAATAATGATTCTCGTGCGATGCGACGTGTGCACCCGGCGGTGCAATCGCTGCTGAATATATGTATCTCAGTGCTTCCTCCGTAAATAAAATCATCAGTTGCTTTCTATCCTCTGCTTTTCCCTTACGATTCACCACTTGCAAAAGACACTCCGCAGCCGCGCACTGAAACGTTGGATCACCCAGTAATAGACACAATATCCGTGGCAAACGTCCTTCCTCCGCCATTATGTGATTTATCGATACCCATTCCACGAATCCCGTCAATGTCAGCAGAACCACCTAATCGAATCGAGCAAAACATATTAGTAAACCCCAATAAACTTGCTCATTCTACCAATGTACAATAAAATTCAATATCAATATAGAAGATTCGTCTCCATCATAATTGTTAAACTTATTTTACAGTTTTATTTTTCATTATTTCTAATATTTTTGTTAATCATATATGCATCTTGAGGCTTCACAATTTTCGTGCATATCATTATACGAAATTTGTGAACTTCGACCAGTGGTATTATTTCATTTGATCAAGAAATTTGTTGCAATAAATTAGTAATGATACATATAAAATTTGAAAGAATCGAAAAAAAAAAAGGAAAGCCTCTTCGATCGTTTCAGAAGGATTTACAATACCTGAACAACTTTGCTGTGAGCACCAGCTTCGGTGGTATGGCCCAAAGCGCTTTGCTTTTGAAACTCAGAAAAGTGTTGTTCCATGAGTCGAAGAAAAAAGGCAAAAATCTCAGCCATATTGGTGGTGAGAGCTTGATAAATGTCCTTTCGTCTTTGATTGGATTCGAGGGTTTGTAAAAGAGCGACATCTTCGACGAGGCGCAGAAAAACAAGAAGAACAACTTCGGTTTGGCTTTCGCCATGGGTGCAAGCTTGGCTCAATTCGGTGAGTAAAGTTGGCCATTGTTGGGGCCATTCGCGTTTTATCATTTCAACGACGACTCGAGAAAGTGCGTCTTTAATATGAGTTTCGTCTTGTGAACGAGAATCTGTTCCTTCTTGCAACAATTTCATAGCGTTTTCCTTTATAAAGATTTTTTCTGTCTGCGATATTTGAGTCCAACGATACTTGATACAATGCTCCATCAATTGTAAACCAAAGTGTCTTACTATGGAACTTCTCTCGGGTGATTTTTGCGCCAAATAAAGACCGCACTGCGCGCACAACGGCGATGTCTCTTTAAACCTCTCACAAGCATTGTACACATCCAAACGCTGCTGATGCGGTATGTCCGGTGACATCATTACCTCCACTACTCGTGCAAGTTCTCCTGATATCTGGGCGACATCGCCCACCCCAAACTCCATCCCTGCGTCCTCGTTGCGCTAAAATTTTTCATTTTGAATATCAATCCATTAAGATCACAATAACAAAATATTGCAGATTAAATCATTTTCATAAAATTTAGATTCTTCTCTTTTGGTATCGCACGACAATTTTTTATTTTTTTAATATAGAAATGTTAAAATATACAAATGTTTTGTAATAACCCTTAAGGTGTTCTATCAGTTGTGTCGGTACGAGAGAGATAACTAAAAAGTAGATACCACGTTTTTCTCGGACACACTTGATATTTCGAAAAAAAGAAAAGTTTCACCTTATTGTCTGACAAAAGGAGAACAACATGTAACTATTATTTTTCTTGAAATATCAAGTCTCTCTGAAAAAAACTTGCAGTAGGATTTTTACCGACGTACGGCTGATAGATCACCTTAAAGGCTAATATTAATAATGAACAGTTATTGGATATTCATATTTTTTTATGCCAAGGTGTCCTTGTGAAAATTAAATCAAAGAAACATGAAAAAAAAACTTCATTTCATTTTGTTGTGATTTAGCGGAACCTTTTTCAAATTCTTGCATTTAGAAAAATTTCGAATTGGGAGAATTTTTTTTTTATGTTTAATAAAGATTAAAAAAATCTGCAGGTTTTTCCCATGAAAGCACGATTTTTTAAGTTGATCTTACATCGGATTGTCGAAACAGCGAGGAACCGTGCGAATTTGAGAGGATGACTTCTCGCACACAGCTTTTAAAAGAATTTCGTCGCCGAAACGTTATTTTTTTTGGAACGTTCGATCGTGAGTTTAACTTTCAAAACGAGTAAAAACATCCATAATGTATTAGCAATTTTTTATTTATTTTTTTTAATTCGCAAAACTAATCACGATAATTTATATCCTGGTCATAAACGAAGGAAAATTTCGTCATATCGACGTGAGCGGTTTGGCAAGGATGTTTATTTTCGATTTTAATGATCATCGAGTGGAAAATTTAAGAGATTGAAAAAAATGAAAAAGCAAATGCATATTTAGACACGAGGACCTCGCGGTTCTTAGAGAAACACATCATACGTGCACGCCGACCATGCCTTGACAGAGTATATCCGCACGGAGAGCTGCGTTGAAAAAAAAGAAAAAGAGGAAAAAAACGAGCTCAAGATTCCGATGTTTGGCGAGAATCGTTAGCGCGTCACTGTATCGTTTTATAGCGCGATACAATTTTATTTCCTGTTGTTTATTCTTCACCGTTCACCGTAAGGTACACTGGTGGTTCAAAAACCTCTTTTCTCTTCAGGAAATACCGATAAACGTGAACAATTTACCCGAGCGGAAGGCTGGCTTCTGTGAGATGCGGCACGTTGGACAATGCATGTATATATACATAATCGTACACGGGACAGCGTGGGTAGGGTGGAAATTGTCAGAATAATCAACTTCAGATCGTACGAAAGTGACTAGGGCTCAAGAGCACCTCTGTGAATTTGGCCGACTGATTTTGGATTTCTGAATTTTTGTTTGTCAATCGTTTGTCGGTTTCTTGTCGGTGATTGTCGGATCAAAATCGACGTTTGTCGGAAATTAGTTAAATAGAAAAATTAAAAACAAAAATCCATGTGAAGTTAGCCGATTTTTTTTGAATTTTGAGATATAAATTTTCAAACGCCTAATCGAAGCGCAATCGTTTGGTAGGGTGGATATTGTACCAAAAACCATCTTCAGATTGTTGGAAAAGTGACCGGGAGGATAAAATGCAGGCGTACGTGATCGATGCTTACAGATGCTGAACCCAGATGTCGCAATGAGTATTTTCGTCGATATTTAGACGATTACAGATTTGGGGGCAGAGGTTCTTGAGCAAATTGAGATATCTGAATAGGAGACTTATTGTCAATACAGTAAACAAGGTTATTCGTTCTGAAAGAATTATTAAAAAGGGCCGTTTCGTAATTTCTATTATTCAAAAGGTTGAAATGAATAGTGAACTGTTAGTAAATATATTTTATAGCAATAAATTAACGGAGTTGGACTTCTTTATTAATAATAATTAATAAATATTAATGAGTCATTGTAAAAAGTAAATGAAAATTCAAATAATGATTAAATAAGGTATAAAAATTGTATTTGTTTATTGAAAATATTGATTATATTATTTGTTATTTGAAATATACGTTTTATAAAGCAAAATGTCAAATAATAACTACGAATAAATATGAGAATGACGAAAAATTGTTGCACATCCTTTATTAATTAATATAAATATATACATACCCTGGCGGATCATAGCGACCGAAATTCTCGGTCTTTTTAGGCGTCTAATTTGCCGAAAAAAAGACCTAATTGGGTCGTTTCAAAATTAGTCGGTTAAATCGGGGTGTTCACTTGACAGTCAAATTTTTGTCGGCTCATTAAAAAAAAAAAAAACTTAGAAAAAATTACAAAAAAGACTTAATTGAGTCTTTTTTCGGCAAATTAGACGTCTAAAAAGACCAAAACCCTATTCGGTCTTTTTTTTCGGTCGCTATGAACCGCCAGGGTAACGTAAATGATGTTTACCAAAAAATACATTTTTAGCATTTGCATCGATGGTACTGTTTTTTATTTTTTTAATCCTGACAAGTTCAACGGCTGTCGAAGAACCTCTCAAATGGTTGCCGGAAGAGGAGTGATATGGCGTTAATTAGTAGGATAAACACCGCGATTGCGATCCAGCGACCGCGTTGACGACGAGCTGGCCCATATACATGTCCTGAAGATTCCTTGATCGTGCAATTGGTCGTCTTGCTTCATTACTTCGTACTTTTGCTCCAAATATTATCCCATTCCACATGCGGTTCTTCCACTTCCGGAACTATTGTATTTGAAACATTACGAAAAAAACAACAAATATTGTTACTATTACAATAATTAGTATCACAATAAAAAATTGAAAAAAAAAAAACAATTTCATTTGTTATACGAAAAAAAGTTTTACCCGGATTTTCGTGTGTAATTGAAAAATTTATTAGTACTGCATTTAAGATGCGTTATTTCAAAAATTGTGATGAATTCCTGCACCGTGATTTTTTAATTATTAGCTTTTTCTTTATTTAGCATTATATTATTTTCTGCCTATTGTATTAATTATGTAGTGTTTTTAAAAAATGCGTAACCTCGGCTTTTAATTCTGCGACTTTGTTCTGCAGTTCGCGGACACGGACTCATTCTTTGTTGTCCAAGGTAAATCTGAATTCACCCTCAGCGTGCATTTCTTCGTTTTGGTTTTTAAAAAATCGAAACAGCGTAAGAATAGAAAGACAAGAACGAAAAAAAATCTTATTTTATAAATGAAATAACAGTAATTAAGAATCGTTACGAATATTTGTAAAGTAATTGAAAACTGAGCGACTGATGAAAGAAGTTTTCAACTATTTTAACGCTGAGATTTTAAAAAATCTAAAAAAGTCAAAAATTCAGGGAAAAGAAGTTAAAACATATGAATTTGAGAACGATTAATGGAAGTCAATCCTTCAGTTTAAGAAGAGAAAATTGCTGTATCAATTCGGCGACTTGTTCAGCATGTTCAGCGTTCCTAATTCGAGCCATCATCACTTCGTCCTTAATTTTGGACTCGAGATCCGAATATTTGTGTTGTTGCTCGCTAAGTTTGCTCGATATTTTTTTTCGCGAGAAGTTGCCAGTTGGAGCTCTTCTCTAAGAGTTTTTTCGCCTTTCGTCCTCTCGTCGTAATTGATCGGTCGTGACTAGTACCTGAGTCTCGAGTTCCACGACCTTCAGCCTGAGTTCTTGAACAAGATACTTGAAAAAAAAAAATTAATGGTTTTTCCAAAAAATGTTTTAATTAATAATATTTTTGAAAATAACGTTTTGTATTTTGTTTCTTTTACCTAAGATGATCACGACGTGGTGGCTCAACAGCTCGATTGTAACTTGGATCTCCAAACTTCGCCGTAATATTCTTAGGCTGATGCATCTGTTGGTGCGGTTGTTGCTGTTGATGATGATGTTGTTGATTAAGATTCGTCAACGAAGTGTCACTTGCGAAAAAAATTTTCCGCTTATAGGAACAGTGAAAAAAAAAATTAAAACTTTTTCTCCAATTTTTAAAGTCATGTTATCGTTCTGGTACACCTACGTGTACCAGAACGATTTCATAGAATCTTTAGGTACCGTTCTATCATAGATAATTTTTAAGAATGTATAAAACTGGTAGACGATGCCTAAAAAAAGTAGGCAAATTTTTTTTTTGTATTTTTTTCAACATACTCTTCCGGTACCATCACCAAATTTTTTTTATTTACTATTCTAATAGAATTTCACTACACTCAATTTTTTGGATCCCTAAAATAGGTAGATGGTATCGAAAACGAATGAAACATTTAGAATGATTTTTTTATCGTCTTTTCACGTTACCATCACTATATATATTATTTTCGAGTGCCATGATACTGTTAGACCATGTGTATTTTTTTTGAAGTTGATAAAATAGGTAGGCAGTAACAAAAAAAATATTTTCATGTTTAAATATATACTACCCAATAATAATACAGCATATAGTTACCTGTAAAAAGGTACCTCTTAAAACTGGTAAATTAACTCAAAAAGTTGGATGATACCCAAAAACTTTCAACCAAAAACTTCGAGAAATGTTCTCATTGTGTCCGTTTAGATTGTTGATTTGTTAAAAAAAAAATTCGTCGTATTTACTCAAAACGACAATAACATATAGAGATCCATTAAACGACAATATTGCAACACGTCCGTTATTCTACCAGCAATCCGCGCGTTCTTTGTTTTTCTGTTGTTTTCTTCGCGCGTTGTTCATCGAAGCAAGTGTTCTAAGTGATTGTTTACATTTATGGTCGACAGTTTCTTTTCAGCGACGTTGTTTTTTTCTCTCATTTAACTGTTTGCTATGTTTTCTAATTTTTAAGAACTGTATTTAATCCAATGCCGAGCCTTTAAGCGAGCAGTCGATTCAGTCGTAATTACCGCGTCTTATAAAGTGTTTTGGTTGCAAAGTTTTGCGTACATGTTGTTACTGTTGAACTAAAGTGCATATACGTATCGTGATTGAGTGTTACTCGTAGTTACTAACAAATTGAAACCATGACTACATCTTTGGATACAAAGAATCCACGATGCGCATCTTGTACTCGATTAGTGCATGAAATACCGGGCAAGAAGAAGAAAATTATATCCTCCGAAGATGCCAGTTGTTTTTCAAATATTGCCAAAAATCTCGTTGTCGTGGGTAATTCAATCTGTGGAGATTACCGAGTAAGAGCTTTGAAAAGGAAAAAAACGGAGAAAATTGATAATGAACAAATCGACGATTTGAGCCAGCGTTCTTCGAATATATCTCTCAGTGAAGAAAGTCTTCCTTCACAATCAAGTCAAACAGACCCAACAGTGAATATTCAACTGAAAAAAGAACCAAATGAATCGAAAATTGAATTCATGGAGATCCCGGTTCAAAGGACCGTTTCGACCCATAAATATTGTTGTATTTGTTATAATAACAAGAATTTGACCGTCATTCCAAAAGAAGCTAGAGTGCAAACTTATATCAAGCGCAGGATTTATATTCCCGAAGGCAATCGTTGCTGTCCAGCTCACTTGATTAATCATCGATTTTATCATGATGATATGAATCTGATCGGAGTCTTCTCCAACTCCGCGTTTATTAGATCAGATGAATTCAAGAATATAATCAATTGTTTTGCGCAAGAATGCAGCGTAACGTTATTCGATAATGTAGGACAAAGTCGACTATCAGAAGAACAGATTTTCATATTCACCGGTTTAACTTGGGAGAACATAGAAAAGTTAACTTTGATGATGACTTCAATGCGGGATACGTCACATCGTACCATACAGCAAGCTCTTGTTGTATTTTTATTCAAACTCCGAACCGGAAGTTCAAATAAACTTATTACTGCAACATTACAGCTCGAGAGAGAACAACTCGTATCGGATTACTCGTCATCCGTTATCGAGTCTTTCGAGAAAGACATTTTTCCAACACAATTTGGGCTAGCCTCAGTGTCTCGAGAACATCTCAATCAAAATCATACCACGGAAATCTCGAAGGTATTTTACGATGCTCGCGATAAGTTAATACTTATTTGTGATGGGACTTACGCTCGGCATCAAAAGAGCACGAACAACGACTATCAACGAAAGTCTTTTTCCGGTCAAAAAAAAGTGCCATTGTGTAAGCCCTTCACAATTTGTACCACGGATGGTTACGTTATTGATATGCTGGGTCCTTATCTTGCAAACATGAATGATGCCGAAATAATGAGAAGCATTATGGAACAACCAGATGGCTTAAACAAATTGTTGAGACCAGGCGATATTTTTGTGGTTGATCGTGGTTTTCGCGTTGTGAAATCTTATTTAGAAGAAAAAGGATTCAAAGTGTTGATGCCTGCACTGAAAGGTAAACGAAAGCAAGTAACAGCGCAAGAATCGAATGAATCACGATTTGTTACTAAAATACGCTGGGTCGTTGAAGCCGTACACGGGATAATAAAATCGAAGAACCGTCTCCTGGACTTGAAATTCGATAACAAAATGATTTCTAAAGTGGGGGCGTATTATCGAATTGCATGTTTTCTACACAATTGCTGTGGGAAACGTTTGAATTCTGATGCTGAAATGTCGGATATTATTATCGAAAGGATGTTAACACGAAAGAACATCGTAAACACCTTGGCAATTGAAGTCGAAGAAAAACGATGGCTACGAAAGCGACTTCCTTTTGAAAACGTGTCCAGCAAGGATATGTTCAACTTTCCAGAGTTGACAGAGAAAGATTTGAAAATTTTTTTTACTGGCACGTATCAATACAGCCAAGCAATTTCCTATTTGGCCGAAATGTTAAACGAAGATGGGACATTGAATATTCAATATGTCAAGGAACAATCAAATGTTTTGAAGATATTGGTTCGGTCTCGACATATCACAAGGAAAGAATATCGGTGTTTTATTGAATACGTTCCGCATTCAATTGGATTTGGAGGAATTAAAAGGCATTGCTGCGAATGTGCGAACGGGAACAGAACCGTTGGCTGTTGGTCGCATATTGCGGCAATTATATATTACCTTTCACATGGGCGATATTTGTCCAAAATCCCGAGGCCAGCAGAAAATTTAAGTCGGCTATTCCAAAAAGCTGGAGTGGTAACAGTTATCGACGAGGACAGTGACGAAGATTAGGTTCGCTAATTTTTTGTTTAACTGTGTATGCATGTTTATGAATGACTATAGGTATGAATGATGGAATGGAAAATTGACTACCGTCCATTTCGTGGTGATTTTTGGGATGACATTTATCGTTTCACCAGTGTCAGCAAATTCATTTGACTATTTATAGGAGTTTTTTTTCCTAGGAAACTATTTGCTGTACGTAATATATACGTTCAGATGAAAATAATTTTTTTGTTACTGCCTACCTATTTTATCAACTTCTAAAAAAGTACACATGGTCGAACAGTATCACGGCATTCGAAAATAACATATATAGTGATAGTAACGTGAGAGGACGATGAAAAAAAAACCACTCTTAACGTTTCATTCGTTTTTGATACCGACTACCTATTTTAGGGATCCCAAAAAATTGAGTGTAGTAAAATTCTATTAGAATAGTAAATAAAAAAAATTTGGTGATGGTACCGGAAGAGTATGTTGAAAAAAATACAAAAAAAAAATGTCTACTTTTTTTAGGCATCGTCTACCAGTTTTATAAATTCTTATAAATTACCTATAATAGAACGGTACCTAAAGATTCTATGAAAAAAAAAATCGTAGGTGTACCAGAACGATAACACGACTTTAAAAATTGGAGAAAATGTTTTGATTTTTTTTTCACTGTTCCTATAAGCGGAAACCTTTTATAATTTTTTCACGAATGTGTCGTATTGATACCCAAAACATGTATTTTTTTAATAAAAATTGTTCAAACCATTGAGTGAAAAAAAAAAATTCAATTTTTTTCTTATTTTTCTTTTAGACAAAGGGTCAAACATTACGGATTAATATTTGCACAAACTTTAAGTAGTACTAAAGACAATCGAATAGAATGAAAATTAACACGATTCATACGGGGGCAGATTGGCCATGTTTATTCGGCTACGCCCTTTATAGGACATGCAGGGCTTGGCTAGAAATGAAAGTACTCGAAGTGGGAACTCCAGATGGCCAAGCGTTTAGAAAATAAAAATGTTGACGCGATTCTCGCACCATATAAGCCATTTACGTTAATATGTTTGTTGAGCAGTGGTTGGCGTAGCGGTAAGAACTCGGAATAGTAATTCGATGGTCGTGGGTTCGACCCCGTGTGGAGACTTTTTTTTCTTTTTCTATCTTTTTCTCAATTTTTATATTATTCATTTTCCCATTAAGCAAAAAGGTGAATAATTTATTTTATTTATTTATTTATACGCAAAAGGCATAGAACAGGTAAAAAATTGGAATTTTGGACTTTTCAACAAGGGATTGTAATTAAAGCGCATACGAAAAGACTTTGTACATGAAAAACGAACCTTACAATTATTGTGAAACTACCGTTCACGTTTATGGCACATTCCTCAAGGAGGGGAAATAGCCAATAAAGGAGAAAGAATAAGAATTCCTGTTTGCACACGTCGAGAAAGTTCGCAACTCCAAATTTTCTATGATTATGCGCTCATTAAAAAATGACGTCCTATATGCCTTTTGCATATAAATAAATAAATAAAAGAAAATATTCACCTCTTTGCTTAATTGGAAAATGAATAATTTAAAAATTGAGAAAAAGATAGAAAAAGAAGAAAACCTCTCCACACGGGGAGTCCAACCCACGACCATTGGATTACTAGTCCGAGCTCTTACCACTACGCCAACCGCTGCTCGACGAACATATTAACGTAAATGGCTTATATGGTGCGAGAGTCGCGTCAACATTTTTATTTTCTAAACGCTTGGCCATCTGGAGTTTCCACTTCGGGTACTTTCATTTCTAGCCAAGCCCTGCATGTCCTATAAATTTAAGCGAAATCGGTGATAACGAGTAGGGAATGCCCCCTGTAAGTGCGAGGAATGTCTCAAACGATAGGATGCCGATGCCGACGGCTCGTTCGCCGGTCACACGGTGCTACAAGCTGCAAGTCACCAAAACCATCCTGAAGGGATCAAAATTTTACTACGTTTTAAAGCAGATCTTGAACTCGAGATATGAGACGGAGGGATAGAAATTTTTTTTCGCAAGTGACACTTCGTTGACGAATCTTAATCAACAACATCATCATCAACAGCAACAACCGCACCAACAGATGCATCAGCCTAAGAATATTACGGCGAAGTTTGGAGATCCAAGTTACAATCGAGCTGTTGAGCCACCACGTCGTGATCATCTTAGGTAAAAGAAACAAAATACAAAACGTTATTTTCAAAAATATTATTAATTAAAACATTTTTTGGAAAAACCATTAATTTTTTTTTTTCAAGTATCTTGTTCAAGAACTCAGGCTGAAGGTCGTGGAACTCGAGACTCAGGTACTAGTCACGACCGATCAATTACGACGAGAGGACGAAAGGCGAAAAAGCTCTTAGAGAAGAGCTCCAACTGGCAACTTCTCTCGAAAAAAAATATCGAGCAAACTTAGCGAGCAACAACACAAATATTCGGATCTCGAGTCCAAAATTAAGGACGAAATGATGATGGCTCGAATTAGGAACGCTGAACATGCTGAACAAGTCGCCGAATTGATACAGCAATTTTCTCTTCTTAAACTGAAGGTTTGACTTCCATTAATCGTTCTCAAATTCACATGTTTTAACTTCTTTTGCCTGAATTTTTGACTTTTTCACATTTTTTAGAATCTCAGCGTTAAAATAGTTGCAAACTTCTTTCATCAGTCGCTCAGTTTTCAATTACTTTACAAATATTTGTAACGATTCTTAATTACTTTTATTTCATTTATAAAATAAGATTTTTTTTTCGTTCTTGTCTTTCTATTCTTATGCTGTTTCGATTTTTTAAAAACCAAAACGAAGAAATGCACGCTGAGGGTGAATTCAGAAGTACCTTGGACAACAAAGAATGAGTCCGTGTCCGCGAACTGCAGAACAAAGTCGCAGAATTAAAAGCCGAGGTTACGCATTTTTTAAAAACACTACATAATTAATACAATAGGCAGAAAATAATATAATGCTAAATAAAGAAAAAGCTAATAATTAAAAAATCACGGTGCAGGAATTCATCACAATTTTTGAAATAACGCATCTTAAATGCAGTACTAATAAATTTTTCAATTACACACGAAAATCCGGGTAGAACTTTTTTTCGTATAACAAATGAAATTGTTTTTTTTTTTTTTTAATTTTTTACTGTGATACTAATTATTGTAATAGTAATAAAATTTGTTGTTTTTTTCGTAATTTTTCAAATACAATAGTTCCGGAAGTGGAAGAACCGCATGTGGAATGGGATAATATTTGGAGCAAAAGTACGAAGTAATGAAGCAAGACGACCAATTGCACGATCAAGGAATCTTCAGGACATGTATATGGGCCAGCTCGTCGTCAACGCGGTCGCTGGATCGCAATCGCGGTGTTTATCCTACTAATTAACGCCATATCACTCCTCTTCCGGCAACCATTTGAGAGGTTCTTCGACAGCCGTTGAACTTGTCAGGATTAAAAAAAAAAAAAACAGTACCATCGATGCAAATGTTAAAAATGTAAGTTTTGGTAAACTTCATTTACGTTATGTATATATTTATATTAATTAATAAAGGATGTGCAACAATTTTTCGTCATTCTCATATTTATTCGTAGTTATTATTTGACATTTTGCTTTATAAAACGTATATTTCAAATAACAAATAATATAATCAATATTTTCAATAAACAAATACAATTTTTTTACCTTATTTAATCATTATTCGAATTTTCATTTACTTTTTACAATGACTCGTTAATATTTATTAATTATTATTAATAAAGAAGTCCAACTCCGTTAATTTATTGCTATAAAATATATTTACTAACAATTCACTGCTCATTTCAACCCCTTGAATAATAGAAATTACGAAACGGCCCTTTTTAATAATTCTTTCAGAACAAATAACCTTGTTTACTGTATTGACAATAAGTGTCCTATTCGGATATCTCAATTTGCTCAAGAACCTCTGCCCCCAAATCTGTAATCGTCTAAATATCGACGAAAATACTTATTGCGACATCTGGGTTCAGCATCTGTAAGCATCGATCACGTACGCCTGCATTTTATCCTCCCGGTCACTTTTCCAACAATCTGAAGATGGTTTTTGGTACAATCTCCACCCTACCAACCGTTTGTCGGACACGAGTTTCGTAATTAAAAAGTTTGTCGGATGTTTGTTCATTAGAAACATATAAAAAAAATATTTTATGTGAAGTCAGCCGATTTTTCTCAAATTGTAAGATATTACACATTTTCGAAAGCCTAATCGAAGCGCGATCGTTTGTCGGTTACTAATTTTATAATTAAAAAGTTTGTCGGATATTTATTCATTAGAAAAATATTTAAAAAACATTTTATGTAAAGTCAGCCGATTTTTCTCAAATTGTAAGATATTACACGTTTTCTAAAGCCTAAAATCGAAGCGTGATCGTTTGTCGAATAATAATTTTATAATTAAAAAGTTTGTCGGATGTTTGTTCATTATAAAAATATTAAAAAACATTTTATGTGAAGTCAGCCGATTTTTCTCAAATTATTTTTTGCTTACCTTAAATTTTAGTTTCATGAAGGCATATATATATCTATAGATATATCTTTATATTTGCATATATAAATATTTTATACATATTATATAATAAACCGGATTTAGGTTCAGAGTGAAAAACTATTTTTTTCTTGAAAATACAAAATTAAAGAAGAGAAATGCCGCTCCATTCGAGTCTTTAAGCTTCGTAGGGCTTCAGATAAAAAATCACTTTTTAAAAATTTCTACAGCTATCAAATTTCTTTATGTTGAGTTCAAATTTGGAGTTTCGTCTTTTTTTTATATTTTTATATTTTTTTCAGATAAAAAATCACTTTTCAAAAATTTCAAATATTTCTACAGCCATCAAATTTCTTTATTTTGAGTTCAAATTTGGAGGATCGTCTTTTTTTAGAACCTACTTTATTGAAACAAATCGGCAGCCAAATCGCTGACCCAAGCGCGCAGGCTGCGGTCGAAATGTAATGGATCTGTCCATATATAAACTCTACGAAGCTTAAAGACTCGAATGGAGCGACATTTCTCTTCTTTAATCTTCTATTTTCAAGAAAAAAATAGTTTTTCACTCTAAACCAAAATCCGGTTTATTATATAATATATATAATATATCCGGTTTATTATATATATATATATATATATATATGCCAAAGCCATTGTGAAACCAAAATTTAAGGTAAACGAAAAATAATTTGAGAAAAATCGGCTGACTTCACATAATAAACAAACAGCCGACAAACTTTTTAATTATAAAATTAGTATCCGACAAGCGATCACGCTTCGATTAGGCTTTGGAAAATGTGTAATACCTTACAATTTGAAAAAAATGCGCTGACTTCACATAAAATGTTTTTTTAAATGTTTTTATAATAAACAAACATCCGACAAACTTTTTAATTATAAAATTAGTATCCGACAAACGATCATGCTTCGATTAGGTTTTGGAAAATGTGTAATATCTTACAATTTGAGAAAAATCGGCTGACTTCACATAAAATGTTTTTTTAATATTTTTCTAATGAACAAACATCCGACAAACTTTTTAATTATGAAACTTGTATCCGACAAACGATTGCGCTTTGATTAGGCGTTTGAAAATTTATATCTCAAAATTCAAAAAAATCGGCTAACTTCACACGGATTTTTGTTTTTAATTTTTCTATTTAACTAATTTCCGACAAACGTCGATTTTGATCCGACAAGAACCCGACAAACGATAGGCCTTTTTATGAGTAGTACAGCGCATGCGTTATACACGTAAACTGTCCGAAAAAAGCGAACGTTAGAGACGTTAGGCGCATGCGTTACGTACAAAAACTGTCCGAAAAAAAAGACGGACGGTTTTGCTGATGAAAAGGTCTATTGACATAAACAAAAATTCAGAAATCCAAAATCAGTCGGCCAAATTCACAGAGGTCTCAAGAGTACGCTGCCGTCAGCGCCGCTATTCGAGAACTAAACGCTGGGGGCATGTCCCCAATAAAGTCGGCACAACACAAAATCCTTATGGACTGTTCTTCTATGTACGTCTGAATTCGTTGTCTTCGTTCATCGTTGTAAACCGAAGAAAAAACGTAAGTTGCACGATTCGTTTTTTATTTATCGTAATATTCTTAATGTTTTTTGTCTATTGATAATAAGCACGTGGTAATTTTGATTGTTTTTAATACAACAACGTATCAAAGCAATTAAAAGGTAATGTTGCACAATTCATTGTTGAGTACATAGTATTTTATTTATTCATTCCGAATATGCCTGTTAACCTAAAAAATTCAAATAATCGGTCCCTCGTTTCGACAATTAGCTGCAATAAACTTCGAATCATTTACATCAAAACTTCGTATCGTATTCATAAAAAACCTCCATTTTGTTAGTCTGTTATTGAAAAACAAAAATTCTTTTACGTAGTAACAGAGTTTGTTGATGAAAAAATATTATTTTCTGTAAAAATTTTTCAATTAAACATTTTGTGGATCTGTAAAACAACATTTGTGAATTTTTTATATCTTTACAGCATTTTTTCGACTGTTGTTAATTCGTGACAATTTCACACAATTTTTTATAACTTTGTGCAATTTTTCAGAATTTCATTTAATCTATAATGTTAAAAAAAAATTATAGATCAAGATGAATGAAGTTACGTTACCTCCGTCACCAAACTGGTACCTCAGTAGCATTTTATCTTGCGCCAGTGATGGAACAGTCGCTTGGGGTGCCAGGAATTCCATAGTTGTGGCCAAACCACAGGAGAATAGCAAAATTCTTAGTTATTCTCTAATCAATAATGCACATCCTGACAAGGTTACTACTCTTGCATTTTCTCCGGAGTACGGGCTGGTGAATAAGAATCTTATAGTATCCGGAGGAGAAGAACACATAGTGAGGATATGGAATTTGGACACTATGAGCGCTGTTTTGTGTCAACAATACATCGATGCAAGTAACTCTTTTTGTTTATTTATTAATTTATTAATTTATTGACCCTTATGATACACACTGGCGTCATGCGTGTCCCCAGACTTTGTTATTTTGCATTGTGAGCTTGTAGGAGGAGCATTTTGATTTTTCTTTGCCCAGTGGGAAAACTCTTTACTGATATACCGATAAGATTTTACATGTCTCGCAGTTTGTGAGATTGTGGTTACTGCACCAGTCTTTTTCACCTCGCCCTTCATTGCACTATTTACATTGTAAACGTTAGTCATGCAATGAGAGATTTTTTTACATGTATCGTTGCAACTATTTAATTTAAAAAATGGGACATTACGAATTATTTCTGAACAGTAATTATGATTTTCAAATATTTTTATTGAAAATAATAAGAGCAACGATAATTGATACTAAAACAAATAAAAAAACATGTTATTTTAAATATTTTCTAACTTTTTCATTGTACAGAAAAATCAATTTAATGTATTAGAATAAATTTCGGTAAATATACAGAAGTGGGGCTCTTCCGAAAAATCGTTCGAATTTTTTTTTCTAGTTCCATAACTTCAAAAATGTTATATACAATGATAAAATGATGCTATTTGCACCTGAATTTTATACTATTTACACTTGGTCATGTTCTATTTACACAATCAAAGTGTAAAAGTAAGGCCTGTAATGCGAGTAAAAATGGAAAAATGCGAAAATTGAATTTTCAGTTGTTATGAAAAAAACGAAGTTTCATGGGGAAATTTCAAACTCCCCCGATATAATAATAATTATTATTATTTGTCATGCCAATTAACTGATAAGAAAGAAAAAAAGAAACTATCGTCATTTTTCAGAAAAGCCCCACTTCTGTATATTTACCAAAATTTCAAATGCCATTTGAAATTTTCGAGTAATCGTCATTTTGATAGAAGTGTGAGAAAAAAAAGTCTCAGCGTTTTTTAACTTTTTGCAGTGCAGGGTGGTGAACCTCTGTTTTAAAATAACATCGAGATTTTCATGTTAAAATGGCTTGGACTGTATGAAAAAATGTATCAGAGCCAAGTTGAATATTTTGACGTTGTACCGCACCTTTTACTTTCAGACTATTTGGGCGCAAACTGTACCTCCTGAATGAATAAATTTTCCATGAATGCGTCTCTTGGAGTCTATACTTTCAATTGATATAGGATTAATATCGACAAAACTATTTCTTTTTATAATTATAGCTAAAAAAAATGGTTGAGGTTGTCCGTGACCCTGTATGTACGGAATGTTTGAAATACATGGGTCTGTACCGTAAGGAGTAATATTATAATCCTAGCCAAAAACAGCAGAAATGCTGTGGAAAAAGCTGAGACAAGTACATTTACCCCCCCACCACCCAGCGCCAAAATACTGATTCCCACAAAAATTTACAAAAACCCGTCTGAGTCGTTCACGCAAAGATCTCTCCGCACAAAAGCCTTTCTAAAAACCAACTCATCATACAAAGTTTTATGGGTAACCGCTCTCATTATCTTATCAAATTAAGTCAAATTGTACAGAGGTGATAATTTCATTCTCGTACATGTTCACAAAAAGTTGATAAATAAATAGAGATCTACTAAACTATATGTGACCAAGTACGTGGGATTTTATTATGTTTATAAAATCTCCAATTATGTTCATATGCCATTTCTCAAATTAATGCTTTATTACAACGCATTATTATCCTATAACTTGGAACTACAAAGGCTTTCAAAAAAAAATACAGAATTGCATTAGCCTGTGTGAGCTTGAACGCTGCCACACTCTCATTTGTAATATTTGTAGTATAATTTTATTGGTAACAAATTGATAAAAGCTTACTATCGTACGTAGAGCGGATACGCACTGAGTACTTGTCCGGCCCGAAAATTTAGCTAGATTAATTTAAGTTTTTTTTTTTTTTTTTTTTCATATTTAATATTGACGATGAATACCATTTTTTCATCGTAATTTTTTTTTATTAGCAATTAGCATTTCAAATGATTTTGTTAATATACTGCTGTATTTAGGTGAATAAATAATTGGGAATAATTTAATCTCCAGAGAAGTGTTAATATGTAATTGAATTGTTCTTTACATTCTATAACAATTTTAGAACACGAAGTGAACTGATAAAGATTGTGTGCGATTGATTTTTTTTTTTTTACCAAATTTGAATTTTTCATTAATCCTAGACCTTTACAACGGGGTCGAAAATGACCCCAATTTTTTAGGGTTAAAAAAGCCTATTTTTGCATTTTTTATTATTGAATGTTCACCGAATGCGCCTTTATCATACACCACTCTCTTTATTATAAAAAAAAAACGATGACAATGGTGCATACTTAAACCTTATAATGCATGCTATGCTAAAGAGAAAAGTGGGATCGCTTTCGACCCCATTGTCGAGTTCACGTTTGGAAAAATAGATTGTACGGGTTTAACGTTAAATCTTGCCTAATTAATTATCAGATTTTAGCACTAATTCAATAATGTATGAAAATCGAGGATGTTTCTTTAATTTGATGTAAAACGAACAAAATAAAAAAAAAAAATTACACATAAATAATTAACATTCAAACCAAATCTTGTCGATTTATCCAATCGTAAATTTTTGGATAATCTAAAATAGAAAGTAATGCACGTGTTTATATCGTTGAAATAAAATTTGTCATTTTTTATTGATTTTTAGACAAAACAAAAAGTTATAGCAGTCGATTGGTCAAAGTGCGATCCGGATCTCGTGTGTTTCGTGAGTCACGAGGGTCTCCTGATGGCCTGGACAATTTCTTACAACGGTTGCCACTTATTTTCCTTTGGCAAAGTGACCGCCACGTGTTTGGCGTGTTCGCCTCACAAATCGAATATCGTAGCGATGGGAACTAAAAGCGGACTTGTATACGTCTTGAATTTGCAAGGGAATGGGACTGTAAATTATAAACTGAGAGGTCACGATGTCGAGATCACGAGTCTCTCTTGGTGTCCTACCGACGAAAATATTTTTAGCGAATCAGGATCCAAGGATATGCTTCTTGCTTCTGGAGCAAAAGACAAGTAAATTTCCTCATCATATAATCGCAAACAAATCGAATTGTTTGACCATTTGAAATGTCATAATTTTAATAGCAGCTGTACTAAAAAGTTATCAACAAATTGTTAAACAAGGTATTTCTCAGATAATTTTGTTTTCACCTTTTAAAAGAAAAGGAATTTTCCTTCAAATTTTTTAGTTTTTCTTTGATTTGAAAAAAATGAATATGAGGAAAAGAAAACTTAACCCCAAAAATCTCATCCATTTCCTGCTTTGGTCGACAGATCTGTTTTCGTGTGGCGAGCAGGCAGCGATGGCCGTTATCAATTGAACATTTCCATACCAGTTGCGCCAAGAAATTCAAACCAGCACAGAGTTAAAATGCCTGCCTCCGTAGGAAATTGGACAGCCGTTTGTTGGTCCGAACCAAAAACACTTATGGCCAGTTCTTCTTGGGGTGAATTAATATCCTGGGATCTCACGAGTGGCGCTAAAAATAAACTTACTTGCAAACTCTTACATGCCCATCATACACGCGGATTGTTTTGCATCGCCAGTGTGCCAAGAAAAACTCCGAAGGAGGAAGAAAATTGGAGAGAATCTACACCGTTAGTAAATTTTATTTTGAATTAGCAAATAAATATACAGTGGAGTGCAAAAGTTTGGGGCCACCCTATTTTTTCCAGTTAATTGATAAAATATTTTATTTCTCCACTCGTTCATTGTTCAAAATATTCAAGAGAGTTAGAATGAAGGTAACAACGTCGTATATTATATTTAATTATGACGTATTTTTCGTGTACTACGTGGAATGACTTTGGTCGGTGTGCAAAAGTATCGGGCTACTATATCGTCGCGGCTTCGTACGTACGGTTTGTTTACATTTTTTTCCTCAGTTTCAAAACATGTCCTACAACGGAAAATCAGTCTCCTTTCTGCCACAATGCCGAAAACACGAATATTCAGCTTCGTGAAATCGTGTTAAAACTTTCGTCCGAAGGAAAAAATTCTCGTGATGTTGCGGAGACTATCTATTGGCAAAAGTATCGTTAATCGTATTATTACTAAATAAAAATTAACAAACTCATTGTGTGACAAAAATTGGAGCGGTAGACCGCGAAAAACTTTGAATCGCGTCGACATAATTATAAAAAGGAAGTGCATTGTAGATTCACGAAAAAGTGCTGCAGATGTTTCCCGGGAATTGCGAAGTGAAAATCTAGCTGATGTTAGTCGGAGTACGGTATCTCGACATCTCAAAGCTGCGGGGCTGATTAGACGTGTTGGTGTAAAAAAACCATTGATTAGCAAAAAGAATAAGAAGGCTAGATTAGACTTTGCGAAAAAATATCAGCGCTGGACGGTATCAGATTGGCGGAAAGTACTTTTTTCCGATGAATCGAAATTTCAATTATTCGGAAGTGATGGTCGGAAGTAGATAAGACGTCCAGCAGGTACCAGATATAATGTAAGGTACCAAATTCATACTGTAAAACACGGTGGCGGAAACATTAAAGTTTGGGGAGCATTTTCTGTTGATGACGTTGGTCCGCTGGTGGAAATTCATGGCAATATGGACGCTGCAATGTACAGGGACATACGAAAAAGATCATATGCTCCCATTTGCAACGAAAAATTTGCCGCGTGGTTGGGTTTTTCAACACAATAATGATCCGAAACACGCTTCGCGTCTTAAGGGGACCGTATGGTCTAGAAATTTGAAAAAATCGATTTTTTTTTTTTTCGATATGTCGAAAGTATAGTATCTCAAGAATATACTGTGAAATTTTCATGCGGAAATTCTCAATATTACAGCTTCTACAGCCCATAACGCAGGTAGAGAGCGGTCCGCGACACGAAAACGTTCAAAGCCTTATTGGACACAAAGCCTTACGGGGATGATTTTTTAGTTTGCAAAAAAGAATGTGTTTTGCATGTTAAAAAACGTTTGTACAAACGTGCTGTTGATGCGAAAAAAAACATGCACAAATAAAGAAAGCAACAAAGAAATTGACAGAAAAAGAAGAGGGAAAAAAGACACAGCGGAAATCGATAAATAAAACACCGAAGCGTCAACAATTGACGAATAAATTATTGCAAGAGCTGTCAACTTATTACGGTCTAGCAATTAGACGTAATTCAGATTCGACTGAAGGGATGAGAAGTGAAATATGGGCAGCATATTATCACAAAATTTCAACAGATGAAAATCCGCAACACTCGTACTGTCCTCCAGGTTCCGAATCGTGGTGCAAGTGGCGTCAAAGTGAGGCTGCAGGTACTTTAGACACCTACGAGCACCCACCTGCTCTGTGCGATGAAGCACAAGAGATATTAAAACCAATTTATGAAGAATTGACAGCAGAGACTTTATTGGAAAGGTGTATTGGCAGTAATACGCAGAACAATAACGAAAGTTTCAATGCTTGCGTGTGGCACCTTGCGCCGAAACATCTGTTTGCCGGAAAAAAAATCATTGATATTGCCACTCACATTTCCGCTTGCATATTCAATGAAGGATTTGCATCCCTATTGAAAATAATGGAGACCATGGGCATAACAATCGGGCCACAAGCGGAGCAACTAGCGCAAAACCGAGACGAGCTGCGAGTATCGAGCGCCAACCGTAGGAGCACGGACAACTCCAAAGAGGCTCGGACAGCTCGAAGAAATGAAAGGAGTGAGGAAATCTTGAATTATGAACGTTCCGAAGGAATCCTATATGGTGCCGGAATCGCGGATTAACTGTAAGTATTCAAAATTTGCTCAATTTTTGAAAATATCTGTACCTCAAACTTTAAACTCATTTATCTCGAAACGACTTTTTTCGGCACTGCGCAGGTGAAAACAAAAAAACTATTCAACCGAATCACTTGAAATTTGGATATGTTGTTCACAACATGTATGGCTATCGTCGGAACTACAATCATAATTTTATTTAAATAATTTCTTATTGTTTATACTAAAAAACTAGTGAAAAAAAAACCCGATTTTACGAATTTTTTTTCAAAAGCGCGCCATTTTGTCAATTTTTAATTTTTTCGATTTGTTCTAGTCCCGACCATAACTGCACTCTTTCTGATTAAGAATCTTCTTGAATTTTGTGTTTCAGATGAGTAGAAGTCTCGGATCGATCTTCACCGTCCGGGTCGGATTTTTCGAGAGGGTCGTCTTCAATGCCAATTATATGATAATAAACACTGTTTTTAAAATTAAAAAAAATTTTTTTTGTATACTTAATAAAGGTAGTAATAAACCCGAAAAGTTAAAACATCGATTTTTAAATTTTTTAAGGCAAAAAAAAAATCGTGAAAATAGGTGAAATTTTCGTGCTCTAGACCATACGGTCCCCTTAAAAATTTTCTTCAAAGCCGGAAAGTCCGCCTTCTTGACTGGCCATCGCAGTCACCGGATTTAAATCCTGAGTGAACACCTGTGGCAAGTCCTCAAGCATCGTGTTGGAACGAAAAATTACTCCAACAAAACGGAATTGTGGAACCATTTGTGAAGTGAATGGGAAAAATTGCCACAAGAACGAATCAAACAACTCATTGGGTCTATGCCTCGTCGGTGCGCTGCAGTCATCGCTGCATGCTAAGGGCATGGCAACAAAGTATTGAGTCGTGTGGAGAAGACCAAGACATGCTTCCTTATTTTTCAAGTTTTTTGTTATTTTTTTCATACCCAAAAGTACGCGGCCCAATACTTTTGCACGGCCAGTCATAAAAAATTGTTGAACAATTAATGATTTAAGATCGATATCAATGTATACAGCCTATTGTTTCCAAATATAAGTGATTACGTGTTATCATTACACGTTTGTTTTTCTCCCACCACCATATTTCTGTTCAATGTGCATAAAAAATAGGGTGGCCCAAAACTTTTGCACGCCACTGTATGTATGAAATTCATTATTCATTTATGGGATTAGTTACGTCCAGTGCCCAGCAAACTGAGGATTTTTTAGTGTTTTTTTTAAGGTCTGTTGAAGAAAAACATCAAAAAATCGATTATACATATTCAATTTGTTCTTTATGTATAATAAAATATTTATCCCAGATTTTTTGTCAGCTAATGCAATACGATATTCGATGTTTACATCGCCAGCACGAAAAAATATCCTCGCGGTCGGCATGATAAATCTTTCAGGGATGAATGGATTCGATAAAATTAAAAAGGTTCCTGTAATTTAATGTTGCCGTTATAGCCTGTCGGGCCAAATTTTTTAATTAAAAAAAAAAGTAGCAAATCCCGGTTTTTGAACTTCAATACGCCTTTTTTACGAAAATTTTGACTCTTTAATTGATGATAAAAAATGCCCAAACAAAAATTAGAAAGGTTCCTGTAATTTAGTGTTGCTGTTATAGCCGTTCGAGCTAAATTTTTTTATTAAAAAAAGCAAATCGCGGTGTTTCGAACTTCGACAGGCCATTTTTACGAAAATTTTGACTCTTTAATTGATGATAAAAAATGTCTAAACAAAATATATTTAAAAAATGGCTCGAAAGACTATACAGAAAACGATTTTGAAATTTTCAAAACAAAACATTCAAAAAGTATTGAAAACTCTTCGAACTATCGTGCTGACAGTGGGGCAAAAAGTAATTTCAAGAAAATCGCGTTGCGTGCATACCGCGTTTTTCGAAATTTCATTTTTTGCATTACCGTTTTTGAAAAATAATAATGTCACTAAAAATTAAAAAATCCTTCGCAGTACAATCGTGTGGACACTCGCACAAGATCGCCAAGTAATAAAGAGTTCGGTAATGGGTACGGAATGCAAACTCGAATACAATGTACCTACTCAGGGTGGATACGTTTATTGTATCGCTGCTTGCCCTCTGGATACTTCGCGAATAACTTTTGGCGTTGGGGATGCAATGTTAAGGTTGTGGAACTTGTCGGAGCCTCACGAGACAACTTTCGATGTGACAACGCAGTGGCAAAAAATTATGGGAAAAATTCGATCGGTAGATTATTTTTTCTTCAATTTATCAACAAAAATATATTATACGCTATCCTTAATGAATCTCACAATAAATTTTCATAAAAATAATTTAGATCGCTTGGCATCCGGAAAAAGAGAATTTATTGGCTTTCGGGACTGGCGAGGGACGCGTTGGTGTTTGGGATACGAATTCAAACACGAAACCTCCAATTTTGTATCGTCAATATCATCGAAATACGGTTTATTCTCTCGGATGGGGTCCCAATCCGGATGACAAGAATTTTGTTCTTTACTCCTGTGGTGACAACGAACTCGTCTATTATCCATCAGAAAAGCCTACTAAAGGTATTCTCATCCACATTTTATCAAACAAAAGAGACGAGCAAAGTTGCATTTTTAAATCGGAACATTTATCATTTCTGGTTAATTCTTGCAGAAGCGAAGTCCATTGTGAAGAAAAGTTGCACGGAGTTTGCTTGGAAACCCGACTATTCTTGTATCGCAATTGGTTACGACGATGGGTAAGAAAATAATTTTCAACTATATAGGATTGTCCAGGTCGAATGGTCAATAAGTTAAACTTGGTTCAAAGTTCAAATTTAGAGTGAGGAAGTTCGATATCATTATCTGATCAGATTTCTCCTGAATAGTTATTCAGGATTTATTAGCTCTAATATTTAAAAATTCACCAAATCAAAGGAATCTGATCAAAAAATGGTATTAGATTTTTTCACTCGGAATTTAATCGGCACTTTCAGAATGAAATACACATATTCGTCCCAATAATTTTATTACATAAAAATTTCAATTCAGCCATTTTTAAAATGTTACGAACATTGATATCGAATAATAAAGATAATATTATCAAATTGATGAACAAATTAAGTGCTTAACACATAATTGAAAGATTTTTTTCCATCGAATGAAATCATTCGTCATTTTTCTAGAACGCTTGAATTTTTTCGGATTTTTTTTTTTACTTTTTAAATTCTTATTTTCTGTTTATTCTAGAGACGATATTTGAGATACTATTCAATGCCTTAGAAAATTAATAAACATTATGCTGAATTTTGTTGATGTTGGATGATATTGATGTCCAAAATTCGCGATTTTTTAATCATTTTTTTCGAAGTATATAGAAAATGGAAACAAGAGTATTGTAAAAAAATTGATACGCGGTTAGGAAAATCCTCAAACTCATCCCCCGTAATGAAAAAAAAATTAGAATTTGAATTGGTTACTGAAAATCAATATTTGTAA
Organism: Rhimphoctona megacephalus; assembly: GCA_963989365.1. NCBI lineage: Eukaryota > Metazoa > Arthropoda > Insecta > Hymenoptera > Ichneumonidae > Rhimphoctona > Rhimphoctona megacephalus. The sequence continues at coordinate 18,907,918 of OZ022415.1, forward strand.
AATTTCAAAGATGACTTTCAATTTTTAATCAATCGCGATGTTTCGGAAAAAAGTTTTTGCTAAGAAAGATGTGTAATTTCTCCATAAGTTGCAGTATTGGCGATTTAGCTTGGAAAATCCTACAAAATCTTCATATTTTCTCCGTACAATAGCGAGAAAAAAGATTAATTTTTTTTTTCAGAGCAATTTCTTTCATGAACCAAAATTTCAATGAAATGGGCAAACCGATTTATGCGATGAAGAAAGCGGTGCAGTGTTTAGCGTGGCATCCTGAGAGCACTTCGACCGATTTGAATCTTTCTCCGTTACGGAATTACCTGGCAGTTGCTATAAATTCAGCGACAATAACGATTCTCAATGTGACGGAGATGCTCCAAATTTCGGAGGATTCTGAAGAATCGAGCGAGATTGAAAGGGTCGTTGAAAACGATTTAGCTCGATTTAAAATAGTGGCGAGTTTAACAGGACACAGCGACAAAGTAGTCTCATTGGCATGGAGCCCGCACTTCAGCGGTTACTTAATATCCGGAGGTTACGACAACACAGCACAAATATGGAACATCGAGACGCAAGGGCTCGTTGCGACATACGTCGGACATAAAGCACCGGTGCAATGTTGCATGTGGAGTCCTCTGAATCCTGATTACGCGATAACCGGCTCGTCCGATTTTACCGTACGCGTCTGGAAAATTTCCGAGCAGGAAGTCGTTCAACCTTCTGAAAAAACACATATGAAACGTGTAAGAACGAAGAAAAGCAAGAATAAAAAAGCAGCAAAAGAATCTCTGAACGAAATAGTCCTAGAGACCAAAACATGCGAGTCAGAAACGGCGAAGTCGGAAGTACCGATTCAGAACGTCGAAAACGTTAAAATTAGTAATGGTGTAAAAACAAAAAAAGAAAGAGCGAAAAAAGGTTCTTATCTTTCGGTGTATTCGAAACGTTTGTCTGATAAATCTGCTTACGTCGAATCACTTCGAGATCTTGTGACGAAAGTTCGGAAAACCGGAACGGATGTGACGACTGAAAAAGACGAGGAGAGTAATGGAAAAATTCCGACGATTTTTGGCAGCCCGGAAGATATTACGACGATTTTGGATCAAGAACATTTGTCTCTGAGGAGTAAAGCTCATTACAATACGAGCACAGAAATGAGTATGTGGAACAATGGCTTAAGGAAAAATTTGCTAGAAGCCACGACGGAGAAGAGGCTGAATGATTTTTTGGTGTCTCTCTCGATTGGCTTGTCGATGAAAACGTGGCAAGAGACTTGCGAGGCTTACGCGACTCAATTGTTGTTTGAATCGAATCCCACAAAAGCTGTTTCTTATCTTCTGTCTATTCACAAGATTCATCGTGCTATCGAAGTTTTCATTGATCAAAAAATGTATAAAGAAGCTTACGTTCTTGCGAGATGCAAAGTGGACGAGGAAGATGAAATATTAACGAGGATTCTGAATGAATGGGCGAACAACGCGAGCAGAGAAGGCAATTTCGAAGAAGCAGCTCAGTGTCACGTTAAACTAGGAGATTTCGCGAAAGCCGCTAGATTTTTGGGTCGACGAAGAGATCTTAAAGTTTTGGAACTTGCCACTGAACTTGGACAATTTACCGAAGAGCCAGGATTGTCTGAGTCGTTGGCTGAACAAGCTTTCAACGAGTGTCTTCTTCTTTCGGACTGTGAAACTGCACGAAAATTCGTCGACAAATTTCCAGAAATACATCATCGTCGAGCACAGATCGAAGTGTTTGAAGAGATGAAAAAAATTCTGGAAAAAGATGCTGATCCTTACACGATTTCTGCGTGGATCGAGGCTGGAGGGGAGAGCAATTTTTTGGACAAATTGCGATCAAAATGCGAGAATTATCTTGATCAATACAATGTTTTGTCACAGGCTACAGATTTTCCCGTTCCGGAAAACGAGCCAATGCTCTGGATCACTACGAGTCATTATTTAGCTTTGTACGCAATCGCTGATTTGTCGAAAAGACAAATTTGCCATTTGGTTGTCGCGATCGGAGCTGTATCGCAGTATGAAACTGTTTACCCAACAAAAACCGGCAGCAACGGTGAAAGTTTTCTAATTAGGTTACTCATTAATTTAGAAAACAAAAGTCCTGAAAACGAGGATAGCTTATTTGCCAAAAATGACTCGAGTATTTACAAAAGCTTGCGAGCTTTCTTATGCCTCGGTCTTCTCAATTGGCTCAACTTTCACGGTACCGCTGAGCTTGAAAATCTCGACAAAGTTTTGAGACTTGTCGAAAAATTGTTGGAGGATACTCTCAATAAACAGACCGTTCAGTACTCGACAATGATGAACGAGATTAACAAACTCGAGGCTTCACTTGTAACTGCACTCGGTACGATAGAAAAAATAATAAGCTAGTTATGCCTTAATTCGTAATTTTACAAAGGGATATAAAGAAATTTGTGTACTTTAACATGTTTTTAGGTAATTTTATGAATTCATATTTTCAGGAAACTCTCAAAAAGCCGCGCATGAGGGCGAAAACAAAGAAGACAGGACGCATCTTCTCAAAAGATTAGATCACATAAGAAACGAGAAAAAATGTTTTCTGGAAGAACGCGTTTGCGCGCCCAGTCCGATGCTCGCTTATACCAAAGCGATTCAATTGTCGAATATTCTGGAGGACGGCAATAGCAAGGATAGTTTTATGAAAATCGTGTCTGAGGCATGGTTGAAAGCGTTATCCTAAATAAGTATTATAAATAACGAATTAGAGAACAGTTAAAAAAAAATACTGAAACTTTATTTTTGTAGGAAACTTTTCGTACGATTGAACCAAAATGTTTTTGTTTTTCCTTTTTTCCTGTTCGATTACGCGGAATATATTTTTTTTTTCGTTCAAGTTTGTAGAGTTTTGTTGGAAGATGAAAAAAAGCTGAATCTTCATTTTCAATAAGAAACTTTTGTACAATCCAAGTCGTTTGTTGTATTTCATTACTTATTTCCAAGCGCAACATGAAAATTTCGTTGGCAAATTGGCATCATTTTTGCGTTTCGTTGGAGAATCACTATGAGTTTAAACGCCAGAAGAAAAGTTCACGATCGTTGGCAGCGCAGAGATAAGGCAATTTGTAATGCCATGTAATACCACCAACCAGACGAACTTTACCGCACATGACGACCTGTTTAGTTCGCAAATTCGTGACTTTGATAAGATTATCAGGACGACCCAGACTCGCAACGAGATTTTCGTTGCTTCGTGCAAATTTTACGGATAAACCGCCCTCAACGTGGAGCGTTCGACTTTCCGTTGGACGACTGGGTCTCGAAACATCCCATAGTAGTAATTCTCCGGATGCTAAACAAACAACCTTCAAGGGATTTGGTCCCCAATCTGCGCACGTCAATGGAATTACTCCAGCGTCCAAGGACATTATTGCCTGTTGACTTCTCACATTGTACATGTGAATCAAACTGTTTTTTTCAGCGACTAACAATTTCCCGGATTCTTCGGTATGCCAACAAACGCTCATTCCTGGCGATGTTAGATAAAAACTTGTCACGTACTTTTGTTCCTCTTTCACAGCCCATAACTTGCACGTGTGATCGTCCGATACCGAAGCTAAAAGTTCACCCTCTGACTCGTACGATATATCATTTATGTAATCCTTGTGACTTTCCAGTACCTGAAATAAGTGTTTTATTAAAGTGAGAAAAAGGCGACAGGAATGTCAGAATTTTTACGAATTTCACGAACATCAAAATTATTTTTTTTTCATACAATTACTCAGTTACTTCATCAGTTTTTAAATTTAACTCGTCGTATGCGCTAACATTGAAAATTTAGTTTAATGATCGATTTCTGTGAGAAATTGAACAATTGATAAAAAAAAAATTTGCAATCAAGTAGAGTTGAATCGGGTATGAATTTCAATATAAAATTAGTTACGAGTATTTTCCAAAATATTGAAAATTATAAAATGTTTAATTTTTCTCTACAAACTACAACAATTGATTAATTTAAGGGGAGATACACCGAGAAGGGGTAAAAGTCAACATTTTTTATTTTTTAAATGTATATGTCCCCTTAAGTCACAAGTACAACTTCTAAAAATGTAAATAAAATACAAATTATAGGGTTTTGGTACCTCATAAACATGAACATCAATCAGATTACTGTTGTAAAGTCGTATTTTAAAGTCTGCTCCAGCGGCACAAAAAGAAACAATTTTGGGGACAACGCTCAACGAAGTATCCGGACTCCATGCAATAGCGTGGACTCGGGTGTCATGGTGAAACGTTCTAAGGGGTATGTAAGAAATATCTTCAACGAGCTCATCCTCGTCCTGGGAAAAAAAAAATACCAAAATTGACGCGTAGTGGTGCAATGGAAGGAATTTTTTTTTTCATTGTGGTTAAAATTTTTGTGCCTTTTCAATACAAAAATGTGCAATACTTTTTTAGAAGCTTGAAAAATGCCAAAAATTGTGAAATTGAGAGAAGAAAAGAGCTACTTCAAATGAACATTTTTGTACTAAAAAAACGAAAGTTGAGGATGTAAAGTGATCGATAAATTACCTGAAAATCGACCGTTCCAACGATAATTTCTTCACCGAGAGCAATGCAAATAAGATGTTGTGACCATTCGTAAGGTGACAGTTCGACGCAATGTATTTGTTCAGAAAAACAGAGTTTTGTAGTTGGTTGAGTCACTAAAGCTTCGTCCATTGTTCTTTTAATTTGAAGTAAACAAAAAATTTTTAGATGGGTTCTCGGCCTAAGCCATGCAATTTTTGCATACATACATTGATACATATACAAAAATTTGGAGTAAACTTACGAAACTGCTGCCGGCATAACCCCCAATATCCGAAAATGTTCCTTAAAATCCCGTGTATATATAATATATGTATATGTATATATGATGATATATGTATATACATTCACACAAGTGTAAAGCCAGTTAGCCTGTAAACTAAATGCAATTATTGTCGAAAAAGTGTTATAGATTGTTAGCCGCTAAGTTATTTAACAATGAAAATCAACCGATCAATCGAGAACGGAAATTTTTATTAAAATAACGAACACGGGGGCAACGAAGATGGATCCTCATAGAAGTGTAAAGCCTGCAGTCTATATGGGTCCTAAAAAACTGGGATAGCACTACGAGCTATCACCCCAGTCGTCGGATGTCGCTAGCGTCGTCTTTGTTTGTGTGCGCTCACGTACGCAACGCTGAGATGGAAGCGGGAACGTCCGTGAGCTGGAGTGATCGGCTTCCCCCACCAGGACTGGGGTAGTAGTTCTATCCTTCTCGCTCTCGTTTAAGATGATCGGAGTTTCCCCGCACACCCGATCGATAATGACCGAGTGGTGGGAGTTCATAACATGCGTAGCGAGAATACCTATATTTTTTCTGTCATATTTGGCATTTTCTTAACGCTTTCAGAATCCGTGGAGCTTATTTCTTTGATCCTGAAACGCCTGTACTGAAAGTTTATGATTATTTCATTTCTATGACATAATAAGCAATATAAAAACAAAAACAGCTCACCATAAATATCATTTCAGCAACATATTCGATACATGAGCGATTGTCGTTGTGGATAGAGTCTCAATTCACGGGCTCGAAGGTTGCGTGATCGATTCCTGTTTTGGCAAATTTTTTTTTTATATTTTCAGTATTTTCACTACAATTATTTTATTAGTAATAACAGTTTATTAGGTCGATTTATTTTGCATAAACAACTCGTTATTGCGAATCTTCAATGCCACGATATACCAAATATTAAACAGAAAGGGCATAGATTTCTGAGATTGAATATTGTTATCCCTTTCACACTCATTTGGTGGTGAATAGCGTGATCTCTTTCGCACTACCGCATTCTTCCCCAGCAGCTAAGAGTGGGGGAATATCGATCGCGCGACAAGTGGAGAAGCTTTCCCGCCGAGTATCAGTGTTGTTTGTTTGGATACACGTGTTTAAAGGTCCCCGGCTATCGTGTTAAATGGACACTTGAAAACTACATTTCCTTGGTTTTGTGTTCTCTTTTCTAGCTCAATTTTTTGCACGATTATATATCCGCGTTATTAATACGTAAAAACAGTGATACGCACTTATTTAATTTCTAATTGTTTTCATCATTTCTACATTGCATGCCCTTTGACTGCTACATTGTTGCACGTGATTTCTCTGCGAACTAATTGTTTTAATGGTTTCGGGTTAAGATATAAACTGAATCGATGATCAGTTTTCTGGCTTCGCAATGCCTAAATTTAACGCGTGTGCTTTTGGTGGTTGTGGAAGTGTGAAAAGTAAAGAACCAGATCTCACTTTTCATCGTTTACCATAAGACGATGATACGTAAGTTTTCACACTTATTCAATTTTACATAACGTATTTTAACTTCATAATACTATGGTAAAAAATAAAAATGAAAAAAGATAAAAAAAGAAGTAGAATATTTCGGGAACAATATACTCAGCTCTTGATTTTCTACATTTCAATAAATGTACTTGCCTGAGTACTTTAGCATAATATTATCAATTGAAAAAAAAAAGTAATACGTTTATTTCAGTCAATATCCGTTACCAGAAATATGGAACATCTGTTGAAGAATACCGTAAATAATTTGAAAAGTAAAATACAAAAAAAAATATAGAAATGATCAAAAAAGGTGATATATTTCAAAAATTCATCATAATGAATTTTTGAAACATATAGCCTTTTTTATCATTTCATAAAAAAATTTATCATATGAAAAAATATATCGCCTTTTTTTTATCATTTCTATATTTTTTTTGTATTTTACTTTTGAAATTATTTACGGTATTCTTCAACAGATGTGTCATTTTTATAGTAACGGATATTGACTGAAATAAAGGTATTACTTTTTTTTTCAATTGATAATATTATGCTAAAATATTCAGACAAGTATTTTGACTTCGATGAAGAAAAAAAAACAAAAAGAAAATTAATAAAAAAAAAACTGCCACCACCGGGATTTGAACTCGTCATCCTGGGAGGAGGAAAAACTATGTTATGTGCGCGTTCACCACTCCGTGTGAGCCGGAGGGGAAATATCGATCGTGTGGGGACACAGGCTCACACAAGTCGACAAACGCGATCGCACCGTCACCGCGTTGTCGAGAGCTTCCAGAGTTTGCCACCTGGAGTCGACCACCGACTCTTGCCGCCACAGCTATGGAGAGACCTCCACTGAGTTAGCCCCCCCATATAGATTAAATTAATTTTCAATTTCACAAATCTCTTGGTGGTCGTACAGTGGTATACGGTATCGCATTTGAAACGTTGAGTGGTTTATCATTTTTTCTAAAAATTAATTTCAAAAAATACCCCCAGAGTTAGCCCCCCCATAACGACTATTTTGACTTTTTTTTTGCAAATCACTTGGTGGTCGTACAGTGGTGTACGGTGTCGCATTTAAATCGTTGAGTGGTTTTATCATTTTTTCAACAAATTAATTTAAAAAAATACCCCCAAAGTTAGCCCCCCCATAAAGACTATTTTGACTTTTTTTTTACGAATCACTCGAAAATCGTTCAGTGGTGTATGGTATCGCATTTAAATCGTTCAGTGATTCATCATTTTTTTGACAAATAAAGTTTAAAAAATTGCATCTGCGAGCGATACCTTTTCTCAAACGTCATCGATCCATCGAATCGAATTGAACTTTGCATATCGTTTACATACGTGCGCACACTATGGCCGCCTCATGTCCGACTGCCCGCTCCCGTTTTCCATAATAATATTTCACAAATAAATGGTGGAAGTAGTTGTTCTTATTCGTGTTTACTCCGGTTCCATTCAGTTCGACGTGTGTTTTTGTTCACAAATTTGTAAAGTTGCAATGTCAAAAAGTAGCTGTTAACTTCTCCATTTCTCATTCAATGATTTGGTTAGAGACTTCTCCCGACCAAAATTGAATTCGATTACAATTATAACATTTTTTGATTTTATGTAAGTTTACATTTTTTTATCATCTTCATTCTTCGTACAATCATTCAACTTCGACAATATTTAAAATTTTATTTTTGTATGTAAAAGACTTATCCTACCGTCAATCAACATTAACCATAGGAATTGAATCTCGAGGGAGTTGTACTTAACAATTGAATGGTTTCTTATCTATCCGTATTATATTTTATCAATTTTTATTTCAGACTTTTTAAGGTTCACTATTATTTTTATTATGAAGGAATTTTTAAATAAACCATTTTTTAGAATTTTTTTTATTCTGCCGGTTTTTTTTTCTTGTTTTCACCTTATTTCCATCAAGCTATACGATTTTTTCAAAATAATGATGAATCATTGAACGATTTAAATGCGATATCATACACCACCAGGGTTGCGAAATTTTTAACGAAAATATTTTCCATTAACTATTTAATTTAAATGGTTAATGAAAATAATATCCATTAGCCATTTAAATTAAATGGTTAATGGAAATTATTTCTATTAACGATTTAATTAAATGGTTAATGGAAATAATTTCCATTGACCATTTAATTTTAATGGCAAATGGAAACATTTTACAATAATCATTTAATTTAAGTGGTTAATGGAAATAATTTTCATTAACCATTTAATTAAATGGTTAATGGAAATCATCTCCATTAACCATTTAAATTAAATGATTAATGGAAATATTTTCCATAAACCATTTAATTTTGGCTGTGTCTAGCCGTCCAGATACCGGACGAATACAAGACTGGTATTCGTCCAGATATTTGTCGAGAATGCGATTATAATTGTTTTATTTAACTTTTCTACAGTATAATGGTATATTGAAACTCCCTCGTACGTAATTTGTACGTAATCCATTCGGATATACAATTTATGATAGTTTTCATTTATATCTGGACGAATAATCGCATATAATTCGTCCGGGAAAACGATTCTCAATGGATTTTGATGGATGAAAAATGAATGAAAATTTATAACTACAACGGGGAATACTTAGTTTCCTTCAACTATAGTGGGGAATATTCAAAGTTTTTTCAAATGTAACGGAAAATTTTTTCGGTATCCGGACGACTAGACACTGCGTTTAATTTTAATAGTCAATGGAAATATTTTCCATTAATCATTTAATTTTAATGATTAATGGAAATATTTTCCATTAATCGTTTAATTTTAATGGTCAATGGAAATATTTTCCATTAATTATTTAATTTTAATGGTCAATGGAAATATTTTCCTTTAACCATTAAAATTAAATAATAGTAATCGAGGTTTCCTCGGTTACTGGTACCGGCAGTAGTTTCGACTTCGGTCAAAATGACCCGACGGTAGTAATCGAGCCTCACTCGGTTACCAGTAGCAGTACCAGTTTTGGTCTGGGTCAAAATAACCCTATGGTAGTAACCGAGGTTTTCTCGGTTACTACCATTGGGTCATTTTGACTCAGAATAAAACCGTTCCCGGTATTTATAACCGAGAAAACCACGGTTACAGCCATTGGGTCATTTTGACCCAGAATAAAACGGTTTCCACTACTAGTAACCGAGAAAACCACGATTAGTGTCATTGGGTCGTTTTGACCCAGAATGAGACCATTCCCGCTACTAGTAACCGAGAAAACCATGGTTACTGCCATTGGGTCATTTTGACCCAGAATAAAACCGTTACCGCCACTAGTTATCAAGAAAACCTCTCTCGCTCTCCCCCCCCCCCCTCTCACCCTCACCCTCTCTTACCAAACAAAATGCCGCGCTCGAATCATAACCCAATCAAACCCAAACAACTCCAAACAAAATGCCGCGATCAAATCGTAACCCAAACAAAACCAAACAAAATGACGTGTTCGAATCGCAACCCAAACAAACCCACACATAAACCCAGACAAAATACCGCGTTCGAATCGTAACCCAAACAAACCCAAACATAAATCCAAACAAAATGCCGCATTCGAATCGTAACCCAAACAAAATGACGCGTTCGCATCGTAACCCAAACAAACCCAAACAAAATGTCCCGTTCTAATCGTAATTCAAACAAACCCAAACAAGGCCCACAATAAAATCACTTCCGCTATTAGTAACCGAGAAAACCACGGTTAGAAAACCGTTGGGTTATTTTGACCCAGAATAAAACGGTTTCCACTTCTAGTAACCGAGAAAATCACGGTTACTGCCATTGTGTCATTTTGACCCAGAATAAAACCGTTACCGCCACTAGTAACCAAGAAAACCTCTCCCCCCCCTCTCTCCCTCACCCGCTCTCCCCCCCTCTCCGCCCCCTCTCTCTCGCTCTCTCCCCTCCCCCCTCTCTCCCTCCCCTCCCCCTCTCTCTCCCTCTCTCTCTCTCTCTCTCTCTCTCTCTCACTCTCCCTGTCACTCTCTCCCTCTCCCTCTCCCACTCCCTCGCCCACTCCCTCTACCTCTCCCTCTCCATCTCTCTCTCTGACCAATCAAACCGAAACAAACAGCCGCGTTCGAATCGTAACCCAAACAAACCCAAACAAAATGCCGCGTTCGAATCGTAACCCAAACAAAACCAAATAAACCCAAACAATTTCAAACAAAATGCCGCGTTCGAATCGTAACCTAAACAAACCCAAACAAAATGCGGCGTTTGAATCGTATCCCAAACATAAATCCAAACAAAATGCCGCATTCGAATCGTAACCCAAACAAACCTAAACAAAATGCCATGTTCGAATCGTAACTCGAACAAACCCAAACAAGACCCACAATAAAACCACTTCCGCTATTAGTAACCGAGAAAACCGCAGTTTTAACCGTTGGGTCATTTTGACCCAGAATAAAACAGTTTTCACTACTAGTAACCGAGAAAATCACGGTTACCGCCATTGGGTCATTTCGACTCAGAATAAAACCGTTACCGCCACTAGTAACCAAGAGGACCTCTCTCTTTCTCTCTTCCCCTCTCCCTATCCCTCTCTCGTCAAACAACCCCAAACAAACCCAAACATGAACCCAAACAAAATGCCGCGTTCGAATTGTATCCCAAACATAAATCCAAACAAAATGCCGCGTTCGAATCGTAACCCAAACAAACCCAAACATAATGATGCGTTCGAATCATAAACCAAACAAACCGAAATAAAATGACGCGATCGAATCGTAACTTAAACAAACATAAACAAACCCACATACAAAATGCCTCGTTCGAATCGTAACCAAAACAAATCCAAATAAGACCCACAGTAAAACTACTTCCGCTATTAGTAACCGAGAAAACCGCGGTTATTACCATTGGGTCATTTTGACCCGGACTAAAACCACTCCACTAATAACCGAGAAAACCACGGTTACTGCCATTGGGTCATTTTGACCCAGAATAAAACCGTTCCCGCTACTAGTAACCGAGAAAACCTCGGTTACTAACATAAGGTCATTGTGACCCAGAGTAACACGGTTCCCGCTACTAGTAACCGAAAAAGCTCCGTTACTAGGTTTGTTCGTGCTAGCTGCACTTTCTACACTTTTGTAATATTTAGTAATATAAATTCCAAAAAAAAGTGTAGAAAGTGTAGAAAGTGCAGCTAGGACGAACAAACCTACTACCATTGGGTCTTTTTGACCCAGAATAAAACCGTTCCCCCTACTAGTAACCGAGAAAATTTTGGTTACTACCATTGGGTCACTTTGACCCAGACTAAAACCACTCCCGCGACTAGTAACCGAGAAAACCACGGTTACTGCCATTGGGTCATTTTGACCCAGAATAAAACCGTTCCCGCTACTAGTAACCGAGAAAACGACGGTTACTATCATCGGGTCATATTGACCCAGAATAAAACCGTTCCCGCTACTAGTAAACGAAAAAACCTCGGTTATTACCATTGGGTCATTTTGACCCAGACCAAAACCGCTCGCACTATTTGTAATCGAGAAAACCTCGGTTACGACCTTAGGGTCATTTTGACCCAGATCAAAACTGGTACTGCTACTGGTAACCGAGTGAGCCTCGATTACTGCCATGGGGTCATCTTACCCAAGCCAAAACTGCTGCCGGTACCAGTAACCGAGGAAACCTCCATTACTATTATTTAATTTTAATTAAATAGATAATGGAAAATATTTCCATTAACCATTTAATTAAATGATTAATGGAAAATATTTTAATTGTCCATTAAAATTAAATGATTAATGGAAAATATTTCCATTAACCACTTAATTAAATGGTTAATGGAAAATATTTTAATTGACCATTAAAATTAAATGGCTAATGGAAAATATTTCCATTAATCATTTAATTCGAATGGTTAATGGAAATAGTTTCCATTAACTATTTAATTAAATGGGTAATGGAAATATTTTCCATTAATCGTTTAATTTTAATGGTCAAATCATTGAATTAGAAATGGAGAAGTTAACAGCTACTTTTTGACATTGCAACTTTACAAATTTGTGAAAAAAAACACGTCGAACTGAATGGAACCGGAGTAAACACGAATAAGAACAACTACTTCCACCATTTATTTGTAAAATATTATTATGGAAAACGGGAGCGGACAGTCGGACATGAGGCGGCCATAGCGTGCGCACATATGTAAACGATATGCAAAGTTCAATTCGATTCGATGGATCGATGATGTTTGAGAAAAGGTATCGCTCGCAGATGCAATTTTTTAAACTTTATTTGTCAAAAAAATGATGAATTACTGAACGATTTAAATGCGATACCATACACCACTGAACGATTTTCGAGTGATTCGTAAAAAAAAAAGTCAAAGTAGTCTTTATGGGGGGGCTAACTTTGGGGGTATTTTTTTTAATTAATTTGTTGAAAAAATGATAAAACCACTCAATGATTTAAATGCGATACCGTACACCACTGTACGACCACCAAGTGATTTGCAAAAAAATAGTCAAAATAGTCGTTATGGAGGGGCTAACTCCGGGGGTATTTTTTGAAATTAATTTTTTGAAAAAATAATAAACCACTCAACGTTTCAAATGCGACACCATACACCACTGTACGACCACCAAGAGATTTGTGAAATTGAAAATTAATTTAATCCATATGGGGGGGCTAACTCAGTGGAGGTGGAAAATACGTAGAAGGCTGATTTTGCCTTTGTTTTCTGGCAGGAAGGAAATAAAATGTTTTACTCCGCGTGGGGCAGACGAGTTGGAGAGACACGGTTGGCGACCGCTTGTGCGTGTCCATTATAATACAAATCGTATAGTGGCATAGAATGATCGCGACTTCGTGTATTTAATAAACGAGTTTTGAAATTTTTATATTATGAATACAAGTTATTGCATATACAATTTATCAATAATTCCATCAAAATTTTGTTATTGAGAATTTTATATAAATATATATGTAAATAAAATCGATAAAAATATCGTATTGTCCGAATCACACGTCACCCATTGGTTTACAATGAAAAACATCTTCCTGCTCTCGTTATTAACGTGCATAATAAGCCTACAAATCGAAGGTTTTGAACTCACTAATGAAATTAACGGAAATCCATTGACACGGCTATTCTCGTCGTTATATCTGCAGAAACAATTCGAGAAAACAGCAAAAAGCAACCCCGATGTTGGCTCATCCACTGTATGTATTCATATATACCTATTTATTTTTATAAATTTAGGGTACGGTCTTCTAGCGATTCATATGGAGAAGTACAGGTCCTTGCATAAATAACTTTACAAGGTTGTTCACTCTATTTCATCAGTCGCTTAACCCTAGAACCCCACAATCTATTTTTTCTAACGTAAACCCCACACTGGGGTAAATAATTACCCCAATCTTCTCTTTAGTATTTAGAGTCGCGGTAGCGACTCGAGACAAGTACATTTACGTATACTACAAGATGGCGAAGACGAGTCGCTACTAGAGTCTTTACAGCAAGCAGAGCGGTTTCGAACGGTTTTCGAAAATTGTTTTGGCGATATTTAATTAATTACAACGTTTTAAAAGTAAAATGTTCCACGTATCCTAGATAGCAAAACCTACGATTCGGCATTATATAGATATAATATTAGTATACAATAGTACGGCGTACTCTGATCATACCAGTACCGTACGGTCACTTGGCTATCTGGGATGCGATAATAAAGTTGAATTATATATACCATTCTCTTCGTTTTTTTATAACGAAGAGAATGGTGCATGATAAAGTCGCATTCGGTAAATATTTAATGGTGAAAACATTATAAAACGAAAGGAATTGTTTAAAAAAATTACTTCGGAAAGGAAATTTGACATTTTGTGGGGTTCTAGGGTTAATATATGGGGTGGTCTTGAAATGGTTGTTTTTCGGGCGGGAAAATGACAATTTAAAAATGTCAGTAATAAAATAAAAACAACAAATGTTTTTATTTCATTTTGCGAGCATGAAAAAATAACACATATTTTTTCAATTGGAAGTAAACATCGGGAAATTAAAATAAAGTCACTTATATTAAGGAGGAAGGCCACTATGACGGGCCAAAAAATTTTCAATTTTATTTATAGGTATAACTAATTATTTAAGGGTCGGATAAAGGATATTTTATTGAATATATATTCAACTGTTTCAGTACCAATTTTTATTGAAAAATATTAAAAATTGATAACGTTATGGGCTTCTAAAAATTAAAAGGATTATCTGACAATAAAAAAAAAAATATCTTTATGAATGTAGCTATCGTGTTGTACGTCGCCATTTTGTTTTTAATTTTTTCACGAGATGGCGACGATTTGAAATATTTTTTCGACTTTTAGACCTTTTTTTGTTTAAACGGTCTTGAAAAATAGTAATTATCGAAATTTACAAAATTGGCCACGTACAGACTTAGTCACTGTGATAACGAATATTTGAAAAAAAAAAATTAATCGATTCATTAGTCTTCGACAAGGTCGAAAAAAATCGTTTCGAGGAAAACGCGTTTACGTTGCTTTTTTCTTAATATAAAATAGTGTTAGCTTGAATATTGATATTTACTTTTGACGTGAAAATTTTGTTGACATAATGTATACTGTACTTACATATATACTGCAGGAAAAAGCAAAAAAGAATATAGAATTTTTTTACCCATCACAGTGGCATTCCTCCTTAATGAATTTATAAAACAGAAATAAAAATCAATAAATTGGTTTATTATGGAAGTAATTAACCTTCTGTCATACGTGCTACGAGCGAAACGCTGTATTTTTTGCTTTTTCGTTAATCAACAAAAATTTGTGAATGACACTTATGACAATTTAGCTATTCCTGTATTATTATTATTAGAACGCAATGAAACAGAAAATCATACGATAATTTTTAATTTATATTTTATAAATAATATTTAATATAACTAACAAGGGGGTATATAATATTTATTTATACGCAAAAAGCATAGAAAAGTTAAAAAATTGGTATTTCGGACTTTTCAACAAGGGATTGTAATTAAAGCGCATACGAAAAGACTTTGTACATGAAAATTCAAAACTTTATTCGTTGACATTCAATGATTTACATGTGTCGGGATGATATTTATAATAGAAACAGGGGAAATAATGATTATTTCTGCATCTAGCACGCGTTATAAATGCCGCATTTTTACAACCACATCGTTGTTTCAACGTCTCCATAGAAAAACATACTTGATTGACATTCATAAAGCATTCTCTCTCATTGCAAAGTTTAGAAGCAAACCACGCGTAACGTAACATGTTACCGAATATTGGCGCGGATAACAAATTTTCTACGATTATGCGCTCATTAAAAAATGACGTCCTATATGCTTTTTGCGTATAAATAAATAAATAAAATAAATTATTCACCTCTTTGCTTAATTGGAAAATGAATAATATAAAAATTGAGAAAAAGATAGAAAAAGAAAAAAAAACCTCCACACGGGGAGTCGAACCCACGACCACCGAATTACTAGTCCGAGCTCTTACTGCTACGCCAACCGTTGTTTGGCAAATATACTAACGTAAATGGCTTATACGGTGCGAGAGCTGCGTCAACATTTTTATTTTCTAAACGCTTGGCCATCTGGAGTTCCCACTTCGGGTACTTTCATTTCTAGCCAAGCCCTGCATGTCCTATAAATTTGAGCGAAATCGATGAAGACGAGTAGGAAATGCCCCCTTGTAAGGGCCAGTTGTTCCACTTCCAGGTAAATTTTACCTGACGGTTGTACCATTGGTTAGCAGACCTTTAACTATCGGGTAAAATTTACCTGAAGGTGGAACAACCGGCCCTAAGTGCAAGAAATGCGGCGTTTCCCTGCTAGCGCGTGTACATATGAGTCGTACATATGATTTTACGTTTGATGTAGCCATATCTCCTACTGAGCACTTGAGCAGCAACGGCGCGCGCATACGCGTAAGAACGATATGGCAACGCTGTAAGGCTCAAAAGCATTGCGGCAATTCCCCGCGACGCGTGTAACGACGTTTGGAATTCTAGCGCGTGTGACGAAGGGTTGAAATAATTTGTATTCGGAATAATTTGAAAAAACGCATCAATTTTGCCCATCTTGAAGTACGTGCTGAACGCGAAAAATTGATGCGTTTTTTCAAAATGCGAAATGAATCGCTTCCCATATAGTTCAGTCACCTTCGCAAAAGTCCTATTCAAGAGACCCAGCTTCTGGCCAATTTTTTTATAGGTTGTTTGGACCTATATGAATATAGCCCTGAGTTTTCGTAAAAATCCGAGTTGCATTTTAGCAATAAAAAATTATTGAAAATTAAAAAATCGATTTTTTTTAGTTATTTTTTTTGGAACGCGTCTATCGAAAAAAGTTTCGATTAAAAGTTGTTCATCCTAACGTCCTCTATAAAAAAGGTCCTATACAAAAATGAGCTAGCATTGTTAATTAAGCGGTTAATTGCAAATGAAAAAAAATTGTCAATTTCATTTTTGCAACCGCAATCGATTGTTTATCAACATATCGGTTTGAAGTTCATACATGGTGTAAGGGAGCCGAACCACAGGGGAATCGTGCAAGATTTATCGATCTGCGAGATATAGTTTAGCAACAATCTGCGATCATCGAAAAAACTTTGGCATTCAATAGAATTTCCCGATGAAGGCCCACAGCGTAGAAAAAAATCGAGGAGCTTTGTGTCATCGTGCACAAGCGATATGGAAAAAAAAAATTGTTTTCGTTGAAAATAAATACTGTTTTTTGACGATTTTCGATTTTCGCTTATAAACAAATGTGCAATTCTGACCAAAGTTACAAAGATATCCGGAAAATTCTTGGACCATCTAATGCGTTTTTTAAAAACGAACAATTTAAAAAAATAAGTTGCAATATCTTGATCACAGCCCGAGATATGGATATTTTTACGTTTTTTCAATTTTCTATTGTTGTAATTAAGATTTTTGCAAAATTCAAATTCGTTAGCCTTCCCTACGCTTCCGGCTACGGGATTCAATAAAATACGGACCTTTAGGAGGAATTATGCCATCACAGTTATCAACGTATTCCGATCGACGGCGCGCGGCTGAGCGCGCGGCGTCGATCGCTCGGCCGGGTGGCGTGTTGGGAGTATCCCCTCTCCCTCCGCAGCCTTGCGCGAGCGGCTTAGTTAACAAATTTGATAACTTACTTAAAAATGGTCGTAGAACATTTTTTTTTAAATTTTACGTGATTTTTTCTCGCGAACACGATGGTATCCTTAAAAATTATGTTCACCACATAGCAGACCCATGACCATCGTTTTTACAAATTTTACATATAACCGTGCTTTAAAATCATTTTACTATGAATGGGAAAGGGTATCATAAATAAATCTTTTCTCCGACACTGTTTCATTCATTACAATAAGTTAGTAATGCACTTAAAATATAATTTCGAAGAAATTAATGGTCATTTTCAATTTGTGGAACAAGCAATTTGTGGAACAAGCAGTGTGGAACAAGCAGTTGAGGATGCTGACTGCTTGATAATAAAGACAGCAATCTCCGTCAGCGATAGTTATGAGTCGGTGTATGTTGTAGGCGAAGACGTTGATTTACTCGTAATATTATCTCAGGTTGCGCAGGCCAAGAAAAATATTTATTTGCTCAAACCTAGCCGTCAAAGTGTCGAAGAAAAATTGTATTCCACGAGTAGCTTTCAATATCCTGGCATTCAACATCTCATCGGATTTATTCACGCTTTCACAGGCTGCGATACAACATCTTCGCTGTACAAGCAGGGAAAAGCGAAATTAATAAAACTTTTGAAGAGTGACCGTAAGAGCCTTCAGAAAGAAGCTGAGCTTTTTAATGATCCGACATCTTTGAAAAGCTCTATCCAAGCAGCTGGACAAAATATAGTAATGGCCATGTATGGTGCGCGTAATGGAGATAATATGGGTTATGACGAATTCCGATACTTGTGTTTCATAAAATCGAGCCTCAAGAGCACCTTTACTTTAAGTTCTCTTCCCCCAACTGCTGAGGCTTGTACTGAACATTCGCTTCGCACGTTTTTACAAGTTTGTCAATGGCAAGGTGAATGTTCAAAGAACCCGAGGCAGTGGGGGTGGAAAAAAAGTAGAAACATGTTAGAGCCGATAACGTGTAGGAAGGATCCTATTCCGCCCAACTTGGAAATTATATCATGCTCGTGCGATAAGAGTGACTGCACATCCTACTGTACGTGTCGGAAATTAGGACTGAAATGCACGATTCTGTGCAAAAAATCTAACGGTATGAGTTGTGCGAACGCTGTCGAAGCCGAACTAATTTTAAGCGATGATGAGGAAGAGGAAGAATTTTCCAAATTCTCACGAGGGGACATCGCGGGAAGTGCATCGCGTTACGGGCTCCCACTTCGCGTGCTTATAGTGTGGGTGGGTACCAACCAAACCTCAAAATCGTAGGTGCCAACTCAGCTTCGTTTTCGAGAAATCGTCGGTCAAAATTGGAAGCCCTCTTACGTACCATAAAGTTTACGCCGTAACACAACCGGGCGAGTAGCCTAGTGGAGAGCGAGCTAGACTCCTACACCGACGGCTCCGGGTTCAAATCCCGTCCAAGATACTTTTTTTCATTTATTTTTTTATTTATTTTTTTTTCAAATTATTATTGAAATTTATAATTCATGAATAAAAAATTACAAAAAAATTTGAAAAAATAATTTACGCGCTTTTATTGATCAAAACTCACAAATTCAATGTCAAATTTTTTTCTTTCTAATCTCTTGCAATTTTTTTAATTTTTAAAAATAAATTAGCCGTAATTTAAATGTTGGCATACAATAATCCGCCTACTCACCTGGAAATTAAAAATCTGATTTTCCGGCGGAATTGAGGAAACACAACTGCGATCGCGATGAAAACGAGGTGGCGTTTATACAATGCTCGTGGTGTCGACAATATAAATATTTTGGTTGTTTTTATAATGATTATCATCCATCAGAGTGTACTCGAGAATATTCAAAAGACATTGATTGAAGAAATTTTTAATTAATAAAACAGATTTTTAATTCCTATATTCCTTGGTAATTTTTAAAAATATTCCCTGCCTCATCGAAAGAGATATCGAAAAATAAAAAAAAATATCAAATGATAAAAAAAAAATTTAATTCAATTACGGCTAATTTATTTTTAAAAATTAAAAAAATTGCAAGATATTAGAAAGAAAAAAATTTGACATTGGATTTGTGAATTTTGATCAATAAAAGCGCGTAAATTATTTTTTCAAATTTTTTTGTAATTTTTTATTCATGAATTATAAATTTCAATAATAATTTGAAAAAAAAATAAATGAAAAAAGTATCTTGGACGGGATTTGAACCCGGAGCCGTCGGTGTGGGAGCCTAGCTCACTCGCCACTAGGTTTTTTTTTTTTTAACAAGTGTTTATTGTTGAAAGAAATACATCGTATATGGTGGTTACAACAAACAAATAACAAAAAGACCAGAAATATTTTAAACAAGTATAAATACGCATGTCTGTGTTTTTACAGCGCTCGCAGTATTGTACAGTCGCTATTGTGATACAATATAAAAATTTAAGTACGCTCGTGAGCCTGAAGGTCGATAGGACCAAAAAAAAATCGTGGTCGCACTGACTGAGCGACGTGGAGGACTTGAAGGAAAATTTCGTTATATAACAAAACAAAAACCTTCTCAAAGTTCGGAAACAGTCAGTAAGATAAAACTAAGGTAATAACGAAGAAAAGTATTTACATATATACATATAATACAAGACATTAAAAAAAAGGATAATAAATATCGTCATTTCGCAGTAAGTAGCTAGTAATAGACAGCTTATCTACGAATGTGGTTGCGAATGAGGTTGTTTTTCCTCTCGCTCAATTCTCTCATATATAAGCTGTAAAATAAGTTGAGACAAGTATATTTACTCCCCCCAAATAGTTTGTCCGGTAACAAATCTCAGTTTCGACACAAAACCTTCACTAAAAATTATAAAAGAGGTTTTCTCCCAAGAAAACCAACCTTGCAAAAATTCTCTGATTCATATCAAATCTCTCAAAAAATGATAGGAGAACCCCACAAAAATTTTCTCAATAAATTAGAAACTCACAAAAAGTTATAAGAGCCTCTCAAAAATTTATCAATCAAATCATAATTTCACAAAAGATGCCAATTCAAACCTGCCCAAAAATTAAGTCTAAACTTCACAAAAAGTTATTAAATAAATAAAAATGATAAAAGCATTAATAGTCAAATACATTAAAACCTATTAAAATCTAATAAAAACACTTTCAACGAACTGAAAATACAATTGTTCTACCCAATAAGAATAAGAACAAAAAATAATTATGAGAAAAAATTTTGATACAAAAAAGATTTCAAACGCAAAAAATTACATTGAAAAAAAAATGTCGGCCGAAGTACTTGGCGAGTTTGTAACCATAAGTGATATATTATGTAAATTAAGCGAAAAAACTCACCAAGTACTTCGGCCGAAATTTTTTTTTCAATCTGATTTTTTGCGTTTGAAATCTTTTTTATATCAAAATTTTTTCTCATAATTATTTTTTGTTCTTATTCTTATTGGGTAGAACAATTGTATTTTCAGTTCGTTGAAAGTGTTTTTATTAGATTTTAATAGGTTTTAATGTATTTGACTATTAATGCTTTTATCATTTTTATTTATTTAATAACTTTTTGTGAAGTTTAGACTTAATTTTTGGGCAGGTTTGACTTGGCATCTTTTGTGAAATTATGATTTGATTGATAAATTTTTGAGAGGCTCTTATAACTTTTTGTGAGTTTCTAATTTATTGAGAAAATTTTTGTGGGGTTCTCCTATCATTTTTTGAGAGATTTGATATGAATCAGAGAATTTTTGCAAGGTTGGTTTTCTTGGGAGAAAACCTCTTTTATAATTTTTAGTGAAGGTTTTGTGTCGAAACTGAGATTTGTTACCGGACAAACTATTTGGGCGGAGTAAATGTACTTGTCTCAACTTATTTTACAGCATTTATGCTATTTTTTTGCGGAGATTTGTTGACATTTTGTATGGAATTCATACCTTGTCAACTAAATATGTCTATATTGTGTACGTACTTGGGTGATACAAAAAAATCAGCATTTTTTTTCGGTGTTGTAGCAAAATATGATAATAGTTTATCAAAAAGTGATTCTATCAAGAATTCGATCCTTAATAAAAATTTTAAAGGCTGCTCTAGCGATTTTTTTCTGATTTCGGCTAACTAAAAATGGATACATGATCGAATTTCGAGCTACTGTATCGCTACTATAACGGGACTAAAAATGCATTGTGACATAGTTCTCTAAGAAGTGTTCAAGTGAATTCAAACTTCGTAATTAACCGTCAGAACTATAAAATTATTAGATTACTTAAAAACTTGTAGTAGGTCTAAAAAGATACGACGTATAAAAGAACCACGAACAAATAAGAACTCACTTTTTTTAATTTTGTAAAAAAAAATTGTTCAAAAAAATATTAGATCGAAATATACATACCAACAGAAATAAAATGCACTAAGTTTTCGAATTTAATAAAAAATCTAAATAAAACAAAATTCTCGGAGCAAAATAAAGTAGGTAAATTATACGTCGAATTAAAAAAAAAAAAATGTTAGGAAAAAAATTCCGTACCGAAAAATATTCCAAAAATAATTACACCGAAAAAATACTTCAATAGCATCAAAATGCACTTAAAGTTTTTGAATAAAAGAAATCAAAACGAAACGATATTTTGAAACAAAAAAAGGTATGTGCACAGAATATCGAGAGCAAACGTTCGATTAGAAAAAAGAATTTCGGCAGAAGTACTACACCAGTTTTTTTATAACGTTTATTTATTACGAATTTTATATCATCAGCAATTGGTAAAAAAAAAAAATTGTTGAACTACTTATGAAATTCTTTTCTTTTAGCTCAAAATGGTTTCGCATCACTTGCTTCCATTTTGAGTTGGTTTCATTCTGATTGTTTTTTTCATTTCAAAACTTCAGGTGCATTTTACTTCTATTAGAATATTTCTTCATATACTTAATCTCTTTTTGAATTTGCGAAACAACCAAATTTATGCTGACAAAGTTACCGACTAAAAAAATTTGGATGGAAAAAAAAAGTTTCGACCGAAGTACATAGCGAGGTTATGACAACGTTTATCAATTATGTATAGTACATTGTGTACATTTAGCAATAAAAAATAAGCGAACTACTTTAAGTCAATTTTTTTCCAATAAAAATTATTTTTTTTATTTAAAAATTATTATTTAGTTTTCTTGATTATTATTTATACAATGTGCTTAATTCGATTTAATTTGCTTAATTCATTCATGGTTACAAACTTGCCAAGTACTTCGGCCGAAATTTTTTTATCAATCCAATTTTGTTCTTTTGAAATTTTTTCTTGTATCCGAATTTTTTTCATTCCAATTTTTTATTCTTGTTCTTTTTGCGTAGAACAACTGTACCCACAGCACATCCATATTTTCAATTAATTGGAAGATTTTTTATAAGAGGTTAATAGGCTTTAATGTTTTTACTATTAATGCTTTTATAGTTTTAATTTATTTCTGTAAAGTTTAGACTTCATTTTTGGTCTAATTTGAATTAGCATCTTTTGTGAGATTATGATTTGATCGGTAAATTTTTGTGAGGCTGTCTTATAACTTTTTGTAAGTTTCTACTTTGTTGAGAAGATTTTTGTGGGGTTCTACAATTTTTTGAGAGATTTGATGTGAATGAGAGAATTTTTGCAAGGTTAGTTTTTTTGGGAGGAAATCTCTTTTATAACTTTTGTTAGGGTTCACGTTCAGAAGGAGATTTTTTACCGGCACAACTATTTGGGGGGAGTAAATGTACTTGTATCAACTTTTTTTACAGCATATATGCTGTTTTTTTGCGAGGATTTGTTGACTTTTTTGTATGAAATTCATAGCTTGCCAATTAAACATGTCTATATTGTGTACGTATCTGAATGATATAAAAGAATTAACATTTTTTTTCGGCATTGCAGCAAAATATGGTAACATTTTATCAAAATTGATTCTCTCAAGAATTGGATCCCGAATAAAAAATTTAAAGGTCGCTCAAGCGATTTTTTAATTGTTTCAGCTAAAAATGGATATATCATCGAATTTCGAGCTGGTGTATCGCGACTATATTCGGACTAAAAATGCAATGTGAAATATTGATCTAAGAAGTGTTCAAATGAATTCAATCTTCGTAATTAACCGTCAATACTTATAAGATTATTAGATTACTTAATACGTACAGTAGTTCTGAGAAGATACGACGCATAAAAGAACAACGAGCAAGTAAAAACTTGAATTTTTTTATTATGTAAAAAAAAAATTTTTAAAGATATTGCACCGAAACATGCGTGCCAACAGATCAACGGATCGGAAAATATTTCATAAAAAATGATTCCGAAGAAATACTCCAATAGCATCAGAATGCACCGAAAGTTTTTAAATAAAAGTACTCGTAACGAAACGAGATTTTGAAACAAAAAAGTATGCGCACGAAATTTCGAGAGCAAACGTTTGATTGGAAACAAGAATTTTGGCCGCACTACTACGCGAGTTTTTCTTTTATAACGTTTATTGATCACGAATTATATCTTATGAGCAAAAGGTAAAAAAAATTGGTGAAGTACTTATGAATTTTTTTTTTCTCAAATCAAATATCTTTTCGCTCAAAATTATTTCGTATCACTTGATTCCGTTTTGGGTTGCAAGTGCAAATAGTATTTTCATATATTTAAGGTCTCTACCACTCTAGGGTGATTCAAAACCATATATAATTCAAACCTAGTGTGGTATCATACACCATTCTCTCAGTTATATAAAAACGAAGAGAGTAGTTTCCAAATAAACGTTATTATTGCATGCAAGGGACATTTTATGGTAAAAGAGAAGAGGGAAGAGGCACCGTTTTCGACTCCGTTCTAGAGTTTACGTTCAGAAAAATGGATTGTTGGGGCTAGGGTTAATAAAAAAAATTATTTATTTAGGCACTATGCAAAAGTTTATTTATTGAATTACACTTTATTTTTGCATTATCACTCTTCTATCTATATATATGTCGGAGAAGGATCATAATTTACAGCCGAACTTTGTGTTTTGCGCGTAACACGCATAATAGCTCTTTTTTTATTAATGGAGCGAACAAATGATTATAAGTCTCGATAAATAATTAATCGATGTCGCAAGGCACGTCACGCGATCTCAATCTCTCGCTGACTGACTGCTCGTTCTTCCTTTTTGTTTTATCCGTCAATTTTCCAATAATATGAAGTAAGCCAGGCCACTCCGATCATCACGACACGGCCAGACTGATTATCACACGTCCTCATGTGTTGGATTTGATTCTTCTGGAAATAAAGAAATTCTTTTTTTTTTTTAAACCGTTTGGCCAGCCTGATCTCAATCTTATCTGATAATAGTAGTTTTTTTTTTTTTTTTTTTTAAATAAATTTATGAATTTTAATAGGTTAAGCCAGATTTAAAAAACCAAAAGAAATGCATCCGTGGATAAACTGTTGACGACACCCTTTCGTCATGACTATCAATTTTTTTTTTTTTTTTTTTTTTAATCAAGAACTGCAATTTTCTCAAAGGACTTGCATTCTTCACACGAGACTTACATTCCTATCTAAAGACATGTAATCTCCATACAACATTGCCAATTATCAATTGGACTTCACATATTTTACTATATGCCAACACCAAGTTGTCTTTTCATCCATTTTTCCAAAACACAGTTGCCTCATGCAACAGCACCATACCATCAGCCGTTACATTGCACCATCTCCGCTCACCGAAGTGAGTTAGGTTCTTTTTGACTTGCAACTATTAAGCATAATGAATGTATGCTCTAAGATCATGATCAAACCACGAGGGCTATGACAATCATTTCTTACTCAAATACTCTCAGGTATGTTTCAATCAGTGGGTGTGTCAACCAGGATATCACACAAGATCAATAAAAGAAATTTATTTCAATGTTCAATTCCTTTCGTGACATGAGAAATCTGATGGTAAAAACTGATCTGATGGTAAACATAAAGTAGTAGAAAATAGGTGTTTCTTTTCCATGCATGCGTTTGTATGTGTGAGTGTACAGAGCAGGTACATGTTTGGCCAAAAGCCCAGGCTGTTGCAAGGAGAAAAGATATCACCGGGGTAAAATGAAAGTCGGCCGCGAAACGAGTCCGGAGCTTTCCGAGCCTTCCAACGTCTGCAACGCCACTGACAAGGAAACCTTCCCAGGTGTACCCCGCCGATTTTGTTCCGCTTGGAGTATGTTATTCTACATTGAAATCTAAGAGACACCTATTTTTTCTTTTTTGCGGAAACTCATATTTAAGGGGTGAAACACACCCCTAAAGTTGAGGTCTCCTAGGGGAGGTTGTTCAGTTCCATATATATGCAGACAAGGGGGCAAAATCAAACCAATTGCATTCAATGCTTCATAAAAAGTTATGACTACTCGATTTTTTTCAGCCCCGAGGGGGTGAATAAGCCGAAGTTATAGGGGTTGAAAATTAAAAATACGTTATAACAAACAGAATATGCTCGATATGGAAGTGAAAAAAATTGCATAATTAACAGTTTCAAAAGTTAAGAGATACATGTTTTTGCGTTTTTTGAAAAAATGCATCCTTAAGGGTGTACTACCCTTACATCCGAATACCTTTAATTTCTGTAGATACGTATTTTTTTAAGTATCTATCTGCTAGAAAATATTCTTTTGGATATATTAATATATTTTGGATATATTAATGGATGTAAGATTGTTATCAACATAAAAAAAAAATCCCTTGAAAAAAATTGTTTTAATAAAAAAATTGCGATTTCGTCTTCGTTATATATAATAATCGTTACAACATATGATTTAGACATCGCAGATAATGAAAATTCTTTTCAATCACATTGTCACCATATTAATATTTCTAGTTATTGTATCATTGTTTTTATTATATTTTATATGCTGTATTTTGTACAGATGTATTTTTGATTGACAAATGAAATTATTCATTATATTCTTTGCAATAGTGGAAATCGTCAAAAAAGTGTTGGAAACATAATGATTTTTTACATGATGAACACCTAACAACAGCAATAATTTGACATACGGGTACATCACAATGCGCTTTGCAAGTTTTAAAACTAAAATCTACAGGATTTTCAAAATTCTTCGGTCGCCATTCATTATAACCGCTTTTGAACCATGAATACCTAAATAAGTTTACATATCGTGGAGATGATAATTGGTTGTGAACAAGTGACTGAAGCTTAATTATATTATTTCGTAAATGCAAATTTAAATCATAATCCATTAATATGACATTGTCAGAAAAATGTTTCACATAATTTTTCCATATCCTGAAGTCAAAAACATCCAAACGTTGAATCTTTCCCGTTGTACCCTGCAGTATTTTTCTTAATTTTATATTTTTATCCCGAGGTTTCGCTTCGTCAACAGCTCAAGGGCAATGTCCAGTCCAGGAGTCAATTAATAAAATACTGTTTGAACCAACTTGGGGGAAGAAGACATTTTGTAGCCAGGTTTTAAAATGTTCTGAAAGTATGAATTAATTTTTCAATTTGCTTCGTTGCAAGAAATAAACAGTATCTTATGTGTCAATATAAGGAATTCTCTAAAAAAATAATTTTTATTATTGCCTGAAGTGAGTTTTCCAGATTTCGATACTTCTATGTAAACGTTTTCTGGTCTGAATAGTGACGATTCCACTATTGGACCAAATTTACCACTTGGTTCTTTCAAAACCAGGAATAGCGGAGAAAGAAGCCTTCCGTCACCTGCTATAGTGGGCTGAATCGTATAACTATGTGTTGTAGAAGCAATTGATTGTACAAGGCATTCAACTTGTTTCTCTCCTTCAACCGCTAATGTTCTTCCAGAATGCATTTCTAATTGGAAACCACTTTGGTCCGAATTGTAGACGGTCGCTAACCCATATTCTTCTAGATCGTTCTTCACTTCAGAAACAAATTGTTCAGCAAGCTTTTGCAGATTGTCTGCATTTTCAATACTTTTTTGTGATAAATTTACTAATTTTTCTGGAAACAATCCTATGAGCTTTCTTAAATGAGTGTACCCACTTGTCTGACGCCTTAAAACGGACATCTTCATGACCGATTTCTTTTTGTGCTTGCATTGCCCATTTTTTCAAGTCGATGTCATGTACCATAAGACCAGCATCAACGGCAGCTTTAAAATTGGCTAAAGTGTACTCGCAAATTCTAGCTATTTTTTCTTTATAAGTTCCACCTTTATTTAAATATTTAGCCCATTTTTTTAATTGAGTCACTGATTGTACTTTTCTAAATTTTTGTTTAACGCTTGATAGCCTCAAATTTTTAGTTTTGCCACTTCTCCAATAGTTGACTGCCCTCGATTTATACTCGTACGAAACAGATTCATCATCAGTAGTACAAACATCCGGAGGTAGTACCGGATCATTGATTGCCGATCCCCATTCTTCGTCTCCTACTATTTTCATATCCCAATCTTTGTAAGGTTCTTGGAAATATAATGAATCTTCTACGATTGTTTCGACGCCCATGTAATCTTGCATAGCATTCGTTAATATATTTTCAATGCTTTCTTTTAATTGTATTTCATCATTATTTATAGGGCTTTCAGGTATATTTAAGGCTTGAAAATGTGCCAAAACTAATCGTATCACATTAAGCGGATTCACTTTCATTTTTGATAATAAATACACTTGATTTCTTAACTTATGGAACTTTTAACAAGTTTTGATTGCAAACAAAACACAGAGTTATATACGCCTTTGATTGTTAATATTATTTTATCATGAGATAAATTCCTTCTAACTCGCATTTATCGAATTGAAGCAATTTCTGAAGAACGCGACTTATAAGCGTAGCACAGGCCATCATATGTCAAATAAGAGAGGCAGAGGCAGATAACAGTTATATATTTCTTATCAACGTATTTTGAAACTTCTTTCAATGATAGGTGAAGTAGAATATCAACTCGAAGAATTAGATAGCTAATAAGCAGGGCTAACGAACACATACAAAGTAAGGTTCGAAATGATAAAACATATCAGTTCATTTACTGCTACGTGATTGTAACAACAATCATCACGTGTATAACAAACTTCTTTTTCTCTAACAAAACGAAAACGAATTTAGCCTATTTTTTCAACAGTTTTTTGATAATAAAAAATAAAGAAATAAAAATAAAAATAAACCCTCCATAGCAAAATAGTGACACAGATGCAAATTAATAATCTTTTTAAAATTTTGTTTCCGACAATAATTACGGCTAGAATTGTGCACATCGTTTTTTTATAGGACATTTTCAATAATATAAAAAAAACAGTGTAAAAAATGAAAATAACATCAAGAATTCATCCTCTATTCTTTAAGAGTGATTTAATGAAACATCAAAAACTCGGTTGAAACAAAATCGCGAAAAAAGCTACTTTTCGATCTCTCAAGAAAAGAATTTTCATTATCTGCAATGCCTGAATCATATGTTCTATCGATTATTTTCAAGGGATTTTTTTTATGTTGAAAACAATCTTTTTAAACAATTTCACGATATGTTCTATATCCAAAAGAATATTTTCTAGCAGATAGATACTTAAAAAAATACGTATCTACAGAAATTAAAGGTATTCGGATGTGAGGGTAGTACACCCTTAAGGATGCATTTTTTCAAAAAACGCAAAAACATGTATCTCTTAACTTTTGAAACTGTTAATTATGCAATTTTTTTCACTTCCATATCGAGCATATTTTGTTTGTTATAACGTTTTTTTAATTTTCAACCCCTATAACCTCGGCTTATTCATCCCCTCAGGGCTGAAAAAAATCGAGTAGTCATAACTTTTTATGAAGCATTGAATGCAATTGGTTTGATTTTGCCCCCTTGTCTGCATATATATGGAACTGAACAACCTCCCCTAGGAGACCTCAACTTTAGGGGTGTGTTTCACCCCTTAAATATGAGTTTCCGCAAAAAAGAAAAAATAGGTGTCTCTTAGATTTCAATGTAGAATAACATACTCCAAGCGGAACAAAATCGGCGGGGTACACCTGGGAAGGTTTCCTTGTGAGTATGAGAGAGACTATCTGATTTATTCCAAGAATGAGGATTTGGATGCACAATCCTGTTTCATGGCCCAACATCCCCCTTCTGTCATGGATTTCATCCCACTTCTGATGTCGGAGAAGGATCATAATTTACAGCCGAACTTTGTGTTTTGCGCGTAACACGCATAATAGCTCTTTTTTACACGCTTTATATTAGCTTCACTTGTATGTTTGTTTGTTTGTCTGTCAGTTTGTCAGTTTGTCTGTAACTCTCCTTTTTTAACCGTTTGTTTCTTTTTTCTTTTATTTCTTTTAGTCCAATCGATTTGAAATTTGGTACTCGGGGGTTTTCGGGGCCGCTGATTACGATTCCACCCTCAAAATTTCAAAATTCAAAATGGCGGATCCAATATGGCGTACCGAAAATGCAAAAATTCATTCAAACCGCATGATATTTGGTACTCGGGGGTTTTCGGGGTCGCTGATTACGATTCCACCCTCAAAATTTTTAAATTCAAAATGGCGGATCCAATATGGCGGACCAAAAATGCAAAAATTCATTCGAATCGCTTGATATTTGGCACTCGGGGGTTTCCGGGGTCGCTGATTACGATTCCACCCTCAAAATTTTTAAATTCAAAATGGCGGATCCAATATGGCGGACCAAAAATGCAAAAATTCATTTAATCGCTTGATATTTGGCACCCGGGGGTTTCCGGGGTCGCTGATTACGATTCCACCCTCAAAATTCCAAAATTCAAAATGGTGGATGCAATATGGCGGCCAAAAATGCAAAAATTCATTCAAACCGCATGATCTTTGGTACTCGGGGGTTTTCAGGGTCGCTGATTACGATTCCATCCTCAAAATTTTCAAATTCAAAATGGCGGATCTAATATGGCGGACCAAAAATGCAAAAGTTCATTCGAATTGCTTGATATTTAGTACTCAGGGGATTCCGAGGTCGCTGATGAAACACATTCGAGTTCATAACGATGAGTCATACCATATATTGGCCATATATTACATACTGTGATACTTCGTTCGAAAACGTACATACTGTAGATAGCTACAGCTACTATTTATTAAAAATATAGTTTAAAAAAACTAAAAAAAACACGCTTTTAAAGAATGTTGAACTAAAAAGTTAAAAATAAATATAGTTTAAAAAAACTAAAAAAACACGCTTTTAAAAAATATCGAACTAAAAAGTTTAAAATAATTTTAAAAATAAAATTATGACAATAGTACATAAAAAATACTAGTATAATTGAGGGAAAAGCGTGGGGCGCTTGATATACGATAATTATAGCACAAAGCGCCCCACGCTTTTCCCTCAATTATACTAGTATTTTTTATGTACTATTGTCATAATTTTATTTTTAAAATTATTTTAAACTTTTTAGTTCGATATTTTTTAAAAGCGTGTTTTTTTAGTTTTTTTAAACTATATTTTTTATTAATGGAGCGAACAAATGATTATAAGTCTCGATAAATAATTAATCGATGTAGCGAGGCACGTCACGCGATCTCAATCTCTCGCTGACTGACTGCTCGTTCTTCCTTTTTGTTTTATCCGTCAATTTTCCAATAATATGAAGTAAGCCAGGCCACTCCGATCATCACGACATATATAAAAGTAACTTTAACCAAAAGTTGAAACTGACCCCGATCTTTATAACATCACGACAAATATATTAAATAATCATCGAATATGAATTTATCATACACCATTCTCTTAGTTATAAAAAATAAAAACGGAGAATGGTTTTTAAATAAACCTTATTATTGCATTCGAGAAACATTTTATGGTAAAAGAGAAAAGGTATCGTTTTCGACTCCGTTGTAGAGTTAGATGTGGAAAATAAAAATTACAGGCTTAAAAATAATAAAAAATACATATTTGTTCAAGCACTGTTCGAAAGATGATTGAAATGAATTGCGCTTTATTATTTTCGCACTATCACTTTCTTATTATAATAAAAGTCACTGTAACCAAAATTCGATCGAAACTAACCGCGATCTTTATAACCTCATGACTGTTCAAAAATACAGTACGGTTGTCGGTTAGCTGTCATATCCAACGATCGTTTGAATATTACCAGAGTTTTACCAATATCACTTGTATCACTAGACAGCGACTGTGAAAAAGACAGTTACGCATCAAAATGTGTGCAATAAAATGCTCAATTTTTCGGTACAACGAAAAAAAAAACATTAATATTTTTTATACTATTTAAGCTACGAAGTTCTAATTAGTGGCGATCGAAAGAGAAAAAACAAATAAAAAATATGTGAACTTAAATGAACCTCCAAAATGCTTTAATTTAGTTTATATTAAAGAAACAATTTTCGAGAACAAGTAGAATCACGGTCCTTCTGGTAAAAGTGTCTTGTGTGACTCGCTTCGTAAATGTACTTGTCTCGAGTCGCTACCGCGACTCTTAATGAGTTAATGTTTAACCACCAATATTTGTTAAAATTAAGTCTGTGAAAATCGATTCGATCGCGTACGGGGATAGCCGTAGAGCCCATAAATTTATTAGGATTAATATTACAGTCATTATGTTGTATCGAGATCCGTTTGTCCGCTTTGTTACGTCTCCAATGGTAGAGAGTGGGGGTGTTGTCTGCATTTTGTAGCAGGCCTCTGTCGTCACAAAATAAAAACGCTTGTGGTGTTGTGTATCCAGTTTGAAGCGATCTTGCGGAAATTCGTGCGTCTTGATTAGCAAGATTTCTAATTATGTTATTATTAATGCTTGGCAGCTTACTAAAGTAGTCTCTCGTGAGCCGAAGTACGAAAAAATCGATTCGAGGAATATTCGCTTGATCGTAAATATATTTATTGCTGACAAAATGACGATATTCAGTATGTACAGATCGATACATATTAAGACAAATTCTTAGACATTTTCTTTCGAAAATTCTAACTTGTTCCATCATCGAATTGTTTGTATTCCACCAGATGGGTGCTGCGTAAGTTAAAATAGGTCTAATTAATAACAAATATAGAATAATTTTAGTACGGCTCGTTAAGTGTTTGTTGTAAAAAATCGCGCAATTTGCTTGGAGTGCTTTTCTAGTTTTCGTCAGTTGGTTGTTAAGATGGAGATTTCCACGTAATAGGTAATCTAATTGGACGCCCAAGTATTTGACTGACTTGCGGTGAGGGATAGGCTGTTTTACAATCGTGCCAGGGTTCGTTATTTCAATTTGAAACCTTGCGCTTCCGGCTTTGGCTTTCGCTGACAGAAAATGTACTGGTTTTTTAAGCAAAATGGTTTCGCATTTACTAGGGTTGATTCGTAGATTCCATGAACAATAATATTGATTTACTTTCTCTGTAATTTTTTCTAGTTCGGAACGGACGGTTAAAGCGCGATTGCTTTTTGTGTATATTATGACATCATCAGCGAAGGCAAGTGCGAACGAGTCAGTGTCATTGTTGATACCAAATAGCCTTAGTAGATCACATGTGAAGATGTTGAATAAGAGCGGCTCGCCACTAGGCTACTCGCCCGGTTGTGTTACGGCGTAAACTTTATGGTACGTAAGAGGGCTTCCAATTTTGACCGACGATTTCTCGAAAACGAAGCTGAGTTGGCACCTACGATTTTGAGGTTTGGTTGGTACCCACCCACACTATAAGCACGCGAAGTGGGAGCCCGTAACGCGATGCACTTCCCGCGATGTCCCCTCGTGAGAATTTGGAAAATTCTTCCTCTTCCTCATCATCGCTTAAAATTAGTTCGGCTTCGACAGCGTTCGCACAACTCATACCGTTAGATTTTTTGCACAGAATCGTGCATTTCAGTCCTAATTTCCGACACGTACAGTAGGATGTGCAGTCACTCTTATCGCACGAGCATGATATAATTTCCAAGTTGGGCGGAATAGGATCCTTCCTACACGTTATCGGCTCTAACATGTTTCTACTTTTTTTCCACCCCCACTGCCTCGGGTTCTTTGAACATTCACCTTGCCATTGACAAACTTGTAAAAACGTGCGAAGCGAATGTTCAGTACAAGCCTCAGCAGTTGGGGGAAGAGAACTTAAAGTAAAGGTGCTCTTGAGGCTCGATTTTATGAAACACAAGTATCGGAATTCGTCATAACCCATATTATCTCCATTACGCGCACCATACATGGCCATTACTATATTTTGTCCAGCTGCTTGGATAGAGCTTTTCAAAGATGTCGGATCATTAAAAAGCTCAGCTTCTTTCTGAAGGCTCTTACGGTCACTCTTCAAAAGTTTTATTAATTTCGCTTTTCCCTGCTTGTACAGCGAAGATGTTGTATCGCAGCCTGTGAAAGCGTGAATAAATCCGATGAGATGTTGAATGCCAGGATATTGAAAGCTACTCGTGGAATACAATTTTTCTTCGACACTTTGACGGCTAGGTTTGAGCAAATAAATATTTTTCTTGGCCTGCGCAACCTGAGATAATATTACGAGTAAATCAACGTCTTCGCCTACAACATACACCGACTCATAACTATCGCTGACGGAGATTGCTGTCTTTATTATCAAGCAGTCAGCATCCTCAACTGCTTGTTCCACACTGCTTGTTCCACAAATTGCTTGTTCCACAAATTGAAAATGACCATTAATTTCTTCGAAATTATATTTTAAGTGCATTACTAACTTATTGTAATGAATGAAACAGTGTCGGAGAAAAGATTTATTTATGATACCCTTTCCCATTCATAGTAAAATGATTTTAAAGCACGGTTATATGTAAAATTTGTAAAAACGATGGTCATGGGTCTGCTATGTGGTGAACATAATTTTTAAGGATACCATCGTGTTCGCGAGAAAAAATCACGTAAAATTTAAAAAAAAATGTTCTACGACCATTTTTAAGTAAGTTATCAAATTTGTTAACTAAGCCGCTCGCGCAAGGCTGCGGAGCGAGAGGGGATACTCCCAACACGCCGCCCGGCCGAGCGACCGACGCCGCGCGCTCAGCCGCGCGCCGTCGATCGGAATACGTTGATAACTGTGATGGCATAATTCCTCCTAAAGGTCCGTATTTTATTGAATCCCGTAGCCGGAAGCGTAGGGAAGGCTAACGAATTTGAATTTTGCAAAAATCTTAATTACAACAATAGAAAATTGAAAAAACGTAAAAATATCCATATCTCGGGCTGTGATCAAGATATTGCAACTTATTTTTTTAAATTGTTCGTTTTTAAAAAACGCATTAGATGGTCCAAGAATTTTCCGGATATCTTTGTAACTTTGGTCAGAATTGCACATTTGTTTATAAGCGAAAATCGAAAATCGTCAAAAAACAGTATTTATTTTCAACGAAAACAATTTTTTTTTTCCATATCGCTTGTGCACGATGACACAAAGCTCCTCGATTTTTTTCTACGCTGTGGGCCTTCATCGGGAAATTCTATTGAATGCCAAAGTTTTTTCGATGATCGCAGATTGTTGCTAAACTATATCTCGCAGATCGATAAATCTTGCACGATTCCCCTGGGGTTCGGCTCCCTTACACCATGTATGAACTTCAAACCGATATGTTGATAAACAATCGATTGCGGTTGCAAAAATGAAATTGACAATTTTGTTTCATTTGCAATTAACCGCTTAATTAACAATGCTAGCTCATTTTTGTATAGGACCTTTTTTATAGAGGACGTTATGATGAACAACTTTTAATTGAAACTTTTTTCGATAGACGCGTTCCAAAAAAAAAACTCAAAAAAATCGATTTTTTAATTTTCAATAATTTTTTATTGCTAAAATGCAACTCGGATCTTTACGAAAACTCAGGGTTATATTTCTATAGGTCCAAACAACCTATAAAAAAATTGGCCAGAAGCTGGGTCTCTTGAATAGAACTTCGTAAAATATGGCCTAAGGTGACTGGATTAATAGGCTCTCTTCGACTATAGGGGGTGCATTTTTTTCATTGAAACGTTAGCCACAACTGAAATGCTGAATTCGATCGGATTCATTTTGAAAAACCGAATGAGACGTTTCAGTATACTGCAGAGGCTCCGAGATCTCTATCTCAGAAGCATATTCCGGAAGAGGCGGACACATCAAACTGTGAAAGATCATTAAAAATGATGTCCCGCAAAATTTGGCCGAACTCGAGCAGTTGGTTTCTAAGATATCGCCGAAAAACGATTTTCGCTTTAAGGGCTAAAACCACTGTAACGGCCTCAAAAAATGCCGTTTTCGACAATTTTTTTTGGGTGGAAGGAAAGATAATAGAATAATAATATTTGGAGGGAGTTATTAATCATATATTTAACTGTACAACAAAAAATTATGATTGAAAAATATTAAAGAATGGCAACACCAGAGCCATTCCCGCGAGGCTTGTTGAATTCGAGGCGTTCTGCGGCATGCAGTGTAACTGGTGCAATTGTTGATCTGGAATAAAAAAAAAAAACATTTAATCTAGACACGCATAGCTAGTGAAGTACGTAGGTGATTTTGAAAATATTTATTTTTGTATTATTGGCGAGTGTTTGAATGAAGAGGTTCAATTTTCGACAGAAAAAGGGGGTAATTATTTGTTGATAAAAAATGTTTAAATGAACTTATCGAAAATTCCGTACGTATTTCACTTCAAAATGTTATTTTTAAGATATTGTCAAAAATTCAAATGAAAAGAATGAAAACTGTTGGAGTTATGCTGCGTGCCGTTTTGAAAAATCGTGTTTTGAGAAAAACGCGTTTACAGTTTTGAAATGTGGTAATGAAACGACCGATGCGCTCGGGGGAGAGCCCGAAATTTCAATGAAAATTTTTTTTTTAAGGTATAAACCTTTTTGCCTCATATTCAAGAGGATTCAAAGTATATTTTAAGCCAATAAAAAAAAATCGATTTTTCGAAAATTCTACAGTGGTTTTACCCGTTAAGAAAATCCTACCTACTCGACCTAGAATAGTCGTATAGAAAATTGCGAGGGTATTTTTTTCACATCAAGGATGCATCGCTAACGGTGCCTTTTTTCGAAACGTCTACCTAGTTTTCGACCACCTTCCGATCCTGTTTTCCACGTTTTCACGGACTCTGATGTCAATCGGCAAATTCGCATCCGATCGAAACGAGACCGGACTCATTGGAAAGCTGATCAAATTTGCCACAAATGTTAGTTTTACTATTTTTTAATCAGTCCATTTGTGCCCGGGATCAACATAAAGTGTTTCGTTTCAAATTAAGGCGGCTGTACATGAAATTTTCGAGGCATTGAACGAACAGGTTCTGAAATACCGCTCCCAGAAAAATTCCAGGCGAGGAATTGAAAAAAAAGAAAACATCCGGAAAAAATTCGAAGACATTCTAGAAAAGCCAAAAATTCATGTCATATGCCGAAAAAAACCGTCTGATTACTGGTTGAATCTCTATTTTTTTTTCTTTTTTAACAATTGATAATCATTTAACCGTAATTTAATTATTGCATATCAATGTTCACAATGTCACAAAGATGGCTGAATTTGTCCAGATTTTTTGCGAATGGCTAAGTACTGAATTTTTATCGAATACAATTATTGGTATGAAAAGGAAACGTTCTGAAAAAAATAAATTATTCTTTTAGAAGCTCTCATATTATAAAATAAACAATTATGCTCACAAGATTGGAATGACGTAGTTCTCATACTTTTTTCATTATACATACACATTTTTTGCGCATCAAGAACATGTCTTTGGAAAATGCAAAGTTCAAATACCCAGAGTCTCGTGTCTTTTATTGACTCATACGCACAATTTTTACTCACGCAACACTTACGAGGTTGTATATCGTGCACTATTTATCATACATGAAATGACTCATAATTGCGATTCCGGGATGCAATAAAATCGCCTTATATTTGTAATTTTAGAATTATCTGTTACCGGAAGTTGCGATACCCTTCTGTCGTAATTAGCATTTAATTATAAAGATTTGAGGTAATCATTCACGCCCTTCGATATTTCGATAGCAATATTTCGCCTATATGAAACTTTTGTTAAAAAGATGAATTATTACAAGAAAAAATACCATTCAAACCTTTTTACTTATAATTAATAATTTATTTCCATCGTCAATTATTTTTATAGTGGAATAGTAAACAATTAATTTTAGAATTTTCTATCATTTTTCACATAAATTTTTCATGTTTTGTTTTCAAAAAAATATTTTTATTATAGTTTATTATTGTTCATTCGAGTAGATAATTTTTATTATTATTGTTTCGTTAGTTGGATATGATAGAGAGAGCTGGTTATCCAGCAGAAGCCCATATGGTCACTACGGCTGATGGATACATCCTAGAAATCCATCGAATACGTGGAGAAATTGGATCCACTCCGGTTTTTCTTCAGCATGGACTTTTAAGCAGTTCTGCAGATTGGGTTACAACTGGAAAATCAAAAGCTCTTGGTATTCAACGATTTTCATCTATTCATTTATTCATCAATTTACTGTTATTACTATTACTATAGTTATTGTTTCTTAACAGCTTATCTTCTAGCTGACCGGGGTTACGATGTGTGGCTCGGTAATTCTCGAGGGAATACATATTCCCGTGCTCATAAAACCCTTTCGACGACAGATTCGAAATTCTGGGACTTCAGGTGATATTTTTCATGTGTTTCATGCGCTTGAAACATGAAATAACATAATTGAAAATGGAGAAAAACTCGTGCAGCATGTTTTAAAATAATTTATTATAACATTTTCTTGGTAACTATTTAATATGTATTAAAATCAGATTTATTCTTTTTCTGTACTATAAAAATGTTCAAAATCAACCTTAATTTCAAAAATGCGCCAGAAAACGAAAAAAGAAGAAAATGCATAAACCCAGCGCCATGTTAAAGCGGATTCGATGATTCGAATACACATTGAAAGAGTACTGGCTGGAGTCTCAACTCCGAACAGAAAAAAATGACAACTATTTTTATAAAGTGTCTAAAATGCCAAAAAATGTTTGATCTTTATTTTTTTTAGCGGCTTTTTTAATGTATTTTGATTCAAAAAATTGTGTGAGAAAACCTAAAAAGACAGTTATACGTAATTTCTCTACTATCTCAGTGATCGGTTACGAAATCAAATTTTTTATAGAATGCTTTGAAAATCTCATCGAAAGATAAAGAAAATTGTTCATTCGTTTATTACGATATCAGAAGTTGAAAGAAAATTACAACACTTCGAAGTTTATCCCGCCCCCCCTTCCCCTTCGGAGTCAATTTTCGAAAACTAAATCACGGCTGATTTTTATTTTATTTAATGATGAATTTATTACATAATTGGCAACCGATAGCGATGGGTGCGCGGTCGGTGTGTGGCTCCGGCGATCTTCCAAGTTAAGCAGCTTCGAAAAGGCCAATATTTGGTTGGGTAACCGCTTAGTCATGCACCGGCTCGTACATCAATCGCTGAGCGGGAGGCAGTTTTTCTGATTTTCTGATGGTGCTAACCAACTGGAACTCACTAAAAATATAGCCGCCTGCATCGGCCGAGTTCTCTACAGTTTCCTTTGGCACTCGTGTAAATGCGATGCAGTAGTGCATTAGAAAAGAGTGGCTGTGGGCAACAGTCTTGGGGGGTCTCACGAGAAAAAGGAAATTAGTGAATTGGGGTCAATGAGATGGGATGGAGTCGTAAAAATCCACGAGAGTATACGCAGGAACAATAAAAAATAAAAAATAAAAATTTTAAATACATAATTGGCAAATTTACAGTTGGGACGAAATGGGACTGTACGATCTACCAGCAGTTATAGAATATATAACGAATTACAAAAACGATAGTCTCGTTTACGTAGGACACTCGATGGGTACAACAATGTTTTACGTTATGGCATCGAAGAGGTCTGATATTGCTGATCGAATCAGAGTCATGATTGCACTGGCTCCGGTTGCTTATTTGAGCCACCTTAAAAGTCCAGTGAAAATCGTTGCTCCGTTTATTAATAACTTAGAGGTCATTTTCCCTTCCTTAATTTATTTGTCAACACAGCATTAACCATTTAATTTTGTTGTAATATTTTTTTAGTTAATAGCACATTTTCTTGGTGCTGATGAATTTCTACCACAAAATATACTGCTGAAATTTCTTGCCAAATATGGCTGCGAAATAGATACGTTGGAGAAAAAAATATGCGCGAATTCCATGTTCGTCATTTGTGGATTCGACAAGGCTCAATTTAACGAGGTAAGTAGTTATTTTTCGTTTTCTATTTATAAAATAAAATACTACATAATATGTATCTGGAATGTTTCTTTAAGGGATCCCGGTAGTCTAGAGCTCGAAAATTGTAGGTATATTGCGGAATTTTTGTTTATCATAAAAATAAAGAAAAACGATACTTCAATTTTTCAGGCTTATTATAACATCAATTGTGAATAAAAAAAAAAATTATTTTGAAATAAAAAAAAAAAATTATTATAGTAGAAATGCCGCTGAAGTTGACACTCTCGAAAAATTGGACCTGGACGATGTTAGTCATTTTGGATCTATTATTTATCTGAAAAATAAAAACCAGAAAAATTGTCAATCAGTATGAGTGCAGTTATGGACGGGACTAAAAAAAAAAAAATTGAAAATTGACAAAATGGCGCGCTTTTGAAAGTGAAGTTCTAAAAATCGGGTTTTTTTTACCAGTTATTTAATTTAAAAAATAGGCAATTATTGGAATAAAAACATGATTCTAGTCCCGTCGATAGCTATTCATGTTGTGAATAACATATCCAAATTTCAGGTCATTCGGTTGAATAGTTTCTTTTTTTTCTATAACATCATGCCAAAAAAAGTAGTTTTGAGATAAATGAGTTTAAAGTTTTAGGTACAGATATTTTCAAAGATTGAACAAATTTTAAATACTTACAGTTAATCAGCGATTCCAGCACCATACAAAATCCCTTCTGAATGCTCGTACTCCTCGGCTATTTCACTCCTTTGATTTTTTCGAGCTGTTCGAGCTTGTTTCGAATTTTCTGTGCTTCGACGGTTGGCGGTATATATTTGCCGCGCGTCACGGTCTCGCGCGAGTTGCTCTGCTTGTGGCCCGATGGTGATGCCCATGGTTTCCATAATTTTCAACAAAGCTGCAAATCCTTCATTGAACGTACAGGCAGCAATATAAGAGGCGATATCAATGATTTTTTTTGCCAACAAACTGATGTTTTGGCGCTAGTTGCCACACACAAGAGTTGAAACTTTCATTATTGTTCTGCGTATTACTACCAATACACCTTTCCAATAAATTATCTGCTGTTAATTCTTCATACATAGGTTTTAATATTTCTTGTGCGTCATCGTCCAGAGCAGGTGGATGCTCATAGGTATCTAAAGTACCTGCAGCCTCACTTTGACGCCACTTGCACCAAGATTCGGGACCTGGAGGACAGTACGAGTGTTGCGGATTGTCATCTTTTAAAATTTTATGATAATATGCTGCCCATATTTCACTTTTCATCCCTTCAATAGAATCTGAATGTCGTCTAATCGCTAGACCGTAATAAGTTGACAGCTCTTGTAATAATTTATTCGTCATTTGTTTACGCTTCGGTGTTTTATTTTTTGATGTTTTAATTTTCCGCCCTTTTAATGTTTTATTTTCCTCTTGGCCGGGGAGAAGGGCCAGGACAGCTGCCTCGCTCCGAACAATACATCTATTGACGGAGCGAGCGGACCGCTCTCTACCTGCTAAACCGGCTGTAGAAGCAAGAATATTGTGAATATCCTTACGAAAATTTCACAGTATATTCTCGAAATACTATACTATCGAAATATATTTAAAAAAAAAATTGATTTTTTGAAAATTCTAGACCACCGGGACCCCTTAATATGGCATAAGGTAACAAAGATTTTTTTTTTATGTTTAGAATTTGATAAATTTATTTTAGAAGATAAATAAAAAGAATACTATAAAATTGACAAGAATAAATCAAAATGGTAATGACCGTTTATCGGAGGCAAAAAAATATATTATATATGTTTAAAAAATCTTATTTATTGACAGACGTTGATGCCAGTGATCTTGAGCCATTCACCTGCTGGAACATCCACAAAAACTCTCGTTCATTATGGACAGGAAATAAATTCAGGTCGTTTTCAAGCTTACGATTATGGAGCTTCGAAAAATCGTCAATATTATAATAATACTTCGCCACCCGATTACGATATCTCGAAAATAAAAGTGCCCGTTGCGTTATTCGTCGCTGACAACGATTGGCTCGCATCTTCCATCGTAAGACAATCAACGAATTTTATTAGTTGGAAAAAAATTAACTGAATAAAAAAAATCGAACCATACAAAAGAAAAGAGTTATAAAACGTGTATTTTCATTTTTCCAGGACGTCGAATCTCTGTGGAAACAATTACCAAATAAAATTGGAAAATACAGGGTGCAGTTTCCAAAATTCAATCACGTTGATTTTCTTTGGGCCGTCGACGCACCAAAATTAGTTTATGAAAAATTGTTTACCGTCGTCGAACAATATCGAAATATCAACATCAAAAAAATTCCTCATGCATAGTTCAAAATAAGCACGCTCTAAAGTAACTGCTGTTCATTGCTGCCTGGACTGACATTCTACCGTATTTTTTCTCATGTGTACATCAACTGTCATTAAAACATAGTCGTAATTGACGTATTATTTGAGTATATAAGAGAGCGGCAGAGCTCGCGCTGGCTTTTTTTTTTAATACTCGCGTCAAGCCGCTTATAATATTACAAAAACGTTTAATGTCAAAATAAAGTTTGGAAGCGATGTGTCTAAATGACAGCCGTTTTCGTACTATTTTGAATATTAATTTCGATTTATTTTATAACCCGTTATTAAAAATATTATTTAAATGAAAGGACAAAAAGGGGGTGACGATTAAAATTATTATGAAAAAAATATATCATGCAGAATAAATTCCTGGTAATGGTCCACCGACACCTTTATATACGCAATAACTTTGGTGCATACAATACATTCTCACAGCAAAAATGCTATCGTCAGCAGCCCTACATGATTACATAATGAGTGTAACATATTAGAATTTAAAAAGAACTCATAATTTGGGATTTATAAAAGAATACATTAGATATTTATTAAAGATGTAATTTTAATAGTATCTAGTATTGTTTATTTCCATGGCATACTCTTGCGGAATTTTACACAGTTCGCCCCTACTTTTACATTTCCCTTCTTACATGCTAAATATTAATAAAAATTCTAACTTTTTTTAAATATTTTCCTATTCACTCGTGCTCTC
This sequence comes from Rhimphoctona megacephalus, assembly GCA_963989365.1. Lineage (NCBI taxonomy): Eukaryota > Metazoa > Arthropoda > Insecta > Hymenoptera > Ichneumonidae > Rhimphoctona > Rhimphoctona megacephalus. The sequence continues at coordinate 18,950,586 of OZ022415.1, forward strand.
TATCAAGGGGAGTGCCAGATTTGGGAAATGCAGTTTGGGATAGAGCGACGCTTGGTTGCAGTACTACCCCATGGTGTTGCTATGGCACAGCCATAAGGCCACCCATTTGCGAGAAAAATGCTCGAGAAATCACGGTCACAATTTATATATTAGAATGTGTTGAGCTTCATCCAAGCGGCCTGGTGGCCGGGGCGGTAGCAGGCCAGCGTAATAACCCGGAGATGAGGTTCCGTGTTCAAACCTCTGCTCGTGATTAAAAAATTTATTTTCTTTATTTCACTTTTTTTTATTGAGAAATTACTTATACAACGAAGTTGAACAATTTTTTTTTTTTTTTTTTTTTTTTTAATTAAACTGTTTTACTTCATCATATTGAAATTTTCCTATCAAATTAACCCCTTCAAATTTTCGTTTGTATTGTATGTTCAACCATAGAAAAATACTTTGAAAAAGTAAAAAAAGAACGCCAAATATTAAAAAATCGCGACCTTAGTTATAAAATTACTGCTCTACATTCTTGTTATTACGTTCAAATAAAAACTATATTTCGATTCACAACATTCATTTCTTTTCTGTTGTATACAGAAAGATACTTTTCTGCGAAAAAAGCTACTCAATAATATTTGTGCCTTATTAAAAAAAAAAAAAAAAAAATGATATCATTTTAACATAGCCAAGAACAGTGAATGGATTTAGAAGCTCCTCAAGAAATCATGTACACCCTGAACAGTGCCTGCTAAAGGGTTGTGTCGCCTCAAGAGCTTCCGAAGAAAATCCTACTAATATCAAGAAAATACTATTATGATATTATGCTAGGTAAGGGCGATGAACGTACAGCACAACTCCACAGGAAATTATACAAACAGAAATAACATAAAAAAGTGCACGTACGCGTACAAGTGCACAGGTACGTACCGCACATATTCACTGCAAAAACTACACAAAACCTTGGCGTGCATGGTTTTAAAAATAAGCTCCGGAAGACAAGGTTGAACGGATCTACTATCCAGATCAATGATCAACTCGTTCTTTTATCGATCATGAAAGAAAAAGCCTCGGGATTGATTCATGAATCGAATAGAAAAGTCTGTTTTAAGGACGACATGAACGGCATAATTAAATGAGATCAATGGATCCGATGGATGAATCAGATGGAAGGCATGGATAACAAGACGAGTTGGATGAGTAAACGAGATGGATGATGACAGACATGGATAGATGGATGGGATGGATGGCATAAATTGATAGTCAAATTGAATGAATGAATCAATGGATGGCATTAGAAGAGAGATGGATTGGATACATAAATGAGATGAATGATAGGATGAATGAATAGATGGATGGGATGGATAGTATGAATTCATAGTCGAATAGAATGGATGCCATACAGGGATCGGATGCATGAATTAATTACTAGGATGGACGGGCAGGCAAAACAATGGTTAGAGAGGATGGAGGGTTGGGACGGATAAACGAATGCACAGGCGGACGAATGGATGGGATAAGTGAAAGGATAGGTTGGTCAGACGAATGAACGAATGGATGGGTGAACAAATAAGGGATGGGATGGAAAGATAATATGAATAAATTAAATAAGTGGGTATTCAATTTTTGTACGGGTACAAACATGAAGAGTTCCTTTGTCGAGCTTATTTTTAAAAACCATGCACGTCAAGTTTTTGTGTAGTCTTTGCAGTGAATATATGCGGTACGTACCTCTGCACTTGTACGCGTACGTGCGCTTTTTTATGTCATTTCTGTTTGTATAATTTTCTGTGGAGTTATGTTGTACGTTCATCGTCCTTACCTAGCATAATATCATAATAGTAATTTCTTGATATTAGTAGGATTTTCTTCGGAAGCTTTTGAGGCGACACAATCCTTTAACAGGCACTGTTCAGGGTGTACATGATTTCTTGAGGAGCTTCTGAATCCATTCGCTGTTCTTGGCTGCCCTGAAGGATCATAGCGACCGAAAAAAAGACCGAATAGGGTTTTGGTCTTTTTAGACGTCTAATTTGCCGAAAAAAAGACTCAATTAAGTCTTTTTTGTAATTTTGTCTAAGTTTTTTTTTTTTAATGAGCCGACAAAAATTTGACTCTGTCAAGTGAACACCCCGATTTAACCGACTAATTTTGAAACGACCCAATTAGGTCTTTTTTCGGCAAATTAGACGCCTAAAAAGACCGAGCATTTCGGTCGCTATGATCCGCCAGGGTGTGTTAAAATGACCTTTTTTTTAATTAGGCACAAATATTATTGAGTAGCTTTTTTTCGCAGAAAAGTAACTTTTTGTATACAACAGAAAAGAAATGAATGTTGTAAATCGAAATATAGTTTTTATTTGAACGTAATAACAAAAATGTAGAGCAATAATTGTATAACTAAGGTCACGATTGTTTAATACTTGGCGTTCTTTTTTTTACTTTTTCAAAGTAATTTTCTATGAATTTCGCTTCTTTTTGGAACACATACTATTTACCGGTAGAGTGGAGATTCGCCGAAGAAACAACTTCAGGCCATACGAAAGTGACTAGGCCTCAAGAAACCAGCCTAACGTGAGAGAATGCTTATAGATACGGAGCAAAGATGTCGCAACGGTTACTTTCGTCGATAATTCGCCACCTCCATAAATTTAGCCGAACAACTTGAGCTTTTCCATTTTTTTATTAATCATATCTTTCGGTGCTCGTTTAGTGGTTATCAGTACCGCAATTAAAATGTTTAGTAGTCACTAGTTATTTTATAATTAAATAAATAAAATCTGGGTGCAAGTTGGCCAAACATTTTTTATAGTTTCATGCAATCGATTAGATCAAATGCTAAATCGATGTAGAATCATTCAGTAGTCAAGAATAATCAAATTGTATCGTTAAGCAGTCAATAGATTATTAAATAACTTGAAAAAATTATTTCCGACCTGTCGGCTACATCTGGCCGGTCAAAATGGTTATTATGCACCAATTGTATTCTAATAAGTCCTGGGGAATTAATTTAGAGTACTCACTGTGTTTTAACAGTAAGATATAAAATTATCTTTATTTAATTTACAAATAATAATTCAAAGAGAAATACATAGTTATATTTGCCTTGCTTGAACACGCGTCTGTTCTCTCTCGTGGTTCAGAGTACTCTCCCAATATCGACCACGATAAGATATAAATTCTGTTACCTCTTGGCCTTTTCCCCCGCTACCATTCACCTGTGGCCTGACTGTTCGCTTATTGGTCGACGAATGAAAAGGTGCGCGCGCTTTGATAAAGGCGGATCTACATCACTCCCCTCCAAGCAACATCGCTGAGTTGCGAAAAACCATTTTTATTATTTTTTATTTTTTTAATTTCCTTGGCCCCGAGTAAGTTCGAGGTGGTTTGTCGGAACGTGGCATAAGCGTGATTGGAGCAGGCGGGAAAAAAGTTACTTTCTTTTTCTTGCCTTCGGGCTTCCCTGTGGAAGGAGTGAACACACCGTACTGAAGTGTTCCCAAAAATTGGTAGAAAATGAGAGGCGCTGCGATCGCAAAGTACAAGGTCAGTTTCACGTCGCTGAGGATTATTATTACTATATGCATTAGTACTTTCGGTCACGAGCGCTGCAGTGGCAAAACCAGAAACTATAGCATCAACGTGTTTTGGGCACGCTGGAACTACAAATTGGCCTATGCTGTGTTCACTCCTTCTCTCTAGTCTCCCTGATTGCGACGATAGTTTCAAAATACGATTTCACGCACTTGTGTGCATGCGATTCGTGTACATGGACGTGCGTTCGGCAGTTTTTTTTGGCAGGATTCTTTTCCGACGACAAATAGTTCAAGACGTTGTTAGAAAATCATTGAGTGATCGTTAGTAAATTTGATCGCTTGGAATTAACGGCGGGGCATGAAAACAGAGGTAATATATAAACAATAAGTCAAACAAACATATTTATAGTTGACGCGAGGAACATTTAAAAATGGGGGAATAACGAAGAGACGTTTGAACCAACCCCCGTGAAATGCCGACAAACGCTTCCGAGTCCGTGGCTGTGAGGGGGAGAGAAAGTTTTGCTTTTGCAGGTTGCAGGTTTACTCTTGGCGATTTTTTCTTCAGTATTTAGCGTTCTACAACGTGTTGAGGTGCGGTGACAGTTTTTTTATTATACAAATCGTATCTCGTATAGATACAACACGTTTACACTTGTATAATATATGTATTTGTGTGCGTGTGACTCGTAAACGTTCTGCCTGTATTGTACACATACACACACAGTTCTTGTATTATACCGCGCCAACGGCACGAAAAAAAGCAATAAAAAAAAGAGAAGAAAACCGAACAAAAACGCAGAGAGGGAAACCGTTACAACAATAACGCGGTGTACAAGCGCGCTCGGGATATAGAAAATTAGTTAAAACTATACTTTGCGTTGTCGTGCATTCAGGACGCGTCCTCTCGATCATCTTCCTTTAGAGATACGAAGTGATATTTCAATAAGAACGTGCGTTTTGGAACGAATGCTGAGAATCTCGTGAACCCGAACACTTCCCGCAATCACTTTTCCCGTCCATGCTTGCCGAAATCTGTGTTCGTTATCACGCGAGTCGCTTCTAAAGAATTTTTTTTTTATTTTTTTTTTTCTAGCGCAAATTAGTGGTAACCGAGGCGGAATTCGAATATCGAGCGAAAAGTTATCATGGTAAGTTTGAACTGTCATAGGGCTAGTTGTTCCACCTTCTGGTAAATTTTACCTGACGGTTGTAGCATTGAGGGCTGCTTGTTCCACCTTCTGGTAAATTTTACCTGACGGTTATCAGATAAAATTTACCTGGAGGTGGAACAACCGGCCCTCAGGAGCAGACCTTTAACTATCAGATAAAATTTACCTGAAGGTGGAACAGCCGGCCCATATAATCGGAACTACGCGTTACATTTGTATTGATATATGCACATTCGCATACATTACCAGCCAAATTTGATTTTAGGAAAAACCAGTTTTTCCTATCAAATTTTTAGCCGACACTAGTTTAGCCCAGAAAAAACTGGTTCGTCCTGAAATCGGGTTTGGTTGTAACCTACACGCGCACACAATATATGTATACAAATACAAATGGCGACATTCGACATTGAGACTGTTTTTCGTACTTGGACAATGTTTTTGTTTATTTTCAATTGATTTGTTTTATTCTTTATTTTCCACGCAGAGTTAAGAGCTCAGAAACAACGAGAACTGTCCTGTGCTTCCTGTGGCAACGTTCTCAGTTATAAGTCGCAAGAAATCTTTTCGCATCCGATATTTGATATTTTGCAGTGTAGGGTGAGAATTAAGATTTATTATTTGTAATCACAAAGCAGCTTCGTCATTATATTATTCATGAAAACAAATAGCGTTGCATTAATTTGTGAAATAATTGAAATTTTATGAATATTACAATTTTTTATTATCTGGGAAAACGCATTAATTTACTTGTCTTTATTTTGTTTCCCAATTTTCACAGAAATGTAACGAACGTACAAGAGACAACTGTGAATTGAAAGATCCTATAGCCTGCCAAATTTGTGCAGCCGCGTCAAAGAGCTCATACAAATGCAACAAAAAAAATTGTACTTACAAATTTTGTCAGGTAAATATATATATTATTCTCTCCTTAATTAAAATTTTGTCTTTTATGGTTTTCATGTTGAAAGATGATTCCTGTATGAAATGCAATTTCTTTCAGGCTTGCATCAAAAGGAACGTTCCCAGATCAATAGCAGAAGTGGAATCAAAGAAATGGGCATGCTTCGCTTGTAACTCAAAGCCTCTGTGGAAGTTACGCGGTGTTTGTGCCGAAGTGATGAATTTCACCTCCAAGTACGTTACAATTTATTCAGTTTTTTTTCTCTCTTTTATATTGCCCCATTTTTTGTCATGGTACTGAAGTTTCCATTGTTCAGTTGCAACAAGTTTCTATTTACTTTGTGTGTTTTTTTGTTTCAAATATTTTGGATTACCCCATTTGTCAAATCGATTTTATGGATACTTAATGAAGAGACAAAAAAAATCAATATTTTTGAATCTCACATACTGGAAAAAAAATGTGAGGCATTGGGGAAACAAATTAAAATAGTATTGGGCAAAAAAAAGACCAATAGTCGACAAAATGAAATAATACGAAAAATATAATGATAAAAAAAGTGTAGTCATTAAAAAAAATAAAACATTGAAAAATATTATTTTTGTTGTATCAAAACGATTTAAACTTCAGAATAATTTTGAAAAATAATTTTTACTCGCACAGTTATCGAACGCATGCATCTCTCCGCCACTCTCTTTTTCTTTCAACACCATCAGGCACGAAATTCATATTGCGTATCACGAAACATAGAGTCAAAAGCATGATAAATCGAGTAACATACCTATCAGTAGTTAGATGTGTCACCGAAGGAGTTGACTAAAAGTTTCTTAGTGGAACGGATTTTCACGTAATTTAATGTTGCCTTTTCCTTTTTTTTTTCTTTTGCATTTTTGGGAGGCTGACTTAAATAATTTTTACAAATCCTAAGGATGATCGAAATTAGGATTATCTCAAGTAGTTATTCGAAGGAGGCTTTAATGTTTTTTTTTTGTTTTTGCCACAAATGAGAATGAGTCTGAAACTGTTAGTCGGTTCTGTGACTCGAGTCAGCGCATTCCAGGCTGCTCGACTTCAAGGGAGATTGAAAAGAGAACAAGCAAACAAAAAAAGTAATAAAGAAATCGTTCAAGAGACTGCGACGGTGTAACGGAAGTTTCAAGATTAAATATTGAAAGAATTGAAGTAAACGAGAAAGAAACAAAAACAGAAAAAAACAACTGTACGTGAAACCGCAGGACTGGCTGACAGAGATATTTATAAGGAAATAAAAGTTTTTGAAAGAGCAGTGAAAAAAAAAAGTGTGTTGGGGGAAAAGAAAACATTGTGGCTCGGTATGCATGAGAACGAAATACCATATTAAAGAAAAAAAAGTATCAATAAGAAAACAGAGAATTAACGATTGAAAATTGAATACACAAAAAAAATTCCACACACGCCATTAAATGAAAGTATAAAAATGATAAATCACGGAATCGCGAAACTTCTGTTTCAGAAGGACTAAGAAAAAAAAAGTCTCGAGGAACAGATCTAGTGACACTGAAGACGAAAAGTCAAGCTTCAAAAATATATCGTACGTGAGGAGTCGCCGTCTGAACGAGGTTCAACAATTAGTGAAACGTTTGAGCACATTTTGCGACGAGGAAAGTCCGAAAGAAAGTCTGGAGCCTTCGCGTCCTCTTTACGATCTAAATAACAAAAGAACGAGGTACGAACAAATAGACAGGAATAAAAAACTCGAAGGTTATTTTGGCTATGGAAATATTTCGAGAGTCGATACATCGAGCGATGATTCTGATGTACAACCGATAAAATCGATCAAGTTTAAAAAAGCAATAAAATCTCAAAAGCTGAGAGAGTCACCGGAAAGAAGAAGAAAAAAAAGTATTGGCGAAAGAGATTCGCACTCGAGGAGAAAAAAATCGCGTCACGGAAGTATAATGAGTCCTCGCAAATTATCAACTCCGATAACCGACAGTTCCAACGATGACAGTGACTCAGAAGCAATTAAACGAATAACGACATTCACTAAACGAAAGTCCAAAGATGAGGATAAGTCTTTGAAAAGAAGAAAAAAAGTTTCGCCCGATCAGAATTCTAACAGCGAAGGGGAACCGAGAGGGAAACATAGAAAAACATCGGAATCAACTTCGAATTGTGGTAAATTCGTCAAATCCAAAGAAGAGATTAAGCAAAAAGTTATCCATTCAGATTCTGTTGAGGAGGAGGAGGAGGAGGAGGATGATTCGAAGATTGAAAGTTCAAGACAGCCAAAAAAATCTTCAAAAAACGTTAAAAGTACAAACAAGCAAAATGGCTCGAGAATAACTACTAGAGACGATAACAGATCGAAAAAATTCAGTAAAGACGATGGTAGATCAAAAAAGAACACGCAAAACGAAGATAAGTCAAGAAAATCTCGGAGAAATAGTTCACCTGATAATGAAGATTCCGAGGACAGTGCGTCAAATCGAGGAACAAATTCTCGACGCAACGAGAAGGAGAGAAAAAAGCAAACGAGAAACGAAGATAAGTCAAGAAAATCTCGAAAAGATAGTTCACCTGGTAAGGAAGATTCCGAGGAAAGTGCGTCAAACCGAGGAATAAATTCTCGGCGCGACGAGGAGAGAAAAAAGCACACGAAAGACGAAGATAAGTCAAGAAAATCTCGAAAGGATAGTTCACCTGATAATGAAGATTCCGAGGACAGTGCGTCAAACCGAGGAACATTATCTCGGCGCAACGAGAAGGAAAGAACAGATGGAAAATCGAAGAAATCCCAAAATTATCGTCGTCTAATGAAAAATGATAGTATTCCGAGTGATTCGAGTTCGGGAAGAGAGTTTCGTAAATCTAAATTGGTACACAATAGTTACGTAATGTTGAAACGAATCGGGGAACTTGAACAAGATTACACGAAAACACCGGAACCGAGTCCTGAGATACCTAAAGACACATTATCTAAAGATCAGACATTTGCGTTGAAAAATGTGGTTACGAATTTTTTCGCAGACTTGAAAAAAGCAGCTACCAAAGTAGTGAACGATATCGAAGTTGCACAATCGAGATATTGTAGGAAAAGTTCAATGCGGCCTATGGACGTTGACCGTTTGATACTCGAAACGAAAAATGTCGTTACGACACTTAAAAAGTGCGTTGATACTGGGGAAAATAAAGTGGACGATTATTACGACAAATGGTGCAAAAAGGCGAGGCTTAAAAATGTATTAAAAACAAAAACAACGACGAGCACGGAGGATACGAAACCTTCGTCATTGAGACAAAGCCCAAAAAAATCGTCAAAAAATAAGAGAGATTCTTCAAATGAGTCCAGTTCTTCGCCTTCGCGAAGGAAATGTTCTTCGAGTCCTGTTGCACCGAGCAAAGATGATGAAGGCACGAATCTCACTGTTATTTCCGATTACAATAGTGACGATATATTTTCAGGCGACGACATAAGGAACACTACCAAGAAGAGTAACCCATCTTCACCCAGTCGAGAAATCAACAGAACACCATCTCCCAAACCTTCGGTCGAAAAAGCCCCGAGAAACCGTGACGTTCCCTCCGACGAAAATCCCGAAACGCAAACAAGAAAAAAACTAGATACAAAATCACCCAATAAATCTTCGTCTTCCATGGATCTCTCGGATGATTCGATCATCGACGATCGGAAGGAAGTGGACGACAATTGTAAATCAGGACAAAAACCAACAATAGTCAGTACAGAAAGCGTAGATCGATCGGATATCGATATATTCGAAGCTACTATAGATTCCGCTAATGAAGAAGAGATGGAGAAAACAAAATCGAACAAAACCGACGACGACGACGAAGAATCTAGCGACATTGGGAAAAAATCCGCGCCGGAAATACCCTCGGAATCTACAAAATCACCAACAAAAACGAAGAGAAGCTCTTCGAGATCCAGCACTGATTCTCAAAGTACACAAAAACTTAGAAATTGTTCGGAATCACCACCAAAAATTCAACGAGATTCCACCGTGGAGAGTTCCGGCGATGAAAAACGTAAAAAACATATTCCAACCAAAAATAGTGATAATGAAGATGAAATATCCGCAGAATCTTCTAATAGCGAGCTTCCTGTAGATGATAACATGCAAAAGGATGTCGTGGAAGAGGAAATTGTCAAAGGTTTACGAAGCGACGATGAAGCTTCAAAAACTTGCGAAATCGAAAGCACGAAGAGCAAAAAATCCTGTAAATCTGTTGAGGACGGTGATAAGGAGAAAGATAGCGACAAACCGAATGTTATGAAAAGTTCGTTGCACCTCGATGAGTCGTGGAACGTAGAGAAGGAACCTCAAGAAATTCCGTCGATTGATTACGTCGACAGTGAGAAAAACGAAGATAACGATGACCATACGAATTGCGAAAGTGTTGGTTCGCTGGAAACGTTAATTGACGAAATAAATGATAAGTTGGAGAACAGTTCGAAATCGTCATTGGTTAACGACGAGATTGAAGAGGTGGAAAGTAGGATGAAAATCGGTGAAGATAATGAGGAAAACCTGGAAAGAGCGGGTTCAACATCACCGATTACTATTCCTCAAGAAAGAGATTCTCCATTACCACAAGACATTGATGCGACCATAAGCGAAAGCAATGATAAGGAACTTGTAAAATCAGGCTCAAACTCATCGATTGATAATACAATTGAAAGAAAGTCGTGCCAAACGGTATTCGAGAAAGAAAAATCGCGTTCAAATTCACCGAACGTCGAAACTTCCAAAAAGCAATCGTCAGACGAAGAAATGGATGAAAAAAATAGCGACGAGAATAACAAGGAAAATAAATCAAGATCGAACTCACCGGAAATGAATAATTCCAGAAGAAGATCCTCCGTGGATACCGACGAAAATGATGAAGCGCCGATCGATCAAGTTTTGAAATCGCAGTCGACCGTTTCACGAGTTTCAACGAGTTCCACTCCCTCGGAAGCCGATGATCTTGAAGCCAGGAAAAAATTACTGTTATCGTCGAACAGTGAAGAATCAAGCGGCGCTGAGGATTCGTTAGTTTTGCGAAATTCCAGTAATCTCGAAAACGAGGACACTCCACCAACTCCACCTGAATCGGACTCAAATATTCCTAAAAGTGGTACTGAGAAAGACAAAAGCGACGCCGAAAACGAAAAAACTGAAAAAACCGACAAGCAGACACAGAGATCGAAACGAAAAAAATTTCGTATCGAAGATCATCCTCATCTCATGACTGATGAACGATTGAGACAACAATGCGAAGTTCACTTGAAAAGATTGAAAAAAAAAGTTCTGGCTCGGTACTCAAGAGCTTTGGAAAAATCACGAGATTACATCGATTCGAAAAAGCTCAAAAGGTATAAATTGATCAAAATTCGAAATGTAAAAAAAAAACTAATAGCCCATTTTTTAAACTTGGGTGCATTTTGGCTTGGCTTTTTCCGTACTTTTAATTTTGTTCTATGATTTCTAAAATTTAGTTTTATCTGGCGTGCTGTTATATCGACAATTCGCTCATGTTTCCGTGCCAAAAAGGAGTTGATTTTTATTTTTAACATTTTTTTCTCGTTGCAGACTCGTAGCTCTCGATAAACTTGACAAAAAAAAGGCAACAAGCAAAAACTCCGACAGTGAGGATGATGAGACTTCCCACAAGAATTTGAAAAACAAAAAAAAACCTAAATCAGCGAAAGAACGCGAAGAAACGTTGTTGGACCATTTGGAAAAGGTTAAGAACAGTAAAAATATCGAATTAAATAACGAATCCAAGAGCGACGCATCGGATAAGGAAGAAGTTAGTAAAAACAAGCCTGAGGATCACAGTGAGGATAGTCTCTTTGCCGAAGCAGAGAAAATGGCAAAAAAACGACTACTTGAGAGTTCTGACTCTGAGAAAGGTTAAAAATTTCGTGATCTATTTTTGAACAATTAAATTAATGATCTAATCGACGGAATTAATTATTTTAAGTAATGAATTAATTCAATTTAAATAAAATTCGTAATTAATTTTGTTCATTTATCGTTTGTTCACTTTTCAATAAAGTTAACGTTAAATTAAAGTCATTCAGTGAATTATGTTAATTATTGAATTATAGTTTATATTGTATAACTTTAAAGTAGCTTTATTTATTGGGTTTTAAACTTAATTCCCGCTGTTCTATATGAGATGAGATAACTAGTATTATTTTCATAGAAGTAACACTAAAACTATACCGTGTTGAAGTATTGGACATAACCTACAATATTCAGTATTCGAGAGTGAATTCACTTGTACACACTACTTTTTTTTATAATATCGAAAATGTCAGGTTTTGAACCAACAAAACAGCATATGCGGGAAGTTGTGTTTTTTTGCTTTAATTTAAGAAAAAGCGCTTCTAAAAGTCATCGCTTGCTTCAAGAAGCTTATGGTGAACATGCCCCATCTGAGACAACGTGCAAGCATTGGTTTAGACGATTCAAAAGTGGCGATTTTGAACTTAAAGACAAAGAACGTCCAGGACAGCCGAAAAAATTTGGAGATGAAGAATTGGGGGCCTTACTCAATGAAGATCGATGTCAGAACCTTAAAGAATTGTCTGATACTTTAAACGTTATTGAAATGGCTGTTAGCACACGTTTGCCTAATCTTGGTCTGGTTCAAAAGACGGGAAATTGGTTACCACATCAATTAAACGAGAGACAACTCGAAAATTGAAAAACGATTTGCGAATTGCTGCCTGAACGATGCGAAAGGAAGTCATTTTAACATCGAATCGTGGCTGGCGATGAGAAATGGATTTATTATGAAAATCCCTAACGAAAAACTGCCAGGTGAACGAGGTCCATCAACGCCAAAACGCAATATTCATGCTGAAAAGGTGATTCTGTGTGGATTGGTGGGATCAAGAAGGTATGGTGTACCACGAGTTGCTGAAACCAGGTGAAACGATCGCAGCTGTTCGTTATAAACAACAATTAATGAAACTAAACCAAGAGTTGAAAAAAGGCGGCCTGAGTACGCCAAACGTCATAATAAACTAATTTTACTCCACGACAATGCTCGGCCACGTGTAGCGAAAACCGTAAAAAAGTATATAAAGGATATGAACTGGGAAGTCTTACTTTATCCGTTGTATTCACCAGACATAGCGCCATCAGATTGCCGTTTGTTTCGAGCGGTTCAGAATGATTTGTCATTGCAGCATTTCAGGTCTTTTGAAGATATCAAAAAATGGATCGATGAATGGATCGCCTCAAAAAGCAACGATTTCCATTGGCGTGGAATCCATTTGTTGCGTGAAAGATGGGAAAAGGTCGTAGCTTCTGAAGGACAATACTTCGAATAAAATAGAATATACCGTAAACTATAAAAAAAACTTTTTTTTTTTTTAAACAGCGGGAATTAAGTTTTAAACCCAATATTTTGAAATTGAAAAAAAAAATTGTAAATCTTTTACTGCTCCCAGATCCATGTATTCCCTCAATTTCCCATGCAGCAAGAAGTATTTGTCGCCAATTTGCAACTTAAAGCATTCAATAATGAATACATGGAAATTGCTGGTATAGATTTTAAATGTTGGTTAAATGTTTGTGCTATTGAATAATATTATCATTTCTTCCAGGAGAGTCAAGTGTTGCCGAACCTGCAGACAAAAAGGATGAGAAGGAAGAAAAGTCCAAAAAGAAACCGAAGGGAGCCGAAAAGAAAAAAAAATCTGATAAACCGTCTAACGATGAAGAGGTATGAATTACAAAATAAAAAAGCTTGCATTCTGTGTTAGCAAGAAAATCTTATCAACTCACGGATGACTTGTAATTGTTATTATATTTTTTCATTTAGAATAATGATAAAGCTGACAAAGGTCGTTGGCGAAAAAACAAACTTTTGACATTGAGAATATCCGATTCAGATTCCAATGATGAAATAAAGAAATTTGAGTCGTCGCAGGAAAAATCTGTCAAGAAAAAGAAAAAAGGAGGGTAAGTTTCTGATCTTCGATTTAGTTACGCATACAGGGTGACAATTTGGGGGTGGCCAGTAGTTTTTACGGCCACTTGCGGGGTGATATCAAGATTTTTCGGGGGTGATTTTTGAACGGTATTTTATGCTCTCTTTGAAAAAAAATATGCCGTAATTGTGGTGAATATAGTTTTTGCGGGGGAAGAGAAGAAATGTTGGAAAAAATTTTGAAATGCTATTCGGCCTGATAGAAATAAAGATCGTATTTTTCTGAAAAGAAAACACCCATTGCGAAGTTAATTTGAACCTGCCGTTTCGGAGTAAAAGATTTCGGAGTATAAGAAGAATAAAAAATTCTGTAATAGATTCGAGTAATTTTTAAAATGAAAATATTTCTCTTTCCTTCCACCAGCAATCTAAAAAATCTGAACAGAAATTTGGTTGATTTTTTCTCTCAATCTCATTCCCATCTTGTCCGAGAATGAAACCAGTTACAACTGTAATTCAGCCAGAAGCGCTCTAGCCGATACGATTTCAAAATTATACACATCGTCGTTGGTTTCATCCCGAGCAATTGCTTTGAAAAATGCCTCTTTTTCCATAGCTTCAATGGAGCATCGCTAATCATAAAAATTTCCTTAGTTTTTCGAAAAAAATGAATCCAATGTGTAGCAAAATGACTTGTCCATGCATCGGCTAGAGCGCTCCTGGCCGAATTACAGTCGTAACTGGTTCCATTCCCGGATAGGATTGAATTGAAATTAAGTAGAAAAATCAACCAAATCCCTCTTAAAATAATTGATATTGCTCATGAAAAAAAAGATAAAGATTTTTTCACATAAATCACTTGTATCCCGTACGTAACGTGCTTAAACCAAATTTTGCAGCGACCGTGAAAAAATTGATTTTTCTGAAGCGCACAGCGACATAAACGAATGAGAAAATGATATCCATTTCACACGTCGTAATGAAACCGATATAAAATATAATTTGTCCAAACTCTGTCAGTCGATACCATTTCAAAATCATGGACTTTGTCATTGGTTTCATCCCGAGCTATTACTTTGAACAATGCTTATTTTTCCATAGCTTGAATCGAGCATCGCTAATGATTAAAATTTCCCTAGGCTCATGAAAAATGAAACCAATTTTTAGCAGAATGGCTCGTCCATGCACCGATTGCCACGCTGCAGGACTAATTTGAGCCGTACTTGGTTTCATTTCCAGAAAATGGCCGCATTTCCAGTTGAATATTAAGCTTTGCTGATGGGGGAAAAATATAAAATATTTGTTTACAGAAATTACTGCAATCCCGTTACGAAACGTGGTTCACCGATTTTTTTTTTCATCGTTCAGCATTATCGAAATTTGGACAATCCTAATAGGCTCCGTCCCTCGCAATGTGAACGTTGAAAAAAATTGATCTTCTCAAAGTCCACAGTGAAAGAAATAATGAAGCATAATTTTCTGTTAAGCCTCGGAATGAAACCGATATGAAATATTATTTGCCCCAACTCCGTGATTCTGTGCAATGTCAATCTTGTACCAATCATCATTGGTTTTGTCTCAAGTAATTTCTTCCAGAAGTGCCTCTTTTTTCATTGGTCACAACGCGTATCGCTCATGATGAAATTTCCCCGGGTTCATCAAAATAAATGAACTCAACAGTTATAGACCTACGACTTGTCTATGCATCGACTACAGCAGCTACCGGTCGAATTGCAGACGTACTTGGGTTCATTCCCGAATAAAACGGGAATGAGATAAAGCAGAAAAAATTGCCACATTCGATTTCGAATATTTAAGATAGCTGATGAAAAAAAAATTATTTTCTAGGCCAGAAATGTAAGCCAGCCATACGAGGTTTCGTCCCTCCCAACGAACTTGAAAAAAAAGAAGATTTTTCGGCAGAAAAATCCACAAATCGAAAGCAAGGTCATGCCCATTGAGAAACGTTCGCAAAATTAATAATAATCATAATAATAATAACAATAATAATGATATCAATAATAAGAATGATAATTAGTATCATTATAATTATTAATCTTAACCTTATACGCAGAAATAATGATAAGCAGCGATAAACCGTAACTAATTTTATAAACGTTGTCGCCGGGTTCGATAGTTTTGTTATGTTTGTTATGTAATGTTGTTCATTACAACATTAATAGAATAATTAATTTATTCTTTGGTAAAGTAATAATACTATTCTACTCATGTTCCACGTCTTCACATTATCCTGTAAATAAAAATGTTGCACAACATTTAAATGTTTTATCCCATCCGACCCGAGTCGTGAATTCTTCGCGACCGAGCAACGCCAGATCGCTGATCACGGGCAACCGAACCTCGCTTTCGCCTGACAGCTGCGCGGAGGCTAACAGCGACCAGGAGTGCAGACAAGCGGCGCTCTGATGCTTCGTTCACGACTCCTTCCATTCCATCGTTCCTCCGTTCAGATTTCAATTTGACTATTTTTTTATGAATTGATTGTTCTTTTACTCCGAAACGGCAGGTTCAAATTAACTTCGCAATAGGTGTTTTCTTTTCAGAAAAATACGATCTTTATTTCTATCAGGCCGAATAGCATTTCAAAATTTTTTCCAACATTTCTTCTCTTCCCCCGCAAAAACTATATTCGCCACAATTACGGCATATTTTTTTTCAAAGAGAGCAAAAAATACCGTTCAAAAATCACCCCCGAAACATCTTGATATCACCCCGCAAGTGGCCGTAAAAACTACTGGCGACCCCCAAATTATCACCCTGTATATTTTAATTGACAAAATAATTTTGTGAACGTGTTTGAAGAGAGGTGGAAGTTTTTATCATGTAAAACATTTTTTTAGGAAAATGAACCCTTTCAGGTTTATTTTTTGCAAAAACATGTTTTAATTGTCCAAGTTGAGTTGATTAATTTTATCCTGAAAAATTACCTGTTTTGAGAATGAGTATTACATTTTTATTGCACGCAGGTCAGAGTCCGACGACAGCGAGGAAAAAAAATCTCCGAAAAAGCAACGCATTCGAAGACGAGTATTACATTCAGATTCAGATGGGGAAGCATCGCCATTGAGCGAGTCAGCAAGTTCTGATGAAAGTAACGAGGATCCGAAAAAGAAAAAAAAGGATGGCAGCGACGATGACGGAAAGAAAAAGCGCAAGCGTGTAAGAAGAGGCGATCCTAGTTCGATTTCGTCGGACTCGATGGAAGAAAAAAGGTCAACATTTGCTCATAATTTATTTTTCCCATTTGTTTTGTAATATGTTTTTATTTTATTTATCAATTTATTTATCAAATTCATCTTTAGGCCCAAAACTCGGAGGAAAAGAATTAAGAAAGCTGCGAGTGACAGCGACAGCGATCCCGAGAATTCACAGGGAAGTCCAAATAAATCTGGGCGAAAAAATATCCGTAAAGTCATCAGAGACAAACAAGTTGCAGACGTTACGAAACAAGCCGCCAAAGACGAGGAAGAAAGGCTGCAACGTATAGCCGAACGTCAAAAATTGGTGAGATTAAATAAAAACAAACAAGAAAAAATACGATTTTGAGATGCTAAAATTTTTCTTAAGGCGCTCTATCAGTTGCGCGAGTGCAAGAGAGATACCTGAAAAGCAGATTCACATTTACCTCGGATGGCATATAGTCATGTAAATGGTATTCATGATTATTTACATGACTATCTTAAGGGGACCGTATGGTCTAGAGCACGAAAATTTCACCTATTTTCACGATTTTTTTTTGCCTTAAAAAATTTAAAAATCGATGTTTTAACTTTTCGGGTTTATTACTACCTTTATTAAGTATACAAAAAAAATTTTTTTTAATTTTAAAAACAGTGTTTATTATCATATAATTGGCATTGAAGACGACCCTCTCGAAAAATCCGACCCGGACGGTGAAGATCGATCCGAGACTTCTACTCATCTGAAACACAAAATTCAAGAAGATTCTTAATCAGAAAGAGTGCAGTTATGGTCGGGACTAGAACAAATCGAAAAAATTAAAAATTGACAAAATGGCGCGCTTTTGAAAAAAAATTCGTAAAATCGGGTTTTTTTTCACTAGTTTTTTAGTATAAACAATAAGAAATTATTTAAATAAAATTATGATTGTAGTTCCGACGATAGCCATACATGTTGTGAACAACATATCCAAATTTCAAGTGATTCGGTTGAATAGTTTTTTTGTTTTCACCTGCGCAGTGCCGAAAAAAGTCGTTTCGAGATAAATGAGTTTAAAGTTTGAGGTACAGATATTTTCAAAAATTGAGCAAATTTTGAATACTTACAGTTAATCCGCGATTCCGGCACCATATAGGATTCCTTCGGAACGTTCATAATTCAAGATTTCCTCACTCCTTTCATTTCTTCGAGCTGTCCGAGCCTCTTTGGAGTTGTCCGTGCTCCTACGGTTGGCGCTCGATACTCGCAGCTCGTCTCGGTTTTGCGCTAGTTGCTCCGCTTGTGGCCCGATTGTTATGCCCATGGTCTCCATTATTTTCAATAGGGATGCAAATCCTTCATTGAATATGCAAGCGGAAATGTGAGTGGCAATATCAATGATTTTTTTTCCGGCAAACAGATGTTTCGGCGCAAGGTGCCACACGCAAGCATTGAAACTTTCGTTATTGTTCTGCGTATTACTGCCAATACACCTTTCCAATAAAGTCTCTGCTGTCAATTCTTCATAAATTGGTTTTAATATCTCTTGTGCTTCATCGCACAGAGCAGGTGGGTGCTCGTAGGTGTCTAAAGTACCTGCAGCCTCACTTTGACGCCACTTGCACCACGATTCGGAACCTGGAGGACAGTACGAGTGTTGCGGATTTTCATCTGTTGAAATTTTGTGATAATATGCTGCCCATATTTCACTTCTCATCCCTTCAGTCGAATCTGAATTACGTCTAATTGCTAGACCGTAATAAGTTGACAGCTCTTGCAATAATTTATTCGTCAATTGTTGACGCTTCGGTGTTTTATTTATCGATTTCCGCTGTGTCTTTTTTCCCTCTTCTTTTTCTGTCAATTTCTTTGTTGCTTTCTTTATTTGTGCATGTTTTTTTTTCGCATCAACAGCACGTTTGTACAAACGTTTTTTAACATGCAAAACACATTCTTTTTTGCAAACTAAAAAATCATCCCCGTAAGGCTTTGTGTCCAATAAGGCTTTGAACGTTTTCGTGTCGCGGACCGCTCTCTACCTGCGTTATGGGCTGTAGAAGCTGTAATATTGAGAATTTCCGCATGAAAATTTCACAGTATATTCTTGAGATACTATACTTTCGACATATCGAAAAAAAAAAATCGATTTTTTCAAATTTCTAGACCATACGGTCCCCTTAAATCGATGTTGACATCGCAATGTTTTTTACACTTTTTAAAAAGTCGCTAAATATTGAAATTCGGATTCAAATATGATTTTTTTTTGGCTCGTGTCAATTCATCATTTTGACGGATGTATAAAAAATTTCAGTACAACCAAATGTATGAGAATCGTTTGGCGGGCGAAACAAAAGTGGACAAGCTAGTACTGGATTTCGATGAGGAAACGAAAGAGCCATTGGTAAGCGTGGACGAGGCGTTAGTAAAAAAATTGAAGCCTCATCAAGCGCAAGGAATAAAATTCATGTGGGACGCATGTTTTGAATCATTGGAGAGAACAAGAACAACGAAAGGTTCAGGATGTATATTGGCCCATTGCATGGGTCTAGGTAAAAGTTTTCAAGTGGTGGCGCTTTCTCACACGTTACTTCAACACGAGGCGACTGGTATAAAAACGATAATGGTAGTGTGCCCATTGAGCACGGTATTGAATTGGGCGAACGAGTTCAAAATATGGTTGGAAAATTTGCCAGACGATGACGACATTGAGGTTTACGAATTGACGAAAATGAAAAAAAATTTCGAAAGAAAATATCAATTGCAACGTTGGCAAAAGACCGGTGGCGTAATGATAATCGGTTATGAAATGTTTCGTAATTTGAGTAATACCGGTAAAAAAGTACGTAAAAACATACAAGACGCATTCTTGCAGTGTTTGGTAGATCCAGGTCCTGATTTGATCGTTTGCGACGAGGGTCATTTGTTGAAAAACGAAGATACAGCTTTGAGCAAAGCAATGAGACGCGTTAAAACCCTACGAAGAATCGTACTGACCGGTACACCGTTGCAAAACAATTTAATTGAGTATCATTGCATGGTACAATTCGTAAAACCAAATTTGCTTGGTACGAAAAAAGAATTCACCAACAGATTCGAGAATCCGATAACGAACGGTCAATTCGACGACTCGACGGAATACGACGTGAGATTGATGAAAAAACGTGCTCACGTGTTGCACAAAATGTTAGAGGGAAGCGTGCAAAGATTGGATTATTCGGTTCTAACACCGTTTTTGCCACCCAAACAAGAATACGTGATTTTCGTAAAATTAACAGAGGTCCAGATAAAAATGTACCGTCATTATTTGGACAATTACGCTCGACGGGCCGGTGGTGTTGGTGGTTCGTTGTTTGCTGATTTTCAAGCGCTTCAACGTATCTGGACTCATCCGTTGGTGATGCAAATGAGTCAGAAACAAAGGGATCTCGCTAACGAGAAGAAACGTATGGACGATACAGATTCCGAGGGTTCGTTGCGCGACTTCATCAACGACGGCAGCGACAGCGATTCGAGCTCTTCGGGTAGCGACGTCCGATCGGTCAGTGATTCCGACGAGGACGCTAATAAAAAACCAAAACGTGGGACTCGAGCAAATCCCGTAAATGAAGAGCCGGAAGCAACGAATTTGGAGAAAAATGAAGAATTGCACAGCGACGAATGGTGGGCACAATTCGTTAAACAAGAGGATTACGAGGATATGAGGGTATCCTGCAAATTATTGATACTTTTTGCAATCTTAAAAGAGAGCCATGCAATCGGCGATAAAGTTCTCGTTTTTTCACAATCCTTGTTCTCGTTGAGTTTGATCGAAGAATTTCTTCGTATGATTGACGATGCGACGCAAAGTGGTAACGACGATTCGCAGAGCTTGGACAAACATTCGGGCAGTTGGTCCCTGGGATTAGATTATTTTAGGCTCGATGGTCAAACTTCAGCGGATAATCGACGTCGATGGTGTGACATATTTAACAGGCCGACCAACACAAGAGCTCGATTATTTTTAATATCCACAAGAGCCGGTGGCCTTGGTATCAATTTGACAGCTGCAAATCGAGTTATTATATTCGACGCTAGCTGGAATCCCTCTCACGACGTACAAAGTATATTCCGGATTTATCGTTTTGGCCAAAAAAAGCCTTGTTACGTTTATCGTTTACTCGCTGCGGGGACCATGGAAGAAAAAATTTATAATCGCCAAGTAACAAAATTATCACTTTCGTGTCGAGTCGTTGATGAACAACAAATCGAGAGACACTACAGTAACAATGCACTCGCCGAACTTTACGAGCTCGAAGTATCCGAGGATGAGGAGAAAACTCTGAATTTACCAAAAGATCGATTGCTCGCTGATATTTTTTTACAATACAAACACTGTGTTTTTAATTATCACGAGCACGATTCGTTGCTGGAGAACCAAGCGGGTGAAGAATTAGACGAGGAAGAGAGACAACAAGCTTGGCTCGAGTACGAGGAGGAGAAAAAAGGCAAAAGAATGTTACCGCCTGCTCCTTTCATCAATTATCAAAATGAATTATTCATGCAACAAACGAATCTTATAATGGCTCAACAAAATGCCGCTATTACCAATCCTGCTATGATGCTAGATTATGAAAATATCAGAAAAATGATGTCGAAAGATTATCCGGGGGTTTCGGAAGCCCAGCAAAAAGCAATGGCAACTCGAACCGTTTACGAGATGTATAATTACGTCGAACGTCAAGCCATGGCTAATCAGCTCCCTCGGGTTAATCAAGTTCCGCTTGCCAATCAAGTTCCGCTTGCCAATCAAGTTTCCCTTGCCAATCAAGTTCCTTTGTCTATGATTAATATGGGAACCGGTGCCCTGCTTTTCGATAATCGTCACCCGCAACAAGCAGCTCCTGTCGCTACACATCCGACACCCGAAATGATACGAATGTATCAACAGAACTTGCTTCAGCAAAATGGACAATTAAATTATCCGACAAATCAGAATATTATCGGTGACCCTTTGGGCCTTGCTCGGAATTCATCCATGGCACAAATGCCACAATTACCTTCGCAATCATCAGCTCTGCCGCCGTCTGCCGCCGATGACGACATCATCGAGGTATCTTCATTTTTTACACTTGAAATATTTTTTCATTTATTGCTTCAAGTATTTTTCTGTCTCTCTCACCATGAGTTTAATGTTCTTAAATCGTTGCGGGAGGTAAAAATATGTATTGAAGTTCAAACTATTTCAGGGCGTAAGCGTAAGCATGCCACTTATTTTACTCTATCAATATTGGAGTAATTGGCTGTCCGAAAAAAAAATCTAAAAAAATTTATCCATCTTTCAGACTTTACGAATATTGATATGCAATAATAAAATTATCAAATACATGATATTGAATCTTTGTACAAAAACATATGAAAAATTAGTGGTTTTTTGTAAATTTTTTGGAACAAAACCGTGATATTCTAAAAAAAAATTTATATGCATAAATAATAAAAATGACCAAATTCATATCACGAACAAAAAAAAATTGAAAAGTTTCGACCGTGGCTGAATTTTTTCAGATTTTCATCAGAAATTATCGATTGAAATTGCATTTACAAATAGATTGTTAAATATTCATTTTTCGGTGAAACGACTTGATTGAATCAAAGATAAAGAAGGAAAAAATTGCGTTTGGGTGAAAAATTGTGAAAAATTAATTGAACTATTCTTTTTCATAATTTGATCACTGTATAGATATTTTAGAGATATTTTTCAACATTTCGACACAACTGAAAATCATAATTTTACTTTGTTCGCAGATTCCTTCGTCGCCTGAAAAGATTATCGGTACACCCCTCGCACCTGGAGGAAGTCGCAAGAGCAAAGAGGAATAAATCCAATTTAGTGAAAAATTTTGGTTTTTCTCAAGTTTGTCGACCTGGTAAGCTGGTCTCTCCGTATTTTATTTTTCGTCTTCAATTGTACGATTTACAGTTCACATAAGAAAACATGTAAATTCTCACATTCATTACTTATACTTCGTTGTTTGTATACGATTCACTATATTCTCCCATCATCGACCGCGTGATATTAAAAAAAAAAATCGACAAGAACAACCCTGTATAGTATATAGGGATCCGTGTTTAGTATAGCAATCCTCCTATGATTTTAAACGTTACAGTGGTGCCGATATGAATGAACGATGTCAAACAAGGCGTGCAGAAAAAGGCACTCTGTGAAATGAGAATAAAGAAGAACTAGAATTATTTTATATTTAATCCATTACTGTATCTTATAGGATGCATACGATTAATTATTCATGCTTGCAGAATGAGAATCGATGCGATTTGTTCTAAGATAGTTTCATAGATTTTTGGCTGTATATGCATTAGCGTTCCAATACGACTAGTAGAAGTAAAAAAAAAACAAGATAATAAATTAAGTAACTCGTACGTTTAACGCCGTTTATTTATCGGTTGATATGTAACAATCCCGTACCCCTCATATAAAATTTATTAACGCCGTCACCCCGTGTGACGGCCGGTTTTTTTAGCTTTTTTTGGGATTTTTTTTGACGAACAATAAAAATATAAACATTTGAACTTTTTACTAAATATTTATTGATATTTCAACAGTATGTCAGAATATTTTCAGACCAAAATCTTCATCACAATGTGTGTTGCACCACTCCAAAGGCGCCCATGTCGAAAAAAAGTTTGTCGACTTTCTCCATGATTCCGGCTGATTGGCTTATCTGAAATCAAAAAACCAAACGGCATTTTAATCTGTGAAGCTGTGGCTATCGTATGAACTAGAATCATTCGAAAATATTGAAAATTGAATAATTGGCATGTTTTTGAAAAATGATTTTCAAATTTCATGTTTTTTTTCGATTATTTTGTTATAAAAAAAAAACGGCTCGGAATTTTTGCATTATTTTAGTTTAATCGATGGATATACATGTGCTGAATCTATCATTAAAATTTCAAAGCAATCGGTCAAACCGTTTTTGAGATATCGTGGAGGCCAGTTATAAAAACGCAGTTTTAAGAAAAACGCGTTTAAAAGTTCAAATACGATTTAAATTATGAAATCTTTACTCACCATTAATCTGCTATGCCTGGTCCATAGAGAATTCCTTCTTTTTCCTCTTGGAAGTCCCTTAAAGCTGCTTGCTGCGCTCTTGCTTCAGTCCTGGCTTGTTTCACGACATCGCTCACGCGCCGCTCGGAGCAAGCGATACGTGCGTTATCACGGTGGTGCACGTAAGCATGCGCTTCGTGGCCAATTGGACATCCCATTATCGCCAATATTTTTATGACTCCTTGAAATCCTTCGTTGAAGATAATTGCAGCCAAAAATGTTGCAATCTCAACGATTTTGGCGTCGGAGTGAAGATGTGTTGAAGTGAAAGTCCAGATCAATGAATTCAGAGATTCATTATTGTTCTGCGTCTCTGCTCCTAAGCATCGGGTCAACAGTTCATCTCTTGTCAAGTCTTCATACACAGGGTTGATAGCTGCCGGTGTTAAAGGTGGCTTGTCGTGATGGAATTGACAGAGCTCACCCTTAGCTTCAGCCTGCCGCCATTTGCACCAGCTGTCTTCGCCCTCTGGACAGTTTTAATGCTGAGGATTTTCATCTGACGAACTTTTATGAAAGAAAGTGGCCCAAACTTCTTTCTTCATTTCTTCAACAGAATCTGAATGTCTACGAATTGCTAATCCGTAGAACTTTGTCATTTCGTTGATGATCTTGTCAGTCAGTTTTCCTGCGCCTTTTCCACCGATTCCTTTATTACTTTTTTTTGCATTACGGAGTTGCGTTCCCATTCTTTTCTCTACATGGCCCACGCATTCTTTTTTGATACTAAGGTTTCTCCGTATTTCTCCGTAGCGTCACAAAAGGCCCGGTGCCCCGCCCCACCGACCTCTCGACCAAGCGCTCCGAACACCTGGTCTTCTAACTGCTGTAATTTTCCAACGACTTCGAATATTGGAAAATCACTTTACCAGCATATTCTACACATGTATAGAAATCAATTTATGCAAAAAAAGAAATTCGATTTTTTCAACATATCACACGGAGTGACTGCCTTAATTCAAAATTATTAAAGGCACTAAAAACAAAATTAATGTTCGAAAGAGGCAGAGAATAATATACGCAATGAAGTCGCGAAGAGAGTTCGCCGAAATATAAAAGAAATCAGAATCCGCAAGAAAATGATCGACGGATAGTTCGTAGAAATTGAAAAGAAATCGGAATATATTACAGAACTAGACAGTCGACTGACTACGTCAGCGGTGGGAGACTTTGCTATCCAAAATTTATGGTAAGGCTACGAAAATATTATGACCAATCGAAATAAGACATTTTAAATGACATGAATAGTCTGCTTATACATAATTTAAACCAAAATTTATCAATATAATATTGAACAAGCCCACGCAGAAATCAGAAAAATTACAAAAGAAATAAACGTCGAATGACATAATATAATTTCTGTTATTTCGTCAAGGCCGGACGCATCTCATAAATTCGCTTGTTAATTTACGCGACTTACCGAGGTTACTGATAGGTAATCGAAGGTAAGCTCTCCCGAAATTTGCGTTTGTCACCATTAATTATCCCCGAGAAGGATTTATACTCAAGAGTGCCCGCATTATCTTTGGAGATGATGGTTGGCTCTCGTCCCCCACCACGGTATAACAAACGAAAATTCGTATGATTTTTTTGTTAAGTTCCCGCTTCCCTTCAATAAATTTTTGCCGTGTCCTGGGCACCTTCCTCTTGGGGTCCAGCCGATGATCCTGGGCCGGCACCCCTACAACTCTACCAGAAAATAAGCCTACCAGTGAAATCTCTACCTGACCGAACTCGACCAATGAAATTTCAACCAACAGAGAGATACTGCCATTCCTAAACACTATCCAAAATTATCTGTACCATAGTCATTCTCGACCAATAAAGAATTAATACCATAGACATCTCTAAAAACTCATCTCTATCACATCCTACTCTACCGATGAAAACTCTTCCAGGGAAATCTCTTTTATAGTAAATTTCTACCAAGTGCAATGTCTACCATTCATGAATTCATAAATGGTAGACATTGTAAAGTTATGAATTCATAAATGGTACCATTTATGGATTCATAATGTCTACCATTTATGAACTCATAAATGGTAGACATTGCAGACATTGTAAATTTATGAATTCATAAATGGTAAACATTAAACTTGGTAGAGATTTCCCTGGGAGAGTTTTCGTCGATAGAATAGGATGTGGTAGAAATGGGTTGGTAGAGAATGACTATGGTAAGGACAAATTTTGGTAGTGTTTAGGAATGGTAGAATGAATCTGTCTGTTGGCTGAAATTTCCTTGAAAGAGTTCGGTCAGGTACAGATTTCACTGGTAGGCTTATTTTTTGATAGAGTTGTAGGGATGCCTCCTGGGCCCTCGGGACTTGTGCCGTCCCTCAAGTCCCGGTGGGTTGACAACTTAAAAGCCACCAGGCAAATATAGCAGCGGAGACCCAGAGTTAACCCGGATCCTACCTGACGAGGCGCCATGATTAGGAGTCCACGGTACTTTCGACTTGGCCTTATTTCGGCGTATCCTTTGCCGTTCAATTCAGGATAAAGTTGTTCGAGCTCCGACGTGAAGGATGCGACGCCCGAGCACGAATATAGACTCGATGTTATGAAAAGAATGATGAGGTTGCGCACTTGTAAAATCCTGGATAAAACTCAAAACTATCCAAAAGTACGTACTACTGAAATAGTAAAAATGAAGTGGAATACGGCAAAATGACCGAATGAGTAAGCTGTATTTAATAATCAAAATAATTAATATTAGCGGGAAATTCATCCCCGTTTCGTCAAGAGTACGTACGCCGCAGAAAAAAATTATAGACAAAATATATAAAATTACAAATGAAAATCATGTTCATACAAAAATGAATTTTCCGCGTGAGATGAGTCTCGATCACGCATCATCTTGACGAATCGACGTACATGTCAAGGAGGATCCGTCCACTCGTGTCGACTAGTAAACGGATTATGTTTTTTCCAATTGCATAAGAGTTTTTACATTGATAGAGTTTAAAGGGTATGGGTCAGTCGGTATTCCGCCACCGTGAGTGCGCGAGAGATAGTTGCAAATTTCGAAAGTGAAATTCTTCGACACGGTTTGACCGATTACAAAAAGGCCCTGTCAGCCTATTTTTGCACTCGTCCTGCGTGGGCTGATAGAGCTTTTTTGTAATCGGTCAAACCGTATCGAAGAATTTCAACTTCAAAAATTTGAGGTGAGGTTAGGCGACTGATCCATCCTCTTAAGATAAGACTAGACATTCTTTTGTTCACAGGTATAATGAAAATTGTCTCTTGCTCCTCGTCTATTATTTTATTCCTTTTTTTATTTTATTTTATTAATTTATTGTTATTTTAGAACGCAATCGCGTCCGGAAGAGCTTTTCTCCAACCACTTCGCAATAATCTTTGAAGCTCTTTTTTGACATCGTAGAATTTTGGATTCATCGCGACGTTCGAATTTTCGTTGAAATCGACATTGTGGTCGTAAAGCTCCTCAGCCAGTATCGTGTTCCAATCTGCCGATTTTGTCCCTTGGATAAATGGTATCCAGGCTGTATAACGATAATCTTTTGTTCGCAGCGTGTAGCCCATTATAGCAATGTCCCGAAGTCGTGGCTTGTCGCTGTTTGGTTTCGTCGTTGGCTCTACTCCCGGTCGTGGATATTGACTGAAAGCTCCATTTTTCCAACTTATTACCTGCAATTGGCAAAAAAATATCTAGAAATTTCATCTCACAGATTTTACTGAGTCAGGAAAGTATATAGTTTGAAAAACTCTATGAAAATAAAGAAAGGAAAACTCCCATAAACGACACTGAAAATAACAGCGAGGCAATGAATGAATTTTTGGCTCCTTTTATAGTGTACTATATTTACAACTCAAATCTTCCAATTTTTGTCAACCATTTTAATATTCAGTCATGTATACACCAGATTTATTCGAGATTTATTGAGATTCGAGAAGACAATCTTGAAGAAATTTTTACCAAACATTTTTGTAAATCAAGGGGGAACAATAAAATTTACATACACTGCAACCTTGATTGTTCGAACAGCGACGGGACCGACTCCGCATTGCACACATTGTAAATATAGAACGTTGCGCACACTTTGTTTTTCTGTTTCTGAGTACCAGACGAATGGTCGGATTGGACCGGGCGCTTCCCCTACCGAGCGTAGATCGATCGATACGGGTCGCATAGCGGAGAATATTGCATGAATCAAGATTCGATAAATCGAGGTTGCAGTGTAATTTTCAAACTCTTGGCAGAAAGATACAAATTATCACTCGAACATTGTCTTTCCCCGGTGTTTACGTTCTCACAATGCAACACTTTCTACAAGATTCAAGTCGAGAGTTACTACATTCTTGTAAAAAAATGAACAAATAATATATTAAAACACCCAATCCGCCAGCCATGTACCAGTAAGTCGCCCTCTGTCCGTACAAGGCCGCGACTACTGTTGCATGGCTGGTGGCTGGGTGTTTTATCCTATGCAAGGACCAAAAATAACTGAAAAAAATCCTGTGCATTTCTATTTCCAAATATTTTTTTCTTCTTTCATTTAAATGCAACGATGAGACTCGCCTCATTTTCCTTTGCAGCTTTTATGAGAGGAACCAAGCTGACACCTTCGTTGCAAGGATTTGGCATTAAAATTTCATTGTCAAGGTCACGACAATGCGCTTGAATTTCTGGACAAGTTGGTATTGGAAATCCTGCCAATTCGGCAATTGTGGGAAAAATATCAACGAGCTCGACCATCGCGTCAACCCGTATGACATTACGTTTGTCCTTAAAAATTTGATACCCCGATTTTCCAACGTTTTTCGAACAATCCAAATTGGCCGAATTTTTGTTTAATCGTAAAATACGTTTGACAGCTCGCTTCTTCGTTCTTCCGTCATCTTCATCGCGTAGATCCGAAATTGGATGTAGAACACCACTTTGACCGACGTTCGTAACTGTCACGCGTGGCTCCGTGCGAGGAATCGAAATGATCAATGGCACACGCAAAGCAACTTCGAAATTACTGTATTTTGCCCACTCGGCGTGTTCTCCCAATGACCAACCTGTATCAAAAAGTACCAGAATCCATCAACTTGTGTTTTCAAAATTTATTTATTCGAAAACAACTATTATTCGTACGTTAAAAGATAATTTATTTCAAAGTTTTTGGTTTTTTTTCGTTGATTTTCATTTTTATTTCATCTTTAATTTTCTTATAGAAAATTAGAGCTACAAAATTGTTCCCCATTGCATAAAAATATTTAATGAATTACTTTTAATTAGAAGAACCGAATGAAATTTGAGAATTTATCCTTATTTAAAATTTTCTGATTGCAAGATATGCTTTCAGCAACGAGCGCTTAGGCTTTTTTTTTACCATGATCGGAGGTAAAAACGACGACAGTATTGTCCTGAAAATTGGAGTATCTTAATTCGTCGAGCAGCATACCAACGAGATCATCGACGTAAGTAACTGCAGCGTAATAAGACTGTATAATCGTTTTGGCGAAATCCACTGAAATTTGAACGATCATATCTCTGGAGAAAATGAAAACAAAAAGGACAAAGAAAAAATAGGCGATTTTTTGGAAGAGAACATTTGGTTTAATTTTGTGTACCTGGAATTTTGTCCCAGGGGAATTTGAGATGCAAATTTTGAACATCATCGCGTTGTCGAATATCGGTCCAAGGATTGTAAGCAACGTTACTAATGTTTTTTGGCCATTCGTAAGGGTAGGCGATATTGAAATTACTCAATGGATGATATTCTGTAAGGTGAAAATTAAATTAATTTGTAAAAAAAAAAAATCAAAACTTTCAGTAACTATTTTAAGTATATTTAACACATAGATTCACAGTCAGACATTTTGTTTCATCAGAATTTCAGTGTTCATCGCTGAACACTTACATTCTGGTTGAATCAAATTTTGAATGAACTAAATTAAATTTTCTGTTATTAGTATTCAATTCAATGATTTTTTCATTTACTCAAATATTCCCCTGGATATTTCAATGGTACATGAGGTTTCTCGAAACCAACTGCCAAGAAAAATGGTCTTTCGTCGTCTGTCTGATTTTTAATAAATATTTTTGCAGCTTTAAGAATTTCGAGATCTGGCAATGTTTCTCCGGGCATGGAAGCAACTGAAACAGGGCAAACCTGGAAAAAATTAATATCTTCACCATATTCGAGTGTTTTTTTTACATTATGCACAACAAAATGTTTAGTCCTTACGAGATTTGCTGCTGGAGACGACGTGCCGGAGCTTGGACAGACCGGCGAATTTTTGTAACGATTCGTTCGTGGATGAAATGGTTTATCCGTCCATGAGTATGGACTGTCATCAGAATAATTGGAACTTATGCCTGAAAAGACCAAAACAAGGAAATTACTCGTATAAAAAAATGCTCAATCGACAAATTATATAGGGTGTCCCTTCAAATAGTGGATAACCTTTGAACTGCGTGTAGGGGACACCAAGCATATTCAGAAAAGTGTATTTCATGTCCAGTAAAAGTCTCACGATTTTCGAGATATGTAGGCATTTTGAATTTTCCAAAATTGGCACTTTTGATCACTTTTTTAGACCACTAATGATGGTTTTTTTAGTCTGATTTTTGTATAATATCCTTGAATAGTTCTGCTATCAAACTTTCATCTCAATTTTTGATTAAGGTGGTTTAAAAAAAAAAACTAAATTCAAAATTTGTGTTTTTTTTCAAGATGATACCCTAAGTTTCAATTTTTGAAGTGTTAAAAAATGTATGATGCCCTCGTCAGCCAACTATCTTGAGTAGTTGCGCATTTAGTAGACATTAAAAGTGGTAAGGTACTTGCCTTTTTTTATTAAGGCCTTACATATGTCCAGAATTTTCAAAAAATCGATTTTTTTTTGTACAGATTATTATTCTCTATAGTTTTAGGCGTATTTCTGTGTAAGTCGATTGTACAAATTCCCCATAGATCGAAAGTTATTATAGAAAACGTGACTGCCCAACGAGAGTCTGATGCGCGCAGGTAGATGTCCCTTGTTTGAGGCAGCTGGCCTTTACCCTCGGAGCCTTTTAGCGTATCGGTTCTTTTGTTATCCTACGGTATGTATAGGAATGTTTATAAGGCATTATGAGAATATATTCAGATTTCTGAAATTGAAGGTTAGTTCTCTTTGATCGTTCGAAGCGAGCAGTTGTGTGTCGTATTTGTGATTTTCGAAAATGTTAAAACGGCGCAGTCTAGATCATAAAGGCAGTAAAAGTGAACGATGTTCACGTCCTATAAAGAAGAAGCCTCCTCAGAGGCCAGATAAAATGGAGAGTGAAACAAAATACACTAGTTCTGCTGCAAAAAAATTATCAGGACAATTACATGAGGTTTCATTCGACTCAACCTTCTCATACTGTATTTTACAGTTTACTGTAATTTTTGCAGCTATTTCGGAGTGTGTGGTCTGTCGTACATGTGGTGACGATATTAAATTTTTAAAAGCAAGTCCCCGTGGACTTGGTTTCAAATGGAATGTTTTTTGTACAAAGTGTGACGATAATATCCAGAGTGTTTTTTCATCGCCTTTGATAAACACTGCATACGAGATAAATCGACGCTTCACATTCGCTTTCCGACTGTTAGGAAAAGGATTGAAGGCAATGCAGCTTTTTTGTGGTGTCATGGATTTAGCATCATGCTTTATTAAGAATAGAAAGATTACTTGGAATAACAATTGGATACGAGGGGTACCACTATTGTCTTGGAGAAAATGCGAACCGGCTAAAACACGCACGAATCAATGCTACTAAAGCAGCAAAAGAGGCCAGAACTACTCGTCGATTGGAAAAAAATAAACAACAATAATTGTTTACTGACAAGGAAGGCATACAATATGAAGCTGGAATGGGAGATTAAACGTAAGTTAAAAAAATTAATTAAAAAATTCATAAAGTTCTTGCTTTAGCTGCACGCGACCTCGAGCGAAACGCACTTGAAACTTTAAATACATTTTTCTCAAAACTACTTTTTCTGGCACGGTCTGCATGATAACTCATACAGTTTTTAATATTTTTTGATACTTTTTTTTAAATATTCGAAATTGTTTTCTCTATAGTCTGTCGAGTCGGATTTTTGATGTTGTGATTAAAAATTTTTATTAACATAATTAAAGTGTGACATTTATGACACAAAATGCACACTTTTTTTTAAACTGCCGTAAATTGCCAAAATTTTTCGAATTTCAAAAATCCGGCTCGACAGACTATAACTACAACTTTATTTTATAAGAATTTTTTTACGTTTTGCAGATCCATCAGCATTTCAAGAAGAAATGATGCAGACCGTGGAGCAACTTTTTTTTCATAGTGCTTCGGGAAACGTGATTTTTTATGTTGTAATTTTTTAAGAAAAAAATGAAATAAATTTTTTTATAAAGTTTAAATACTAATAAACAATGTGTAAAAATTATTTTTATTAATTTCTATTGCTATCTCTTCTAAAAACAGTTTTTCTTTTAGCGCGTTTTAGGCGCTGCTGGACGTATGTAAGGCCTTAATACAAAAATATATTTTCATTGATAAGCTTGCATCAGGGCCGGTGGAAGACAATTCGAGCACCTCATTTGTTTTTGCTAAACAAATAGTGACACTTTTTTTGTACAATTTTGCTCTTCTCTCAATTCTTTACACATTATTAATGAATAACTGGCAGGTTGAAATTAAATTTCAAGCACGCTAATGAAATGAAAGTAGAATTAAAAGACGTCATATTGAAAATTTGGTAAAATCAGCCCCCGTGCCACGTCACTGGCAATATCTTTTTGGTTAATAAAAAAGGCAAGTATCTTACTACTTTTAACCCGTAGTAACCACACTTCTATCGAAGATACATACCAACCACACTAGTGCGATTTGGGATTTTGCATCGTCAAATTCTTACATAAATAATCGCAAATCATTTAATAACTCGAGTTTCTTGGAATAAAAACCCCCAAGAATTCAATGATAATAGTGTTGAATGCGAAAAATAATATTCATATAGTGAAAATACATAACAATCGAAATAAAAATTTTCAAAAAAATACGATTTCGGTGGTGCAAATTCGCACTAGTGTGATTGCTACGGGTTAAATGTCTACTAAACCCGCAACTGTTGAAGGTAGTTGGTGACCTTGGTTATCATACATTTTCTTTACACATCAACAGCTGAAACTTAGGGAACAATATTGAGAAAAACACAAATTTTGAATTTAAGTTTTATTTTTTTTAAACGACCTTAATTATTGAACAATAGGTCTGATAGCAGAACTAAAGAAAATTATACAAAAAACTTACTGATGAAAACCTTCATTAGTGGCCAGGGCGCGCAAAAAAGTGACCAAAGGTGCCAATTTTGGAAGATTCAAAAAAGTCCACAAACTCGAAAACCGTAAGACTTGAGTAAATAGTCGGAGTAAAATGAACGAATTTTGCACGAATCGACAGCTAACGTAGTGGTCAAGAGCAGAGTTGCTGAAATTATAATGTGAAAATAATGCAGTATCCAGTACATGAATATTGGGTAATGCAAAAAGCGTCCCATTATGCATTACTAAAGTAATGGTTGATGTGCAAAGCGTTACATTATCCATTACTGAAGTAATGGGTAATCCAAAAAGCGTCTCGTTATGCATGACTAAAGTAATGGGTAATGTGCAAAGCATTACATTATCCAGTACTAAAGTAATGGGTAATGTGCAAAGCGTTACATTATCCAGTACTGAAATAATGGGTAATGTGCAAAGCGTTACATTATCCAGTACTGAAGTAATGGGTAATGTGCAAAGCGTTACATGATCAATTAACGAAGTAATAGATAATGTGAAAAGCGTTCCATTATGCATTACCGAAGTAATGGATAATGTGCACAGCGTCCCTTTATACACACTCTAAAAACAAGTGTGTTGTTGCCAACACACATTAAGTGTGTTCTGTACTTAACGCCATAAGCAAACTATAGATTCTTTGTCGCCATTTTCTACACGTTTTAAAGTGTGTTGAAAATCTACAGTTTGCTTATGCCGTTAAGTACAGAACACATAAGTGTGTTGTTTTCGACAACACACTGGTTTTTACAGTGCATTACTAAAATAATGGGTAATGTGCAAAGCGTTACATTATCAATTACCTAAGTAATGGATAATGTGCAAAGCGTCCCATTATGTATTACTGAAGTAATGGGTCATGTGCAAAGCATTACATTATGCATTACTGAAGTAATGGGTCAGGTGCAAAGCATTACATTATCAATTACTGAAGGAATGGATAATGTGCAAAGCGTCCCATTATGGATTACTGAAGCTTATGCAAACTGACCCATTGGTAGAAACCACGCGTTACTCGGCTACCAGTAGGGGTAGCAGTGTTTGCCCTGGGTCAAACTGACCCAATGGTAGTAACCGCGCATTGCTTAGCTACCAAAAGGGGTAGCGGTGTTCACCCTGGGTCAAACTAACCCAATAGTAGTAACCGCGCGTTTCTCGTCTACCAGTAGGGGTAGCGGTGTTCACCCTGGGTCAAACTGACACAATGGTAGAAACCGCGTGTTACTCGGCTACCAGTAGGGGTAGTAGTGTTTGCCCTGGGTGAAACTAGCCCAATGGTAGTAAACGCACGTTGCTTGGCTACCAAAAGGCGTAGCGGTGCTCACCCTGGGTCAAACTGACCCAATGGCAGAAACCGCGTGTTACTCGGCTACCAGTAGGGGTGGTGGTGTTTACTTTGGATCAAACTGGCCCAATGGTAGTAACCGCGCGTTGCTTGACTACCAAAAGGGGTAGCGGTTTTCACCCTGGGTCAAACTGACCTAATGGTAGTAACGGCGCGTTTCTCGCCTACCAGTAGGTAGCCGAGAGCTGGTAGCCTTTTAGTGGCCGAGCAATACGCGGTTACTACCATTGAGTCAGTTTGACCCAGAGTAAACACCACCACCCCTACTGGTAGCCGAGTAACACGTGGTTTCTACCATTGGGTCAGTTTGACCCAGGGTGAACACCGCTCCCTCTACTGGTAGGCGAGAAATGCGCTATTACTACTATTGGGTCAGTTTGACCCAGGGTGAACACCGCTACCCCTTTTGGTAGCCGAGCAACGCGCGGTTACTACCATTGGGTCAGTTTGATCCAGGGCAAACACCGCACCCCTACTGGTAGCCGAGTAACACGTAGTTTCTACCATTGGGTCAGTTTGACCTAGAGTGAACACCGCTACCCCTACTGGTAGGCGAAAAATGCGCGATTATTACCATTGGGTCAGTTTGACCCAGTGCGAACACCGCTACCCCTTTTAGTAGCCGAGCAGCGCGCAGTTACGTTTGGGTCAGTTTGACCCAGGATGAACGCCGCCACCCCTACTGGTGACCGTGTAAGGCGCAATTACTACCATCGGATCAGTTTCATCCAGGGCAAACACCACTACCCCTACTGACAGACGACAAACACGTGGTTACTACCATTGGGTCAGTTTGACCCAGGGTAAACACCGCTACGCCTCCTGGTAGCCGAGCAAGGTACGGTTACTACCATTGAGTTCATTTGATCCAACCACATTGCATTATAATGAGTAATTAAAAATGTCCCATTACATTGTAATGAATAATTTTTCCATTGTAATGTAATGAGTAATGAAAATGCTAATGCATTACAAAAAGTAATGCATTACTTGCAACCCTGCTTTAGTAATACATAATGGGACGCTTTTACATTATCCATTACTTCAGTACTGGATAATGTAACGCTTTACACATTATCTATTTTTTTAGTCATGCATATTGGGACTCTTATTACATTACCTATTACTTCAGTAATGCATAATGTAACGCTTCTTACATTACCCATTACCTCAGTGACGTTTAATGGAATGCTTTTCGCAATACCCATTACTAATGTAATGGGAAATGACTCGCTATCAACATTATCAATTAGAAGAAAAAAACGTAGCGTTTTTCAAAACTCCATTGTTCATTGAAAGAATAATGTATAATGGAATTTAAATTCCATTATTCATTACTAAAATAATTGTTAATGAAATCGGTAGTGCATTATTAAAACAATGCATTTTTCGCAACTCTGGTCAAGAGGGTGGACGGGTCTAATAAACCCTATATCTGTGCAGATGGGTAGAAAAAGATCCATTTCCGGTTTAGTTTTTCGGGGTAAATCCACCTTAAAGATCTCGTGGTTAAAACTAGTACCAATCGGTGGGGGAGATCGAACACTTTGAGGAAAAACAAGGGTACCATCCCCCACCCGTGCAGGAATGGCGGCAGTCACCCTTGAATGTGACTCATGTTCGTACCAGACTTTCCCTCATCGAATCGTGATTTTTTTTTTTATCACAGCTGAAACCTCCTTGAACGTAAAAAATCGGGGTGCATCGCTGGCCTGATCTAAAAAAGCTGCCAGCCAGCCCAAAGCCACCTGACTTTTAAGTCCCTATTTCGAACGCGGTCGTACTTCCCTCACGGAACTTACGGTTGCTTTTTTTTAATGAAGCTCAGCACTTCATTTTCACGAAAAAGACAAGGTGCCATCGCTGGTTTTGAATAGAAATTTTTCTGCCAGCGAATGACACGAATTTCAACATCTAACATTTATAGGGAGAACGAAGTGCTTCACGAAAAAAATGTTAAAAAATTTTGGTCCAGTGCTAAATTGATGGAGAAATATTTTGCAATAAACAAGGTACAACCAGGTTGGTAGAGGTGTAGATTAAGAAAGGTAAGTTCGAATAACATCAATGTTTTTTTAGCTTATCTTTTTATTCATTTCTAGTCTTAACTCTAGACTCCTACAATGGGGTCGAAACCTACCCCAATTTTTTTAGTAAAAAAAACTTTTTTCCATTTTTCCGAGACTTTGTTTCGTTTTATAGAGTTCTCATCATTATATGTTCACCAAACGCTACTTTATCACTGTTGTCTCCGTTATGAAAAACGAAGAGAATGGCGTATAATTAAAGCTTCCCGCGCAAAAAAATAGTCTTGTCGAGACGCTCGCCTGGAGTCCAGCCGGGATGTCTTGCCGGAATCTCGCATAGTCCCGTATGCAAGACTTTTCTGATTGGTTTCGAGAGTTTCGCCGAGACTCTTTCCAAGACTTTTCGAAATTCTTTTCGAGAGTCTCGCCAAGACTCTTTCTAATATTTGAAAAAATTTTTTTGGAGTTTCGCCGAGACTGTTTCCGAGATTTTTTGAAACTTTTTTTTCTCTTTATATTTATTGAAGGTGATAATGAATGACATTGGATGTGAAAACTTTTTTTTAATCATTTCAAGGTCTTAGGCAAGACAAAGTGCATTGGTTGCAACATTTTTGGTCTAAGAGCAGACTATAGCCTGTGATCTGATAATATTGAGTCGAAATCCCGACGAGACTATATAGAAATCGGGCGGACCATCCGTGGACGCGAAAGAAGGCCACCCGTCGAGTAAAATTGGAAGCTGTACAAAAACTTGTTTTTTCGGCCGGTAGGCGGTATCGAGTTGTTATCGTTCGCGTCCTCATATAGTCTACCCGATTCTTATATAGTCCAGCTTGAGTTTTATCTCGATATAAAAAATCACGTCACTGATCGCATTGATTGATCTTATTCCGATCAATACCATCATCTTTTCTTGCCTGAAAGAATCGGATGTTATTTCTATCTCTTAATCTTTAAGCTGTGTATAAACTATGCAATATATCGCAGCAATTCCCAAAAAATCGAGCCATGAACCTCAGATAGATTTTTCTATCCAAGATTCATGGCTAGATAGAAAGTATCGTAAAGGAGCTCGACGACTCTATCGAATAGAATTTAGGAGAGTCCCGGAAAGAGTCGTGGCGGAATTGTCGAAAAACTATTTGATAGAATCTCGGCGAGACTCATTAATAATTCATAAAACTCTTGGAAAGAGTCTCAGTGAGATTCGTTAATAATTGATAAGTCTTGGAAAGAGTCTCGGCGAGACTTTCAAATATATTTTCGGATGGTCTTGGAAAGAGTCTCGGCGAGGCTCTCGAAAAAAGTTTCCGAAAATCTTGGAAAGAGTCTTGGCGAGATTCTCGAAAAGAATTTCGAAAAGTCTTGGAAAGAGTCTCGGTGAGACTCTCGAAACTAATCAGAAAAGTCTTGCATACAGGACTATGCGAGATCCCGGCAAGACATCCCGGCTGGCCTCCAGGCGAGCGTCTCGGCAAGACTATTTTCTTTGCACGGGTTATTGTCGCATACGAGGTGCATTATATGTTAAAGAGAAGATTGGGGTCGTGTTTGACCCCGTTGGAGGGTTTGACTTCAAAAAAATATATTGTAGGGGTCTAGGGTTAAAATTATGGTGCAAAACATAAAAATCGTAGTAAACTGAGAAAACTGTGAAATGAAAATAATTTGAAACAACTATGAAATTTAAAAATTCAAAAAATATATCAGAAAAAATGGAAAAATAATAAAAATCCTTGTTTTAAAAAAACAAAACAATTCGAAACTGCGAAATAGTATACTGGAAATATTAGAAAAAAATTAATAAAAAGCATAAAATGAAACAACAAAAAAACTATAGAAAGGTAAGTAAAAAACCCAATGAAAAAAGATGAAAATAATTCACTTCGTAAATATAACTCCCGGACAATTTTATTTTTCTGATCCGTAAAGTCTAAAAGGGAATAATAAACAAAAGTGATTATAGCAACCAATATGGATTGACTAAAAAAAAAGTATGTGGCCAAAAGTTATGATTGAATTTAGGGGATGTCGAGGGAGGTATCCTTCATCTTTTGTTCACGGTTTTGGAGACGTCTCCCGATATTCCCTAAATTTGATTATGATTTTTGGTCACATACTTTTTTCAGTCAATTCATATTAGCTGCTATAATTACTTCGTTTTAAATTCCCTAGTAGATTTTACGGATCAAAAAATTAAATTGTAAGGGAGTTTCATTTGCAGAGTGAATTTTCATCTTTTTCATTGGGTTTTTTAATTAAATTTTTTAGCTTTTTTCGTTGCTTTTCATTATAATTTCTTAGCTTTTCCAGTATACTATTTTACAGTTGGAAGATTTTTTATTTTTTTTTTAAACAAGTTGTCTAACCGATTTCAAAAAAGGAGAAGATTCTAAATTCAACCTATTTCTTCTATTTTTTATGTATGTTCATGCATAACTTTCTATAAACTTCGCCGATTTGAATGAATCTTTTTCTGTTTTAAAGAAAAAAACTCTCGATATGACCGCATATCAATTTCAACACGATCTGATGATATCTTCAATATTTTTATAAAGGGATTATGTCTGGCTAAAATTTGAAATTTTTATTTTCTATTTCTAAACAATGTAAAACCATAATATATTATAAATCAAATCGTTTCGTACTTTAAAAAAGATATTTCAAAGAGCATAACATTTTTTTAACATGATTTCTGTTGAGCTAAAACAACTGTAAAGCGTAAATAAAAACTTTTTACAAAAAAAAACCGATTTCAAAAAGCCCTAAAAAGTGAATATATATATATATATATATATATATATATATATATATATATATATATATATATATCAAGAGACGCGGTAGCGGCTCGACGCCAAGTATTAAAAGAAAAAAGCCAGCGCGAGGCCTACGGCACTCTTATATACTAGTCCAGGAACTGGGTATTTTTACGTGACACCGAGCCAGAACGATTCTAACCGACGGATTCGTATAGGGCTGATGTCCCTGATGAAGGCCTACCACTTTCCAACCACAGATTTTGGGGGGCTTTTTTGTGCCACGCGGTCAAAGTTGGCAAAACCATGTTTTTGGGAGATAGCGTCGAAACTATTAATCGGAGAAAAAAAAGTTCAGTAACTATTTGTAGATATTAGAAAAACGAACAATTTGGCGGGTCGCAAATTAAAATCGGTTCATTAGTTCGCCCGCAAAAAAATATAAACCAGCTAAAATGGCCATTTCTATCATAGCCTATTATTAGTTTAAAAATGCGTATAGAGCCTCCAAAATCTCAGGATATTTGCCCCTCGGTACACTAAATAAGTGTGCAAAATTTGGGCTTGATCGGAAAAATACTTTTTGAGAAAAGCCATTTGTTATTAAAAAACCGACTGTTTTTGCGAGGAATTTCTACACTGGGAGAGTGTCGCAGTGCAATAAAACCAAAACGAAATTGATCCGAAAGAGTCGTACTATCATATACACTTTGGGGCAAATCGATTTT
This sequence comes from Rhimphoctona megacephalus, assembly GCA_963989365.1. Taxonomy (NCBI): domain Eukaryota; kingdom Metazoa; phylum Arthropoda; class Insecta; order Hymenoptera; family Ichneumonidae; genus Rhimphoctona; species Rhimphoctona megacephalus. The sequence continues at coordinate 18,990,565 of OZ022415.1, forward strand.
TTATAATTAAAAGGGTAAAAAACGGCTCCAAAAATAGGGTACGATTTTTACTCATAAACAAATGGAATTCCATCGCGAATTTTTAAGTCACAGAGTCGGAATTGACATATTTCGAAAGCGTTTATTTTTCTACGAATTTAGAAAAAAAAAATTTGCAAAAAGTTTATTAGGGGGAGATAAAAAAATTTGTTTTTCAATAATTATTGCAGCTGCTCATTTCAACATAGAGAGCTAAAAATTGGACAGCGTACAGAGAAAGGCTTGTGCTAACTGGAGAAAAATCGGCGGAAAAATCCCATATAAATTTATTGTTTATTTCAGCGGTTTTATGAGAGGCCAAATGTGACGTCGCGTTTGGCGGCAGAGTGGGGGTAGCCGTTTCGGGCTCGCGCGCGCTCGCGTGAAAAGTTAATCCGCGCGTTCAAATTCGACAAACATGGAATATCTCGGGAACAAATGAACTTATCGAGTTGTTTTTTTTTTAATCTGGGCTAACTTTTCCGCTGATCATAATTTTGTTATTAAAAATTCTGAAAAATTGAAAATTCACCTCCAAATTTATTGATCATTTTTTATTTGTTTATTTTACCCTATTTTGTACTTAACTTATGGGTGAAATCAGATTCAAATGTTATTTTTGTGTTGTTCTCCAACTACTGAACGGAGGAAAAAAAAATTCAATGCAAAATGTTTTGTTAGCAGAGCACGTGTCATTTCGTTTTTACAATAAATGAACGAATTGAGGCCATTACAACTACGAAACACACCACATGTTCTCAAAATTAATATTTTTTTTTTGTTTGTACCCTGAACCTTGTGCATAATAATTTAAATGAAAAAAATATATATTCTTTAATTTTGAGGTTACATTTGAAAACCATGCACGCCAAGTTCATGTGTAATATTTGCAGTGAATTTTTGCGGTACAAACGTGTAGATACAATGTGTGCACTTGTTCGCTTATCTGCACTTTTCTATGTAATTGTTTTTTGTTTTATTCTCTGTGGAATTGTGTTGTACATTCTTAGTGCTTAGCTAGCATAAAAGCAGAATAACATTTTTTTATATCCGCAGAATTATTCTTGAAGCCCTTGAGGTGACAAAAACCTTCAGCAGGTACCGTTCAAAGTGTATATGATTCCATCCAGAAACCCGTAATTCATTCACCATTCTTAGCTACGTTGAAATGATTTCATGTTTTTTTCAATCATGAGCGACAATTTCCAACTAAATCTTTTTTCGTTGTACGATAACTTCTCATATATCAAGAATAAAAAAATAAAAGATGTAAAAAGGTTTTAATTCGATAATGAAGGCCAACATTTTCATAGTATGTTATTTTTTTTCAAGTTAGAGTAACTGAGCACATACCAATAGTGGAATAAGAATCGTGAAACTTCAATTTCTCCTCGAAATCAAGATGAATATTATTGATCATTGTTTTTGAGAATAGAATGATTATTTTATAACGAAGGTCGCGTCTTTTAATATTTGGCGTTCTTTTTTTACTTTTTTAAAGTTTTTTGCGATTTATATATTACAAAAGCGAATACTACGGAATCATTGTTATATGAAAAAATTAGAAGTCGGTGAAAAACAAATTAAAAATGATAAAAACTGAAACTGTTCATTATGAACTCTCATACTGGCGAATTGTCCAATCGACAATTCGTAAATATGATTTTGATAGAGTTTCTGTTCAATTTGCTTGGTACCGACTGATTCCGCTTCTGAAAATTTTTTTCGCTTCATTTTTGCCATTTTTATTTTTTTTATTTTTAGATTAAAAGAAAATATATATTTTTATTATTTAATTTAAATTTTAATTACATTTTAATTTTTATGCCTTGCACCCTAATTTTAAGACTATAAATGAATAAAAAGTTAAGCTAAAAAAACATTGATGTTATTCGAACCCACCTTCCTTGAACTACGCCTCTACAACCTGTTTGCACCTTATTAATTGCAAAATATTTTTTTTCCAATTTAGCACTGGACCAAAATTTTTTAACAATTTTTTTCGTGAAGCGCTTCGTTACTCCTCGAAAAATTAGACGTTGAAATTCACGTCATTATTTGTTGGCAGAAAAATTTCTATTCGAAGCCAGCGATGACACATTAGCTTTTTTCGTAAAAATAAAGTGCTGAGCTTCATTTAAAAAAAAGCAACCATAAGTTCCGTAAGGGAAGTACGGCTGCGATCGAAATAAGGACCTAGAAGTCGGGTGACTGGGCTGGCTGGCCGCTTCTTTAGATCAGGCCAGCGAGGGCACCCTGGTTTTTTCACGTCCAGGGAAGTTCGAGCTGCGATTTAACAAAAAAATCTCGAGTTCGATGAGGGAAGTCCAGTACGAACATGAATCACATTCAGAGGTGGCTGCCGCTCTTTCTGCACGGGTAGGGAGTGGCACCCTTGTTTTTCCTCGAAGTGCTCGATCTCTCCCACCGATTGACACTAGTTTTAACCACGAGATCGTTAAGGTGGGTTTACTCCGAAAAACCAAACCAGAAGTGGCCCTTTTATACCCTTCTGCACAGATATAGGGTTTAATAGACCCGTCACTCTCTTGACCGCTATGTTAGCTGTCGATTCGCGCAAAATTCGTTCACGAGTTCAGTCAGGGATCCTTTAGCGCACCCGGCTCTTGGATTAAAAAGTCTTACGGTTGATAAAACCGTAAACCGGGACACCCATTATTTACGGGACGCGCTTTATGATAATTATATTTGACAACATTTTTTTTCGTTTCAGATATAGTATTTCACATTTATGTTTTTCATAAATTCGTAACATAAAAAATTTTTCATAAAATAAAAAATATATCTATATTTTCAGGGTTAAAATACCTGGATGAAAAATTTTCCCAATAGATTTCGTTCTGTAGCCATGGTTTTTCATATGCTGGGGCAGAGTTGTAAAATTACCAACAGTGTCTCTCCAATAATTATAAAAATCGTACAGTCGCAAAGTGTCGGGCCTTCGACTCGTCAACAAAGAATTTCTGCTTGGAGCGCACAGAGATTGCTGCAAAAATTTGAATACGTAATTTTAAAGAAAAAAAACAATGTATACCAACGAATGTTCGAGTATTTTTGGTTTATGATAAAGTTTGTATCGTCGGTACGAAAGGAAAATTTTTGAAAAATAATTTGGAAAATTGATTTGCAGGCAAATATAAAAATGCTCCAAAATAACGACAATTTGACAAATCGAAAAAATGCCCAAACAAAAAAGGATTGTGCCTTGTTTTCCACGATACAAACTCGAATAATGTTTTTTTTTTTGATAAATTTGGAAGTTCCTGACCTGTGCATAAGCTCGACTGAACAATACGCTGTTTTCAGCCAATATATCTATGTTGGGAGTATATGCACTTTCATCTCCGTAGGAGCCCAATGCAGGCCTCAAATCATCAATGACAATTAGGAGAAAATTGAGGCTCTGGGCCGTTTGCCAGGTGAGTAAATTTATCAAGAATAATTGAATAATCATCGTGAAATGTCGCGGAGAAAAATCTGGAATCATCTATTTAATCGTTCGGTGTTTAGCTCCATTTTTATTCGTTTCATTTAATTTTTTGACCATTATTTTTATCTTATTGATTAATAAAATAAGTAAGAAATTGAGTTGTGGCCATTTCTAAAATTTTAAAAATATAGTGCAAAATTGAAATTAAAAAAAAAATATTAAAATGAATTACTGTTAAATGCAATTCTTTCTATACAGCTTGGCAATAATTGGTAAATGTGTGGAAACACCGACGATCATCTATTTAGGGACGGATAACACATATTCTGGCCAACAATTTTATTCCGCAAAAATTTCAGTACGTACTTAGCGTTGGCGGTTCGCAGAACATCTAAAAATATTCAGGTGTCTTTATGGCATTTCGAATATGCAATATTAAAATTATCATAAAATTATTAACAAATTATTTAAAACAAATAATTCTACGAATAATCAGTTGATATTGTTTTTCTCCGTACGAAATGGATTTGTTGATTTTCGAAAATATTTTTTATTTTTTATGGAATTTTTTCTTTCATTTTACAATCCGTTTTTTCGACTCTTTCTGAAGGCATTATTTAAGAGACTGTTCATCTAATACCTTATAAATTTCGTGAATATAATGTGGAATCTCTTTACAGAAACGTGCAAGATTTTTGATTTTATAGAAAAAATGGATTATTTCTCGAATATAAGATGGCTGAATTTTTCAGATTTTTGTCCACTTGCGAAGTTTTGGAATTCTGCTTCAGTAAAATATATCGGCTAAGAAACATGTGTGATTGATTGTTAATTTTTGCATGTTTATTTTGATTTTTTTGGAAAAATTTAAGTAATTTTAAGATAAAATTGACAAATATTGGAAACGATTCAAATTTTCGCGGGTTTTTAATGACGCTCGCGCGCGCAAAATTTTAACATTCAAAAGGCCAACGAGTGTGTTCGAAAACAGCCCGTGTGGTGCACATTGGCCTATACTACCATAACATGGGCAGTGTGCAACTTGCGTGTTCGTTTTAGCAAATATGACGTCAGATGGCGCTGTTCGCGCTAGAAGTGCAGCTGCACTTTCTTACACTTTTTCTACACTTTCTACACTCGGTTTGTACAGAGTGTAAAAAGTGTATAATGTGACTTCTATTTCCACGCGTGCTATTGGATAGTGATTGATATGTGTGCAACATAACCTAAAATTCATTTGAATTTAAATTTGACAATGGAAATCATGTACATAATTTGAATTTATTATTACGTAATGATTAAATGTATATAATTGTAATGAACTGAAATCATTTACATAATTTCAGGTTCTGAGTTGAATGGCGACTGAATTAACATACTGTACATAATTTAAATAGCCAAATGAAAATTTGATTGAACACAATTTAGGTGCTTAATTCAGTCCAAATTCTGGAACCGAGGTCATGTACATAATTTTAACTCTAAAATACAATGAGAATTTTGGAATAAATGTATGTAATTTTGATTTGTTTAAATTTTAATTCCAGAATTAAAATTGTATACAAAATAGAAATTGAAAATAAATATGTTTAGACAATGAAAATTCCTGGTGATTAAAAATTCAGTATAATATCCACACAGCACAGAATATTGCTGCGATGTTGCAGAAATATGGCCATCAAATATTGCAAGAATGTTACTGAAAAAATAGTGAGAAAATATTGATATTGAAAGTGTTGTTCAAAATATAAATTGTATGTATAACATATCAGGGAAAATTATAAATTGTCAAATAACCAAGTATTCTAATTTGGGCTCAAACTTTGGGGTATACAAGAACCAAAGTGTACTCCAAGAGTTAACAACGTTTGTACTCACAATCAGATTTCAAAGTGCTATTCGAAAAAAAATTGTTCAAATCTGAATTTTTTTCTATTTTTTCTTTTACGTTTCTTTTAAAAAAATCGTATTCTTATGAAACATCATTTCCATTTTGCGTTCTCGTTTTCTCCGAAAAGGAAATTAATTTCCAAGTACTGTAAGCGCTGTTTCGAACTTATAAGAAGTTAATTTTTGCAACTCATAAAGAAAATAGGGCCATGCCTTAAGGAAGTTGTATCGATATTTATATGACATCATACGAAAAATACATTATATTTGATTATTCCAAGTTAATGTATTGAAATTTGGCGTGAATCTTCTTGAACAGCATTTAATTATGTGTGAAAAATTTGGAGAGGTTTCACCGTCTAGTAATCGAGATATTCATTGTTGAAAATGACAAGTTTAACATGAGCTCTTATGGAAGCTTTCAAAAAATTGCGAAATTCAGCAATAAATATCTCAATTTTGAGACGATGAATCATCGGCATATTCCGCCAGAAGTTTAATACCATATTAAGCTTTCTATTTACAAAATTTTATTGTGTAAAGTTGGAAAATAATTTTTACATGAGAAACGCTATAACCTCCTTAAGCACAGAAATTCTGTAAATTGAACTAGTTTTTGATAAAAATTAAAATAAAAAATGGAAATGAGCCAGTTTGGTGAAATCCCATTTTTTGACAAAAAAATGAAAAAAGGAAATATGTTTTTAAGGTATTTGTTCTATGTTAATAAAATTGTTATCAACCATTTTCGTTGTGGTACTCATACTTTCAGTTATCGCAATCTGTATGCAAAAAGTAGTTAAAAATTCAATTGGCAGTGAAAATCGAAAGAAATAGTCAAATCAAAAATACATGCACGCTTATTTCTTGCATAGAAAAACACATTAAAAATTCATACAAATCAAAAGGGGTCAGGGTTTACGAATGAAAAAGTGAATTGCAATGCATTATTGAATCAGTAAGGGCGAGATAAAAGGGGATCTATAAATCCTGGCCGTTTATTTGTCTAACTTTATATGTTTATAACCCAAGAACTATATACTGAACACATTTCAATAAATCTTTTACATCTAGACAACTTATGATACATGATAGAATTAAGACTGTAATTTTTCGCTATACCGTTTATTACTTAACAGCAAAAAATGCAATCGAAAAACTGAAAATGAAGATATATGTCTAAATGAAGCTTGATTTCGAAGAGAATTCTAATATAAAGAGATTTAATGATGGCTAGGGTTCCAATTTTCAGTAACAAAAATTTGGAGCCATTTATTCAGTCATCAAAATCTCGGTAAAAATTGATAAATTGTTGAACTTTTTCTCACGATGCGTGGCCATCTTTGTGTTACCCCTTCTCTATGCTGTCTGCACTATTGCGTTCGCGCTGTCGAGGTTACACTCAAAGGTATTTTCTACACTCACCAGCATTCCCTAGTATACTACCCTAGTTACTTTTACACTCGCGAATGTAGGTGTAGCAGATAGCACGAACAAACGTAGTGTGATTAATAAACTGGATTAAAATAACGGGAAAGCGTTTCATTTCATTGGTGAAAAAAATGGAAGTTGGACCAATGAGAATAGAATTTAAAAACGATCTTATCTATAATAATACGTATATAGAGATATAGGAGATATAGGTAAAGGTCACTCATTTACATGTCGCAAACATTGGAGCTACGCAGCAGTAGGAAACGAGTATTTTGTTGGCGGGGGGGGGGGGGACCAAAGCCAGCGGATGTATCTGTCTCTTTCTAATACGAGAGAGTAGCGTTGATAGCGTTTCTTTACGTTCGAGGCAAATCAGCTGATTATTGTTTTCGTTCTTTTCATGATAAAAATTGGCGCGTTAATTGGATGCTGGGCGTTGAAGGAGTAGGGTGGTGAAGACGAGGTTATCGAGTTCGATCCAGTCGAAGTAGAACCGAAGATACACGAGAAAAGCAAAAATTTCTCGTGAAAAGGACAAAAACAATTTAGTGGATGCAAAAAAAATGTGTATCGTAAAACGCAAAAAAAAAGGTTTCTCATGGATGATTGAACGCGCAATCGCAACGAGAGATACTTATAAACCCGCGTCTACGAAGAAAAATACGACTGACGTTTGAAGCGCGCGCGGAGGAAGATGGAAGGGGAGGGAAACAAAGAGGTATCGTAGAGGGGATTGAAGAGAGAAGAAGAGGGATCCTGAAGGGGGGTGACATCACTCGGTGCGCGTTGGTGCTGCTGGTTTCTCGGCTGTCAGTCGGTTGCAGAATGACGCAGTAGTTGGTTAGGGGATATAAGGTTGAGAGCGAGATTCGGTGGTGGGGTTTCGAAGAACTTCACGCACACAATGAAAATACGATTTTGCGGAGAAGTAAGTTTGTTTTGTTTCGATTTTTTTTCCGTATATTTATCTGAAATAAAAACCATTGTCGTCGAAAAATCATTCGACGCGTTGGAATATCGATTTTTTTTATGGACGTGAATACGCTAATCTTCGTGGTCGAGAGAGTTAATTTTTTTTCTATTTTTTCGAATGTGTGCAAAAAAGAGGAAACCAACGGCTTGGATGGTTCCCTTTGTTGTGGCGACGAGTGAGTGAGTGAGAAAGAGAGAGAGAAAGAGTGTCTATTTTCTATCGCCACCACCACTACCACTTTTTAGCCACTCGCACAAGAGCTTGGATGCCTACGCATTTTTACGCAACTACGTAAAAAAAACTGAAATTAAAGGTCTTTTTTCTTTTGCGTTTTCCATTTTTTCAGTAGCAATGACCTTCGCCCTTTGAAATTTCGCCGTTAGCATTCTCGACGCGTCTCACGTTTACCATTTTATATAAACTCCGACAGGGACTATCGCTTCTGTTTTACTTCATTATTATTGTTGTTGTTATTGTTATTATTATTGTTATTTTTTCGCGAATGCATTCCGTACGAATGAACAGCTGTGCAGTGGATTGTGCAACTCTGCACAGAAGCAAAATAGATCTCCCCACTACTTTGGCATGTACCATTACATTTATTTGCCATCTCTTCTTTCTCTTTTATTACCCCCCCCTCCCTCCCTCCCATAGTCCCTCTCTTCCTCTCTTGTTGTTCTCCATTCCCGCTTCGTTCAGTCATTTTCAATGTTAAATAATTCATTTGACGTTTGCTCGTTTTCGATCGCAACGAATATGTCTCTTTTTCTTCAAGCTTGAAATTCATTTAGAATTTCTCGAATTACTGCGTATATCGCACGTATACACATTTTTTTTCTTATCTCCATTTTCATGTTATTTATATAGTACATAAGAAAAATTTGGAATGACTCGTCGAACATCGTATATGTATCTATGATCCAATGGCGAGATATGTACGCTCTTGTAATTATAAGTATACGTATGTAAGCACACACACACATGCATTTAATATATATACTTGGTTTCATGGAAAGAATATATACATTTTCGCTTTTATATATCCTTTGTTAACATTTCGATGACTTTTACGTAATTACGTACGTTGTAAGTTTCGCGCAATATAAACAATGGATTGGAAGGTCATATTTATGACCTTCGCTGAAAAATTAAAAACTTACGAGATTTTAACGCACAATAAAAAAAAAAAATTTCCATGTTTGAGTTTTCGACGTTCGTTCCCTCGAAAAATAAGCGTTTTTTTGGTTTCAGTTTTTCAGTATTTAAACAATAAGCTATTTTAAAATGTTCTTTTTGTAGGAGAAGACTGCCAGTATAGAAAGAAAAAATGTCAGCGGACTCGCCTAGGAGGGGTTTGCACAAGGGGGCTCAAGTTATCTCGCCCCAACCGATCAGCGATCGTTCCATTATCGACAGCGTTGCTGGCATTATCAATGACATTGTACCTCAAGTATGTAACGATAGACTATTTTTTCCCTTTGCGCTATGCACATTTGTTTCTTTATATATTCAGTGTTGTCTTTCTCTTTTAAGTTGTTATTTTAATGATTTTTATAATATTTTAGATTTGAGTTCTTTATGATGATTTTTAAGCCATTTTATTATTGATTTATCGCTAAAAGCTCAAAATTGTTATTCGCCGAGTTCTCTTTTCAATTGTCCGAGTAATTGTAATTTTTTTTCCAAGTACGCAGTAACATAAGAATCTTTTCCTTTCCTACATACCGAAAGCAGTGATTTTTTTTCACTGTGAGCATTGGTTTCTTTGTTCACAGTATTTAAAATATTAGTTTAAATGGTTTTTTCATGAATCAATTATTCTTTCGTCGAGAAAATTTCAAAAGTATTATTTATCACGTTCTTTTTCATTGTTCAAGTTATGGTTATTTTGTTTCTATGTGTGCACGGACGGGAAGAATTTCTTCCATTCATTCGTGCTCGAAGCATTGATTTTTTCCTTTTGAGCATCATTTTTTTTGTTTAGAGTATTTGACATATTAAAAAAAAATGGTTTTTAAGTGAGTAATTTACTGGTTTGTTGTGAAAAGATTGAAAGTATTATTTATTATGTTTTGTTTTTGTTTTTTAAATAAAAATAATTTCGGTTTTTTTTCTCTTTTTGTTGAATTTCCAATAGGCGTACGCAGGAGTTCCGAATTCGGACAACAAAGAGTCCATAACATGGGCAAGATTCGAATACGCAGATGTAAATAATTCTGCCTTTTATCCTGATTATATCGAGGGTTCGGCGACACCACCTTTATTGTTGGTACTCGGTTATACCACTGGAGTACAGGTAAGCAAGAGTAGAGAGAGGGAGAGATAGAAGGGAACAAAAAACGAAATTCGTTAATAGTAAACATTTTATCTTAATTATTATTATATCGAAACACAAATTTCATTCAAGTTTTTGATTGATGGGTTGTGGTTAGAAAAAAAAAACAATTTTATGCATTCTTTTATCGTATTTTTTGAAAATGACATTAGACTTTATGTCATAAATGAGGAGAGGTAAAAAATATTGAAGAAAGTCTTTTGTGAAACGACAAAAAATAATGAAAATTAATTTTTTTTTCGACATCGACGTTCACGCTACGGTAACAAAATTGGAAAATCGTCAAATATTTCATAGAGTACTAGAAAAATTATTAAATTGGTTAAATACGGAGGGAGCATAGAGACATTTGAATTTGAATATAATATTTTGATATTTTGAACGAACTTCAACGGTATAAATGAATTTTACAATGATTTCCGACTGAATAAATGGCAGGATAATTTTATTAATGAAAATCACAAAGCCAATAACAAGAATAATAAGGAAGCCATAAAAATGATAAAGAAGAATAATAACAGATTAATTTTGGACGAAAGGTATGGGTGGTCGCGGCATCAGGTGAAGCAACGGAGGTTCTCTCATGGCGTCAAGGAATAGTGCGTACATTGAGAATTCAACCAGACCCTAAAATCGACGAGGATCATGCGGATCCGTTTCAACAAAAGCGTCCGATGGTGGCGATATGCGATTCATCGGGTCCGGGGCCACAATTTTGCAGCATAAGTTTTATCTCGTTGAGAACGGGTGAACAAGCGAAGAGTATAAAATTCAAAAATCCAGTGTGCGACGTCCTCGCAAATAGGCGTTCGGTCGTGGTGACATTTTCGGAAAAGATTGCTGTTTTCGACGCTCGTACACTCGAGGATGTTGTCACCGTGACGACGTGTTATTTGAGTCCTGGACCGAATCCTAATCCCGTAGCACTTGGTACAAGATGGTTGGCTTATAACGAAAAAAAATTATTGCCAGCACGTCGTAGCAGCGGTGGAAGTGAAGGCGAAGGTGTACAAAGTTACACCGCGGCGGTTCTTTATGCCGCTAAATCTTTGGGCAAAGGCTTGCGTGGCTTGGGTGAAACAGTTGCCTCCAGTTTAACTGGAAATTCATTAACCCCAATGGCAATGAATAACATTGGTAGTGACGTTACCCAACCTGGTGTCGTTACCATATTGGATCTTCAAGCCTCCAAAGAGGAAAAAGAACTCGATGATTCTTCGATCGAAACAGTTGTCGCTCATTTTACTGCCCATAACGACGCTATCGTCGCTATGACCTTCGACCTCACCGGTGCTCTTCTTATGACCGCCGATAAGAGAGGTCATGATTTTCACGTCTTTCGGATACAACCCCATCCTGGTGGCCCTACACTCGCTGCTGTTCATCATCTTTATGTCCTACATCGTGGCGATACTACAGCCAAAGTACAAGTAAGCATTCTACTTCAAGCTTTCGTATCGCTTTTCTATTCTTTTCCAACATAATCCAAAAATCTTGGATTTCAATGTCAAATGTACAAATAATTTCATATAGCATAGTTTTTCCTTTAGCTTTGTGGAGATTTTTTCAAAAAATTTAAGTTCTCAACCGATCGTTCGAAAAATGTTGAAAATGTAAGTACGTAAAAAAAAGTGATTTCTTGGGGGTTTCTCAGGAAAATCTGGAGACGGAAAAGAATGTTAGGTAATATCGGTGCATTTTGATCGAATATTATCAAAAGAAGCTGCTAAAAACAGTGTTAACAATTAATAATTTGTCGACTTTTTGGCTACTTAACTTAACTTAAATGGCCGCAGCTTGTCTTCTATCCAAAGTTGAGACTTGACCATGTGCACAGTCGATTCTCATTCGGATCCCCTTCAAAATGGAGCTTGGATTTTCCGTTTATGTTTATTTTTCGATCTTTTTTACAAATCTTCAAAGTTGATTGATCGATCGATTTTTTTAAATTTTCTATCCTTATACTTTTATTGCCGATATGAATTGAAAAAAAAATAATGGGATTATAAGTTTTCTGTTTACGAAAAATGCATTGAAATCCGTATATATCTATATTAGGGTGATGCAAAAAAAATCGACTTTTTTTCAATACTTCAAGAAAAAGTAATTCTCTCAATATTTGGGCCTTCTAAAAAAATGTTGAGAGGTCGCACGAACGACGTTCAGATATTTTTTTTTGTTTTAGCGAAAAATTATGATATAAAAATATCGATTTTTCGGTGTCGCAACAAAAATTGTTAGTACTTAATAAAAATTTGATTCTCTCAAAATTTGGGTTTAAAAGAAAAAAATTTAGAGGTTGCTCCAGCAGCTTTTCTAAATTTTTTTTTTTGAGTTCTCATAAACATCGTGATATAAAAAAATGGTTCTATTTATGTTGCAGGTTGATACATTAGCATTTCATGGAAAAGTTATTCTTCCAAAACTTGAATGTTCTAAAAAAATTTTTAGAAGTGCCTTCAGTGAGGTTCAGATATTTTTTTCATAATTTTGGCTGAAAATCATAATATTTAAATGTGGTTTTGTTTGTGTGGCAACTAAAGATATTAGTACTAAGTAAAACAGTAATTTTTGCAAAATATTGGTCTTCTAAAAAAAAATTTAGAGGAAACCCCAGCGACTTTGAGATATTTCTTTCTAATTCCGGCTAAAAATCGTGATATAAAAATTTGATTTTTTCGTGTCGCAAGTAAATGCGTTAGCACTCTACTGAAAACAAATTTAGAAAAAGAAATCATAGTCGCTGGGTGTGATCTCGAATAAATTTTTTACTAGCCTCAAAATTTGGGAGAATTACTTTTTCATGAAATTCTAGCATATAAACGTCGATACACAGAAATTTACTTTTTGATATCACGATTTTTACCCGAAATTATAAAAAAACATCTAAAAGTCACCGGAGGCACCTCTATAAACATTTTTTTAAAAGATTCAAATTTTGGGAGAATAACTTTTCCATGAAACACTAACATATCAACCTGTGACACAAAGAGAACCATTTTTTTATATCACGATGTTTACGAGAAATAGAAAAAAAAATTTAGAAAAGCCGCTGGGGCGATCTCCAATTTTTTTTCTTTTACACACTGAAAATCAACTTTTCATTAAGTACTAATAAAGTTTGTTGCGACACCGAAAAACTAATACTTGTATATCATGATTTTTCGCTAAAATTGGAAAATAATATCTAAATGTCGCTGGGGCGACCTCTAAAAATTTTTTAGAAGGCCCAAATTGTGAGAGAATTACTTTTTCGTGAAGTATTAACATAATCACTATCGACTTTAAGAAAAATAAAAGTCGATTTTTTTGCGTCACCCTTTTGCATCATATATGGGACATTTCACGTCACTTTTATATTCTCAAAAATTCATCTTTTGATTCGTGTGATTTTTTTATATGCTTTTCTATGTAAGAAATAAGGGGACACGTATTTCGAGATTTTTCGATTTGACGATTTTTTCGATTTTTACAGCCGGTTAAATTTTTGACTTTGCTGATCCCATCTGGGTTCAGGCTGGGACAACTCGGAAACGATGAGTCCTAAAACAAAAATGACCCATAACAATTTTACACAGTTTTTGATGTACATTCAGATGAAAAATACACCGTGTCTAAAAAAAAAATATTTCTACTTTCTTTTTCTATTTTTAGGCACAAAACTGAGGGTTTTCTAAAAAGGCACTATCGATTTTTGATATCTATTTTTTTTTTTCAATAACTAAGTGAATTTACAAAATTTTTAAGCGCAAGTTCAGAGTGGGCGGACTTTTTTTTGTAGAAGCTACAGCTATTTGAACTTATGAAAATTCAATAAAGGTACTTAAATAGCTACAACTTTTTGTTATAAATGTATGGAAAAGAAAGTAAACTTTTTCAGAATTTATTTTTATTGAACAAAACCACCGAAAATCTAATTTTCATAATTTATATAATTTTTTTTAAGACTAGTCATTTATCCTGTCAGACTCATACTGTTTCCAAGTTATTTAAGTTCACGTACATAAGAAAAAAGAAAAGATTTAAACATTTAATTAGTTTTTAAATCGGATATATGGAAACATTAACAGATGCTGAAACCTGTATCTTCTTCCTGTGTATTCTTTGCGTATGGAATAAAAAATTCAAAAAAGTGTTAACCCAGAAAGATAATAAATGTTTTTGCGATTTGCTCATTAATCGATTTTTATAACAAAATGAATTATTAAATTTTATCTTTATCCTCATGGTACATGTAATCTGGGGGGAAAACTTGGAAACTATATTAGTTTTACAAAAAAAAATGATTAGCACCGTTTGTTCTTAATTTCTAACGTACTCTTGGAAAAAAGTATTTTTACTTTTTTTACCCTTGTTTTTATCAAAAACAAAGTGAAATTGTATTTCTAAGTTCTAGTATACATTTATAACGAAAAGTTGTAGCTATTTAAGTACTTTTATTGAATTTTCATAAGTTCAAATGGCTGTAGTTTCTACAAAAAAAGACCGCCCACTCTGAACCTGCGCTTAAAAATTCTGTAAATTCACCTAGTTATTGAAAAAAAAAATATAAATCAAAAATCGATAATGCCCTTTTTTGAAAACCCTCAATTTTTTACATAAAAATAGAGAAAGTAGAAATTCTTTTTTTAACGGGGTCATACCATGTGACAGCTATTTTTTTCGCTTTTTTTGGGAATTTTTTTTTTGATAAACCATTAAAACACACTATCTTTGAATTTTTACCACACATTTATTAACATTTTTACAGTCCCTCAGAATTTTATCAAACAAAAATAACGAGCTGAATCAACTTTACACCGTTTGGAAGACACTCATGTGTTGGTTGACGGCTGCCATGATTCCGGAGATTTTGCTTATCTAAAATCAAAAAATCAAACGGCATTTTAATTTGTAGACCTAAGGCTATCGCTGGAACTAGAATAAAGTAAAAATATCGAAAATTGAATTTTTGGCACGGTTTTAAACGTTAAGTTTCAAGTTTCATCATTTTTTTCGACTTTTAAAACCGTGCCAAAAATTCAATTTTCGATATTTTTACTTTGCTCTAGTTCCAGCGATAGTATCAGGTCTACAAATTAAAATGCCGTTTCATTTTTTGATTTCAGATGAGCAAAACCTCCGGAATCATGGCAGCCGTCAACCAACACATGAGTGTCTTCCGAACGGTGTAAAGTCGATTCAACTCGTTATTTTTGTTTGATAAAATTCTGAGGGACTGTAAAAATGTTAATAAATGTGTGGTAAAAATTCAAAGATTCAAAGAAAAAAAAATTTTAATGGTTCATCAAAAAAAAATCTCAAAAAAGCGAAAAAAAAATAGCTGTCACATGGGATGACCCCGTTAAACTCGGTATATTTTTCATCTGAAAGTACATCAAAAACTGCGTAAAATGTCATTTGGTCATTTTTGTTTGAGGACCCATAGTTTCCGAGTTATCGGAGCCTGAACCCACAGATGGGTTCAGCAAAAAGTCAAAAATTCAACCAGATGTAAAAATTGAAAAAAATCGCCAAATCGAATAATCTCGAAATACGTGTCCGCTTATTTCTTACATAGAAAAGCATATAAAAAATTCACAAGAAATGGGTTAGTTTTTACGAATGTACAAGTGACGAAAAATGTCCCATATGTATATTTACCTATGATTCGCGAATTCTTTCTAAATTTCTTTTTTTAATACTCATTGGCGTTGAGCCGCTGCCGTCGCGTCTCTTGACGAATTGCTTTATTTTTCGAAGGATATGACTTTTTCGAGCGATACGAGATGGGCGGCGGTGTCAACGGTACGTGGAACGACTCACGTGTTTCCCGTAGCTCCTTATGGTGGACCAGTCGGTGTGAGAACACACTCGACGCCTCACGTTGTAAATCGACTTTCAAGATTTCATCGAAGCGCCGGTCTTACAGACGACAGCACGAGATCACATTCGCCTGTTTCACACGCCGAATTGCCCGTCTCCGTATATCCTTATTCGAATCCTAGATTACCTCCGTATCCTCATCCAACGATACTTCATCCTCTTGCACAGATACGCCAACCCTCGACCTTGAATCACACCAATAACCAAGCACAGCCGAGGTAATGTGAAAACAAAAATCTACCGCTGTGCTTTTGTCTTTTAACGCAACCCTTAAAAGCTTTCAAATTCTACCTTATTTTTACTACATATTTATTTCAAGTAAATGAATTTCTTCATGAAAAAATGTGGTTAAAAAGATTTTTCTTGAATTATAACAAAAATTTGAATAAAAAGGTATAAATCATGCAAGCAGAGTAATTGAGTATAAAAGAACAAATTGAGTGCAAGACTTTTCGATTTTTGCCAATCTGAACTTTCATTCGTGCTCGTATTTTCATATATAGCAGACCTCAGCAAAGGCAGCGACTGCATTCGGACGACAGTGGAACTTTGCAGTTGAAAATATGCGCCTGTTTTGCACCACCGCGTGCTTGGATTTATGCGCAACGTGATTCGACAAGCAAAGCTGCTAAACGCGCGGTCGACTCATTGTTTATAATGGCTTGTCATGGAAACATGATCCAATATGATTTGGAACCCAAACCTGCGGCTGGTACGTAACAGCTTTTTCATTTGCGTTTGTCAAATTACAATGAAAGATTGAATTATTACAGTCTAAATTATTATTTTGGAAATTTGATGGGCTGGTGTTATCGTTTTTAAATAAAGTCTCCGATTTTATGAAAGCAAATCTATTAAACTTGTCGAAATAGAGAAAAAAAAATGTTAACATTTTTTTTAAATGTCAGGTGTACCGAAAGAAAAGGTTTGCGACGACACGACGATCGAGTTGGAAGTCGAGGCGAAAGGTCAATGGCCATTGTTAAGAACGCCAAACTCGTTGGAAAGCGTTCCACCTTTGGTGTCCTCGAGTCCTCTCTTGTCGACATTGGGTTCGCCAAAGAGCTCGCGACAATTGGACACTGCTGACGATCGTTGGCTCAGTCAGGTTGAAATTGTCACGCACGCGGGTCCTCATAGAAGATTGTGGATGGGTCCCCAATTCGTCTTCAAAACTTACAACGCTCCTAGCGGGTGTGTATTTTCAATTTAGGACTAAGAAATTAGAGTTTTTCTCACACGACTTTTTTGTTTCTTTTTTATTACAGTAGAAAATCATATGTTAAAAGATTTTTTACATTGCTCGTAATGTACATTTATATTTTTTTTCTATCAAAACATAATTTTTAACTATTGTTCAATTAATTTCATTCAATGAATTCGAAAATATTTTTGTTAGCTCTTGTTTTAAATTTAAACAATTCATATTATTTTAGTCGCAGGTAACATATATTTGTCCGTTTATTTTTCATCAGTGTTAATTTGATCGAATCCGAGGCCATAGAAATCGGGGTTACCGGTGGTTCACGACCGGCGCGATCAAATCCCGTAAATATGCCACACGCGGCCACTCGACCTCTTGTTCCTGTCGTCATCGATGGATCTGGAAGTAAGTCAATTAGAAAAAAAAAAACTGCAAAAATATGGCAAAAAAAATCCTAGAAATAGAAAAATAAACACTGAATTATTTTCGATTTTATTTTTGTGTATTCCTAACAATTTTTGGAACTTTAGGTAGTTATGAACAGTCACCAAGATTTATGGAAGCCTATGGTGACTCGTTAGACAACGACACGATGGGAATTGGCAACGGTGAGAATCAACTTCGCGAGGATCTCGCCGAAGCCATGCTTGAAACTTCAACAGCTCCGCACCGTATTGCAGGTACGTTTATTTATTCATTTTATACATATATTTTACGCGTATTAACGGTATGTGAACATCAATTCTTCACTATTTGTCCCGCTTGAGCTAAGTTAATGACTTTGCCCGGTTTAATCTCCTGAATGCAAAACGACCAAAAGTACGATATTTTTTATGATGTAATTTGCGTCTTTGAAATTCAACCATTTTTTGCGTTTAACTGTTTGATTACACTTTTGCAAGTAGAAATTTTTCTTGGAATTTTGGTTCCAAGACTTGAGCCAAAAATGGGTTATGATCATTTTTCCGTTTTTATAATTCTTCCCAACCGAAGACCGGGGTGGGTTGAAATTCCGAACTTTAAAAATTAGAACGCTCAAAATTCCGAATTTATTTATCTAGAACACAATGCTCCTGGAAATTTACAATTCCAAAATTTTGTAAACAGAATTATTGTAAAACCGAAAATAAAAGTCCACTACGAAATTAAATGAGAATAATCATGGATCCGACCGATAAAGCGTCAACATGAAAACATAGCACGTAAAACATGTATCAACTTCTCATAATCAGAGAGTCCATAGTTCCGAAAAAACGTAGAGTTATATATTCAAGATCCTGAATGGCGAAAGTTTCTACAGAGAAAAGTTCCAAAAATAGGAATATCCGATAGGTGTAAACATCCTCATATTATATGTTTACAATAGAACTTGAAAGATGATCAATACTCAGAAAAAATTCTATCGGGAAAGATCAAAATTCCGAAAGAATAGTACTCTGAAAGATCAAAACTCCGAAACAATTTTCCCCGAAGACCGAAACTCCGAAAATCCATGCGATAGAGCAGTGGTGCTGCCATCTAAACGCGTCAGGCTTACATGCTATCTGCTTTATGTGTGAGTTTTCGGAATTTTGATCGTTCTGAACATTCTATATCGGAACCTTACACTATCTAAACTTGAGTTTTCGCAAAGTGGATGATCGAAAATATGATGTTTGGATTCTAAAACTTTCGGGAACCTGACGAATCTCTTATTAGCTTTTATTATATTTAAACTTTCTGATATAGTTCGTTTTCTAGAATAAAAATTTCGGTAATTTGTGGCGTGTTTAATATTACATATTCGGAGTTTTGTGAGTCGAATTACTGGTCATTCAAATAAAGCGTTGATCTCAATCATACGATAGCTGAAAATTATCTCGTATAAGAAATCACATTTGTATCCTTTTCCTATCGCTACTCATACCGTTCTACATCATTTACAGTTAACTGTGTAGACTTTCGGTGGCATGATCCTTACGAAGCTTTCAATTTCGGAACACTAAAATTAGGAATTTTAAACCGTCGGAGCATTTAAAGTTCGGAATTTCAAATCGGCCCCCCGAAGACGTATCCCCATCGCACCTTGAAGTTTTCCATGTATCGTTTCGCAACATTAACTTTAACAAGAAATTAATAAAATCATCGGAAGAATTGAATAAAAATGTATACAAGCCATTTTTCATAATTTATTCACATAAACCTCGAAACAAGAAATACTAAACTATGAAAACTTTTTTTCGAAAACTAATCAAAAGGTTGCAAAGTTTTTGATTTTCACTTTCGCTCCAGTTTTGAATTTTTTTATTCTCCAGACACAATAATCCCTGAATGAAATGAATCATTCATAATTACAGTTTCGCGTAATTGGAGCATCTTACAAAAATCGCATTTTCATTTTATTTCTACAGCAACAAAAAATAACTCTCAATTTTCCTCTTTCATGTTATTTTCATTACTCTTCAATTTTTTTCTCACATTTTATTTTTATTTATTTCAACGAGTATGCCGGCTGATAAACATATATGAATCGCACTATTGAAGCTGGCAACGTTGGAATACATCGAAATTCATATATATATAACCAAAAATTTATTTGTAGTGTTATAATCTGAAAATTGAGGAGACTTATTTTGAAACCGGAAAACGAAAATTGCAAAACAAATATTGGTACAATTTCAAAAATAAAAAAATTTATGAAAAAAAAAGCAAAAGATTTTTCGCTGTCTTCGAACGATACAAATTTCTAAAGCATTGTAAATCCTCGTCGCAAAATTTAATTAAATTAAATTAGGACTTGTAAAATTCGATTTAACACGATTTAGTCAAGATGGTCGATGGATGTCGCATAGAAGAATAAAATTCACTGTCGAATTTTCGTCGTGGCCTCTCGAAAGCATGTGGGTATATTTTGGGTGGGAAAAGAAAAAAAACAAGACATAAAGAAACTGAAAAATTCCTCGAATAAATCCGTGTGTATATTCGGCATGACGCAACACGTGCACAGATCAAATGCTTTCTATGCACGATGGTGAAGGGAGGTACCCTAGAATTGTAAGTTTGCAAAGATACAGAACTGGCCAGAGGCAGGTATCTCCGTTAGAATTTCCTTCGTCAATTATAATAAATAATTTTGTTCATGATTCTTTTTTTTTTTCTTTTTTTGTATTTATTATTCTTTCATTATACTTTATTTAATTTTTTTCTGTCCATTCACTAACAGCGGTGTATAAAATAAAAAGATAGTAAAAATGAGGGGCAAAATTTTGCGAAAAAGGGCAAACTGCCCGCGTCTCTATGAAACACTAATCATGTAAATAATTATTTCACACACCGAACGAAAGTTCATCTTGCATATATATATATATATATTATGCGCGCGTGCGCGCACGCACACGCGCGCGCACACACACACACACACACACACACACACACACACACACACACACACACACACACTATATTATTGTCTTATATACAACACAATTAAAATTAAATCTAAAGTGGGCAAAAGAAGAAAAAAAAGTAATAAATAATTCTTCCATCTCCTGTAAATTCCTCTCTTTTTCCGCTGTGCTCTTGGCTCTCGATTCAGTAGACTTGTTGGTGTGCGTCTGTGCAAAAAAAATCAATATGCTTCGATACAAGAATCGGAGCACGTAATTTTATTTATTTAATTTTTTTTATATACGTATATATTTTTTCCAAGAATGAAACGCTTGTATCGTCTCGACATTGAGGACTTGGTCCGTCACGCTCAACCTCACATTTGTTTTGTTAATATCAAATAACGAAGAAACTCGCTTACTTACTACTTCTCAATGTCTATTAATCAAATTATTGAAAGGATTTTTTTGCTAATCGTCATAAAGGAAAAGTCGAAAAGTAATAAAATATTCGGTGCATTCGGTTTTTATTGACGAGGTTAAAATAAAAAGTGAGGATTCAATTGAAAAGAATATGAAAGATTCGGGGATGAGTTCGAGACGAAAGTAGGAAAGAAATGTCGAGATGATGAAAGCAAATTGAGAAAGAAAAAGAAAGAGAGGGAGAGAGAAAGAGAGAGAGGAAAAGAGAAAAATTTCGGTTGTTGATACCTGCCAACGGCTTTTTCTGTTACTAGGGAGGCGATTGGTAGTTGAGAGGGTGGGACAACCGGTAACTAAAGTGGTCAACCCATTGGGAACGGTTATAACTGTGATGGCGGACGAAGAGGACGTAAGCTCGAGTCAGGAGTTTGACGACCCGACACCTGAGCCCCCTAGGAGTTTATGCGCCGAGGAGGGACCCGCGTCGCTCGGTGATTTTGATACCGAGGGACAAGAATTACGGAATTTAACGGAGATATGTGCGGAAATGAGATCAACGAGTGAGCCAGCGATCGACAGTGTACCGGACGAGAGTATAAAGGAAGTACGTGAGAACAAGACTCTTTGTGCTGAGGCGGTTATTGCAACGACGAGCCATTGTGAGAGAACGATTGATTATGAGAGAGAAGAATCCTTCAGGGATGTACCAACAAGTTTGAGTCTTTGCGCGGAGCAAGGTGAGATACCTAACAGTCCAATGACACTGGCACGTGAAACAAATTGGAACAAGAGAACTGTCAAACGTGAAGACAGCAAGCTACAAGAGAGAACTTACGCTAAAGCTAAATACGTCGTCAATTATGACGACGACAGTGTTGTACTTATGGAAAACAAATCAGGCACGAAATCAACTAACTTAACGAAACAAACGACCAGCGAATCTATCAATGATAATATCAAACAATCGACACCGAGAAGCCCCGAAGTTCTACCGCGAAATAAAAATGAGACAGAACCTGAAAGAGCTTCTAAAAGACCGAACAAAGTAGCATCGAGCACGAGAGCAACCAAGAGATCCAGTTGTCTCGTTCAACGAGAACAACCAAAATATCTTCTACACGAGAACGAGGATAGTATTGTCATCGAGGATACGAGGCTCCCGGAGAAGAAAATCTCTCCTACGAGGATCCTCCCGAGGGAACCTTCCCCAAAATCCCACGAAGCCACGTGTCCCGAGATTGATAGCCCACCGAGGAGAACGGTAACTATCGAAAGATTGGAAAATGTCGATTCTGACGCGAGACAAAGACGCGGTAAGGATCGTAGAAATTCAAAGAGTTCGAGACAATCGGATTCGTCTTTGGACGTTTTGCGCGAAGCTGAAGCTATGATCGTTGAGTCACGTCAGTTGGAAGATCAAATTGAGATTGCCAATACTTTCGTTGATCTTAAGGACATTGAAACTACGGTCAATGATGTTGTCATTGTTGATACAATGAGAAACGATCCTGAACCCATGGAAGCTACTGTCGCAACTGGCTTAGCTTCTTTACCACTTGAGCCGCCACCTCCACCTCCACCTCCACCACCACCATCACCACCACCACCACCACCACCACCACCACCATCTTTATCATCGCTACCTCCGCCACCACCACCAGTTTTGGATGATATAAGCTGCATGGATTATCACATAGTTGAAACGACTTGCTCTTTGCCACTCAAAGAAGCAGCTTATTCCCATCAATCGGACGATGATATTGAGCACATACACAGTTCGGAAGTAATTCAAATGCTTGAAATCGTTGATCACAAATTATTACGTTCCGACGAGTTTGAATCTTCACCAATGAGACAGAGGAAAAGCAGCAAAAGCACCATTTCCGATGATGATATCGAGCACATTAACAGCGCTGAAACTCGTTGAAATCCTTGAACGTGGCAATGCTCTTTTAACTGGTAAATACGTAGATAAAACTGAAGTCGATGATTTTCAGCGTGTAAACGTCGTCGGAAGAACAAGCAAAAGTGTGCTCTCATTTGATGAGGATATCGAGCATGTTTATCACTCAGAAATCAGTGAGATTGAGCTTGTATCGAGAGCTTCGCCGAGTCTCGATTCACCTGGAATACGAGCGAGTACGAAGAAAAAGTCCCAGGATAATTTAACCGATAGAAATATAGGAGGCTTACGTGCGAGAGGTTCGAGAAAACGTAAAGACGTTGTTGTTATCGACAGCGATAATTCCGAGGCCGAAGTCACTGTGATTGTCAAGTCGTTGGATTCTTGGAACAAGAGTAAAACACCGGAAAAAGATTTGGCAGAAGAAATTGATCGTTGCGTTGAAACGAAAGAATATACGAATGATCAAGCCAGCTCGCAAAGTTTACCCAAGAAAACGCGCGTCAGAACGTCCAAGGTCAATTCTACAACGAGCTCAACAACTGCAACAACAGTTACGACTAACAGCCAAAAACGACAACCTTCTTCGGATATGGTCGAAATAATTGATATTGATGCGATGCAAAAAGCCGAGATGGAAGTTGCGAACGTTGTGATGTTGTTGTCGCACCCGTTGAATGTAAAATTCTTGAATCACGCCACGAAACAAACACTTCAACGAGATCTCAAAAATCACGTAGAAACAAGAAAGCTCATCTTGATAACAATGCCTCGTCGACGCCTGTCGGAATTTCTAGCACAGCGGATGTGCCCGCTGAAGCTCCGAGTAACCCGAGAGCCGTTTGCCAGAATTCTGAGGAATCAACGACCAATCAACAATCACCCGTAAGCTGGAGTTCTATCGTAAGAAAACCTCTAGCTGATACGGACGAGGCTCGAGTAAACGACGAGGAATCGAGAAATACGATGATGAAATCATTCCTTGATACTGAAATTCCGAAGGAAGAAGAGACTCCGAACGCTCATGTTGTTGAGCAAGTTACCATTGAGCAAGATTCAACAAAAATGTCAATACAGAATCCAGTGGTGGGACTTGCGATTCTGAGGAGAAAATCACGAAAAAACGTGGCAAAAAGTCTCGTGTTACGAGCGATTCTTCGGTCACAACCAAGAACAATGTCCATGTTGAAATTTCTACAATTTCGACGATTCCTTCGGTCGACAAGGCAGCTTCATCACGTTGCGAGACACGCACACCAACCGAATCATCATCAACAATAGTTTCTTCAACCATCGTTCAACCTGAAGAAGAAAAAAAAATTGATACAATCGAATCTGCTGTTGTTAATGACATCAAAATGAATGAGGATACCAACGTCACCACCCAATGGAAATACGAGGAAGAATCTCAACAACCGGATATTTCTACGTCGACCGTGACGAAGGATTCAACGAAA